>JAWNLU010001422.1:947500-1547500 GCA_035042165.1 Drosophila kuntzei
TAATAACCATATTTAAAGCATTTATTTAAAATCTAGCAAAATCTGAACAGTATTAAATTTTATAAAATTTGGGCAATTGTAGGAAAAAGAAAAATATATGAAGCTGTCGGAAAAATTTAGTTGGTTTTAATGATTCCGTTGAATTATTGACAAGAATCAAGAATCAAGAACTAAGGCTGACAAATAAATTCGAAAATGTGCAAAAAGCGAATATTGAATAAAATTTATCTTTTAAAATTAATAAACTTAGTTAAAATAAAAATGAAAAATAAAAATTATTTTACAATTTTTTTATAAGAATTGAAAATTAAAATTTTTAAATTTAAAAAAAAAATTAAAAATTATTTTTCCATTTTTAAAATAAAAATTATTTTTCACTTTTAATTATAGGAATTGAAAATAAAAATTAAAAATATAAATTGAATGTGAATATCTTTTCAAATCAAGTAGCCTATTTGCAAAATCTAAAAACATTCATTATACGGTTTTTAAGCACGTATTTTAATGATATTTTAGGTTGAAAATATATGATTTTTAAATAAAAATTGAAATTTAATAATTATATAATATTTGATTTTTATTTTAAAAATTGAAAAATAAGAGTTAAAAGTAATTTTTATGATTAAAATAAGTCTTTTTTGCGATCCCTGATCTTTAGTACTAATATTTCCTCGATTCTCCGAAAATTAATTGCTTTTTATTTTCTGCGATTTTTTTCATCAATAAAATAAAATTCGAATATTTTTTGGCTTTTCCTACAGATGCAGAATAAATTAAGCATTTATTTATTAGCTTATGCTACCCTTTTGCGTCCATTAAACGAGTCTAGGGTATGTGAAAAAAAAAGAAGAAATACTGAAGGCTAAAACACGCACATGTGTAGAAATGTTTTATGTGTTGTGTTGTGTGCGTATGGAACGGGGTGTATGTGTGTGTGTGCTGTGTGTGTGTGTGTGTGTGTGTGTGTGTGTGTGTGTTGTAAAACTCACTCACTAAGCTCACTTAAGCATTTTTGCTGGCGTGCGCCCCGTCAATGTCAGCCCCAATTCCAATCCCATTTCCCATTTCCCATTTAACATTTTCCCGATTTACAATCTGAGTTTCAGTTTCAGTTTTCACATTTTAGATGATGGGCGGGTCGCATCTTTAAAATGTTAATGATTGAGCTTAACTATGGGCGTTGCCCTTAGGGCTAGGGGCGTGGCAAAGGGGGCGGGGTCGTATCTTGTCGTCTCGTGTCGTGTCGTGCCAAAGCGAATTCCTCATACGCAATGTTGGCAGTCGACTTGGCCACATTAATTGACACAGACACAGCCCACATAGATTTTCATAATTTTTGTTATTAGACACACACACACACACACACGTAGAAGAGGAGGTCATCTAGCCGCATATTTAATTACATTTCTAGTTGCCCTTTTGCCCCCTGCGCACAGTGGGCAAAACCAATTGAATAGCTGCTTTTAATTAATTACTTCAAAGGCTTCAAAGATTTCGTCTCTCGGTTTTCTTCCAAATCAAAAAATATTTTATTTATTTATTCATTTTTTTTTTAAATTTATTGTACTGAAAAAAGTCAAAATTAATATATAAGAAAAAATTTCTATTTTCAAATTTGACTTTAACAAAACCATTTTATTTGACTTAACTACTTGAAATTGTAAAAAACATAATTTGATATATTTTCTTTTGCCTTTTAAAAGCTCATTTCTATATAAATATAAATTGTAAATTCTATAAAAATTATCAATGAGATGCTGTAAGTACTTATTATCGAATAGATTCGAAATAAAAACCAATTTTTTAATAAATCATAAGCAGGGATTAAACCCTTAACCGAAACCGTAACCTTTAACCGGTGAAAACCGATTGAAATTTGTAACCGTAACTGAAACCGTCAGTGGTTTTCCACTGTAGCGAAACCCATAAACCGAAACTCTTTAAGCCGAAATAACCGTTTAGTAACTGATTCACTTATAAGGGTTAATTTCGGTTCTAGCCGTCGCAGCTACTGAGCAACTTTGATAACTTTGATGTGTCATAACTTTGTCAAAACTCAATCAATTTCCATGCAAAATGTAAATTTGATCATGATTCTACCTCTAAATTTGATCTGCATTTAAATTTAGTTCATTTTGAAAATCGAAAATTTCGAAATTTTTCGAAAAATGATAAGGGGTAACACTGTAAAATTTCTAAAAAATTCGAAATTTTCAAAACTTTCAAATCGAACAAAATTTAAATGCAGAACGAATTTATAGGTAAAATCATGATCATATTTACATTGCGCAATGAAATTGGTTGAGTTTTGACAAAGTTATGACAGTTCAAAGTTATTAAAAATCAGTAAAATCAAAATAGTCGAAATATTCAAACTAAATGAACCATATTTATATGAGGTCAAATTATAATAAGGTCGACAATTCGCTGGACCATTCCAGTAACCAGATAACATATTTCCCAGGCTAAAAGGAGAGCATTACGTCTATTTTCATGTAAAACAATGAATAAAGCTTCTTATTTTGGTCAATCGAAAACCTTGATTTTTATTTTCTTTTTGTGAAATAAAACCATACCTTTATTTTTAAACCGAAAATTGAAAAAACCGATAACCGTGACGAAACAGAAGCTCCAAGATTTTGGATAACCGATAATCGAAAACCTTAATGCGAAATTTAATACAAAATAGTAGGATCCTTAATAAGGTATTAAATCGTTGATCAAGAATATATAATCATAACGTCGTAATCATTTAACACAAAAGCCGTAAACTATTGTTGAGTTTTATTTTGAGCGAAAAATATAAAAATCTTTGATAATCATTGTTTTTGAGTTTTATTTTATTTGATCAAAAATTACGATTATTGTCATAGCTTTTTAAAATTACTCAAAAATAAAGATTAATATTGAAAAACTGAAATAAATTAGAATTTTTAAAATCATGGAAGAAATTCAGAGGTTGCAAAAAACTAAAGATTTTAGTGTAGTTCGCTTCCATTTTTTCCACTGTGCTGTGGGGGAGACTTTTAGGTTTTGGGGCATTGTCGGCTCTTTTGACCTCGATTTAACGATTTTGCTTTGTCATTTGCTAGTTTAATTATGTGCATGGAAATTTATGTGCGACTCCTTGACTTTAAATGAAGTGTAAGGACCCAAAGTGCCAAAGCCAAAACGCAATCCAAACCAAAAAAAGCAAAAGAAGGAGAAGAAATGTGAACCCAAGTTCCAATCCGAATGCCAAAACGCAATCCTTTGCCGCCAGCTGTTTTTTTTTTTTTTTTAGACTCTCGCAACTTCATGAACCGACTGTAACCCCCTCCGATTTACCCTCTCCTGCCCCCGCCCCTGCGTGTTCCTAAGGGTTATTTATGGACGGCGCGCCTGATAATGCTGTGAGCCTGCTGCAAGGTCCTTTGACTGCCCAAAGGCTCGCTGCCTGATTAAATTTTGTATTAGCTCAATAAATTTGCAACGCCAAACGGAATAACACACAATAAAAAATGTACAACAAATAGAAACCAATGCCCAAAAAGACGACCAGGGAATACCCTTACTAAATACATTTTAAGTTGATTTTTTGACAGGAACCGCAACGATTTTCATTTTTAAAATAAAAACTATAACATACAAATTATTTGTTGATTTAAAAAATTTATCCAATAATATACTATAATTTTTATTTTTAATTTTAATTATAAAAATTAAAAGACAATTTCTATTTTTATTATGAAAGTCAAAAATACAAGTTATTTTATGATTTTTAAAATACAAATACTATAACTTTTATAAAATAAATAACTTTTATTTTATGAAAATCATAAATACATATTATTTTATGATTTTTAAAATACAAATAAAGTATCTTTATTTTTGATTTTCATAATAAAAATTAAAATTTAAAGGTTTTTTATGATTTCAGAATTTTTATTCATCTAAAAATAAAAGTTATAATAAATTTTTTAAAACTAAAATTAAACATTTTCCAATTCATTCATAACTCATTTTAGCGATCCCTGGATTTTTATCATGATGGAAAGTGCAATTACAAAATAATGTTTCCTTTAAAATTTAATTTAAGGGAGGAAAAAGGAAAGCTTTAACTGTCAACTATATTTCTTAATGTTGTTATACTCTATATATAGTCGAAATATTTACTCGATTTAAAAAAAAATGTATTGCTTTTTATTTTCTGCGATTTTCCACATAAATAAATTAAATTTCGATAATTTTTTCCTTTCCCTACAGATTTTCCTTTACAGTTCTGTCAGATTTAGATATTAAATCTGTTCGATTTCAATATATGGTCGATATATAAGTTTGATTTCGTTGAAATCTTGTTTTAATTTATTGAATTTATAATAAAATATTATTTCTGTGCGTTTTCTACTGCAAAAAAGGTGAAATTTTTCCATTTTTGTACAGTTTTGTGACAGATTTTTTAGATATAGTTAAACGATCTGCTTGATTTTAATATATGCACTAAAGACAACCAATTTGAGCAGCTGTACCAAATTTCAGCAGGATATCTTTACAGAGAACTGAGTTCGCTGAGGTCAAATCGGAAATAAATAAACAAACTGCATGATAGAATTGTAATAACAGCAGTTAGAGTATCACAAATAAAAACTCAAGTAGGCGGGAGTGTAAAAGAGAGAAATTGAGGGAGAAAGTGAGAAAAAGAGAGAAGAGAGAAGGGCGAAGAGAAAAGGAATGTGCAGTGAAACGCAAATGGACATCGCTTAACCCACTTGCTCTGAGCTCTTGTGTCATATTTCAGGCACAGATCCAAGGAAATGACTGTGCTTGCCACTTGCCACTTGCCACATGCCCCCTCATTTTGGGGCAGCTGCTTGAGGCTGGTGTGTGGTTAAGCTAATTGATGGCGCTGGTAATTTGCCTCGACTCCAATGATGAGACATAAGAGCTCAAGAACTGAGAACTCAAGAACTGAGAACTCAAGAACTGAGAACTGAGAAATGAGAAACAGACTCGAGACTGTAAATTGTTGACATCCTTTAACTTAAACCTTTTCAATAGTTGCATCAATTGGTTGCACCTTTTTTAACTTTCCACTTTTTACACACCGTTTTCATTCTCTTCTCCTCGCTTTCCCTTATTTCCCTTATTTTCCGGCATTTCCTATTTTTGTTTACATTTTTCAATTGAGTTTCACTTTTTCACTGATTTTATTTATTGCATTTCACTTTCAATGCGCTCATTATACTCTGTAATCTTGGTTTATTTATAGAGGTTGTATTCGTTATGGTCACACAAACTACTGGGTAACTTATGGTCGTGTCGACAGTCATAGTCACATAAATATGATCAGTTTATTTATTAATTATGAAATATTTCCAGAAGCATTTTAATCGTCATATTTTAATCCTTCTATTAATCATTTACAGGGCATCTTATAGTCGTGCTTCTTCTGATGCTGCACTTACAATGTTTCTCAGCTGCTTGTGTCTTTACAGGGTATTTTGTAGTTGCCCAAAATGCTTGAAACTGTTTTTTGTCTTTGTTTAATGCTTGTTTTGAGTAAGTGTATAAATATCCTTATGCTAAGATTTCAGTTTTCCCGCTTACAGAGTATCTTTTAGTCGTGCAAACGACCTTAACGGCTTTTTTACACCTATTTTTAGGCTTTGTTTTTGGATATACTTCTGCCTCAATTGTTTGTAAATCTGCTCGACTGACTTACAGGGTATCTTATAGTCTGTCATATTGAGTGAATTTTTATAGTTTTTCAGCATATTGTTGAATTTTTTGCCGCAAAAAATTGTTTAAAGCTGTACAAATTGTGTATAGGTAATATACAATTTACAGGGTATCTGCTGGTCTGTCATATAGAGTTATTTTCCTTCAGTTTTTCAGTATTTTATTGCAACTTTTTACCCAGTAAATTGTTGAGAGCTATACAAATTGCTGGCAGCTAATATACAATTTACAGGGTATCTTATAGTCTGTCATATGGTGTGAATTTCTTATAGTTTTTCATTTTTAAATGCAACGCTTGCCTCAACAAATTGTTGACAGCTGCACAAATTCTGCACAACTGATGTACAATTTACAGGGTATTTAATAGTCTGTCATATGGAGTGAGTTTCTTATAGTTGTTCAGTATTTTATTGCAACTTTTAACCCAAAAAATTGATGACATCTATACAAATTATTTACTGCGAATAAACAATTTACAGGGCATCTTATAGCCTGTCATATAGAGTGAATTTCTTATAGTGTTTCAGTATTTAAATGCAACTTTTGCCCTAACAAATTATTGACAGCTGCACAAATTCTGCACAACTGATGTACAATTTACAGGGTATTTAATAGTCTGTCATATGGAGTGAGTTTCTTATAGTTGTTCAGTATTTTTTTTCGACTTTTACCTCAACAAATTGTCTACAGCTGAACAAATTGCAACGATTTATAGGGTATCTTATAGCCTATCATATAGAGTGATATTTCTTTAGTTTCTCAGTATTTTTGTTGCGTCTTTTGCCCCAACAAATTGTTGACAGCTGTAAAAGCGCTGACGAACTTTGACCCAGACATATCGAAAAGGGATGAAAAAGAAGGGGGGGAAAAGGGGGAGGAAACTGGCTTTAATTTGACTAAACTAGCTACACAAGAGGGAGGGAGAAGGGGGAGGATGTGGAAGGAGGCAGTAAGGGAGTGGTGGATAGGGGGGAGGTGGGAAGTAGGCGACAGTCGCGTTAATTACGCGACTTTTGCTGCGGTCGACCATTTGCTGATTGCAGCGACGTCAGCAGCGACGTCAGCAGCGCTGTCAGCAGCGGCACGCACGACCAGCGAGAGGGGGTGGGGATGTAAGAGGGGGGTGGGGGAAGCTGCCACATCGGCGTCATCGTTGTGCGACTTCATGTACAGTTAGTCACGCCAATTTTATTGCATTGCTGACATCGCTGATG
This sequence comes from Drosophila kuntzei, assembly GCA_035042165.1. Classification (NCBI taxonomy): domain Eukaryota; kingdom Metazoa; phylum Arthropoda; class Insecta; order Diptera; family Drosophilidae; genus Drosophila; species Drosophila kuntzei. The sequence continues at coordinate 954,433 of JAWNLU010001422.1, forward strand.
ACCAAGTAAGGGAGAAAATCTGTATGTCTGTATGTCTGTATATCTGTGTGTGTGTTTGTTTGTTAGTGTGTGTGTGTGTGTGTGTGTGTGTGTGCATGGGGCAGGGGTGCAACTATCAGTGGCAACAATGGCGTACAACAGTTTTCAGGATTTCAAGCGGAACAATTAAGTTAACGATCTGCGGACATGAGAAGCGCCAAGTGACAGAAATCGTGTGCCAAAGTCCAACCACGTGCTTGGTCAACGCTGCCACACGTAGCCACGCCCCCTAGACGCCCCTTAGACGCCCCCTAGATGCCCCTATTCCCCAGCCTATCGTCCCTGCCACAACCGACTGTGGTTTAAAGCTTAAATAAATATAGTTTTACATTTAATTCCATTACCAAAAACAACAGATTTAACTTAACAGAGTTCAGAGTCACTTAACAGAGTGGCAAAAAAAATTCCTAACTTAACAGAGTTGAGAATCACTTAACAGAGTTGCAATAAAATTCCCAACATACATTGCGACTGTTAACCTAACAGAGTTGAGAGTTAAAAAATTCCTAACTTAACAGAGTGGCAAAAAAATTCCTAACATATTTAATTCCATTACAAAGACACAACAACTTGACATAACGACTGTTAACTTAACAGAGCTGAGTCACTCAACAGAGTTGCAAAACAATTCCTAATAAACATTGTGGCTGTTAAATTAACAGAGCTGAGAGTCACTTAACAGAGTTGCAGTAAAGTTTCTAACATACTTAATTCTATTACAAAAACATATCAGAGTTGCTAACAAATTTATAATTTACATTGCTGCTTTTAAATTAACAGAGTTGAAACACACTTAACAGAGTTACGGTAAAATTCCTAACATATTTAATTCCATTACAAAATAACATTAAATTTTCATTGCGGCTGTAAACTTAACAGAGTTGAAAGTCACTCAATAAAATTCCTAACTTAACAGAGTTGAAAGTCACTTAACAGAGTTGCAATAAAATTAACATATGCATAGTTTATTTTTTTTTATCCTGTTGCAACTGTTATTTAAAGCTTAACTAACAAAAAACTTATTTAAAATCTACTTTCATCTTAAAAAAAACAATAGCTTAACATTGTTAATGTTAAAACGCTGTTAAGTTAAAACATAAAACATAAAATATTTGAATTTTTTGAACTTTAATTTTAAAAATTAAAAAAAATAATTTTTATTATTTATTTGTATTTCAAAGATTAAAAAAATCCTTGAAATTAAAATTAAAAGTTATTTTGTGATTTTTAATTCAAAACTGAATTTTAATTACTATTTCATAATTTGTATCCTTTGATCAATAAATAAGAGTTCAAATTAATTTTTATAATTAAAATGAAAAAAAAAGTTTATCTAACATTTTAACATTCATCTAGACATTTTTTATCAAGTTAAATTTTTTAAACTCATAACTCTTATTTGCAATTCCTAAAATAAACTCAATGAAATTTCACATTCAATTTTGTTTTATGCTTTCTTCTGTCAAAAACCATATTTTAATAATGTTCTAATAACCTGTTTTTCCTTGAGAATGTTCCAAAACAAACGTGTTTTGTGTTTTTATCAGGATCCGCCACAAATATTAATTTTGATATAAAAGTTTCATAAATTAAGTGTAAGAAACTGAGGCGATAAAAATTATGTTTCCGGTTTTTAAGGTAAGCATTGAAAATATGTGATGACTGTTATTTGAGAAATTGCTTATGTTAAAGCACTGTTAAGTTAACAGAATTTAGATGAAATGCATAAAATATGCAATTTGAAGTGCCTGGAAGCTGTGGATTGGTCTCTCTCTTTAAGCCAAGTTTTTGGCATTCTGTTGGCCAAACATGCCTTCAATTAGCCAAACGTCAAACTGATTAAATGAATTGCCATATTATGTGTGCCCAGAGTTGCAACAGAAGGGATGATAGAAGGGAGAAAGAGGGGTAGGCAAATACGTAAGGGAAATGCGAAAATGTAAAACCATCTGAACAAAAGAAGAAGAAAGAGAGGAGAAAAGAGAAGAAGTAGGAACTGGGTTACATTACAAGAAGTGGACTTGAAAGTAAACAAAGTTTTAATTTCCTTCAATGATTTCTCTGCGCATTTGTTTTGGGGCTGCCAGAATGAGTAACTCCCTCTCCTGAAATCCTTCTTCCCCACTTCAGTCAGTTAGTCAGTGAGAGAGTGAGAGAGGGAGAGAGTGAGAGAGAGAGAGAGAGAGAGAATGCTTAGCATCATAATCAAGTTAGATAAATCTAAATCCTTTGCGATAAGCGACTGAAGAATAGCCGCCTGTTCCTTTTTTGGCCTTGCTAAAGTTTTTGGTGTGTGAGAAACACACACTGAGAGAAAAATGCCTCCACAAATTTTTAATAGATTTATGCTGAAAATTTAGAAATTGTTTTTAAATTAAGGAAACAATTTTCGTTTTTAGAAATATAATATAATACTAAACCTAAAACATTTATTTTAGGATAATACTTTATATTTTTAAGAAAAATCTTTCTCAATTATAAGGCGATTCTAAATATATTCCGATTTTTTTAAATGTAGAAAATAAATATTCTAGTATTTTCTGAGTTTATTAAGTATTTTCGATACTTCAAAATAGTACTTGATATAAGTACGAATTACTTAAAATGAGCTTTCAAATTCTTTAACCAAGTACTAAAAATCTTGATATAAAAACAAAAAATCTTAAATCAACTAAAAATCTTATATTACTAGAAATGAGTACGCAAATTCTTTAAATAAGTTCAATCTTAGTGAGAAATCAACTTTCAAATGTATGCGAAATACTTGTTTTTTCTCTCTGTGTACATAGAAAAAAGAAGACCAACTTCTAAAATCAAGAGCATCTTAAATATTTTGATCTTAAAATAAGACCATTTCAAGACTAAGAATATTAATCTTAAATCTCGCAGTTCTTAATATAAGAATTAAAAATATTAAATTGTTAAGAAAATATAAATATGTCATATTTAATATGAAGACAATAATGACACCGTTGATAAACCAGTTGAGGGATCGAAACCCGCTCTAGCCAAGGAAAAAAACATATAATCGGAATATTTATAAAAAAATAAATAAATTAAAAAAAGTATAAATATAAAAAAATAAGTTTAAGGTTTAAAACACCTTCCTTATTTTTTTATTTTTCGTTTGAGAATTTAAGACTGTTTGGTCTTAAATTAAGAACTTATTCTTATTTAAAATGTTCTTAAAACTAAGATGTGTTTTCTAAATTTAAGAATTTTATGTTCACGACGCATTTTTAAGACCAAAATTCTTAGTTCTGAGACCAAAATCTTGATTTGAGAACATTTTGTTGATCAGTGTAGGAGAGCAAAAGGCAGCAAAAGGCAGGAAAATTCGGCATAGGGGGAAGGCGGGATGGAGGGAGGTAACTACAACTTGGACCGACGAATTAGAGCGGCCCCAATGCCGTAGCGAGTGAATAGAATTTGTAATTTCCGTTTTTTGTTTTGTATGCTAACCCGTAGCAACAACAACAACAACAACAGCAACAACAACAAGAACAGCACCCTAACCAGACCAGGCACCCCACCCTACTCTGGGGTCCTATGCTATCCTATGGCTCGACTTGAGCCTTGCAGCACTTTAAGTGTGCTGTGCCACAGAATGAAACTGTTGAAGCTTCTGTTGCTGTTGCTGTTGCAGTTGCCTTTAAGGCAGATGCAGTTCAATTGCTATCGCCCCCTTTTTTTTCTCTCTCCCTCTCTCTCTCTCTGTCTCTTTCCACGTGTAGAAGCCAGAAGCCAAAAGGGAAAGCAGTCGGAACGGCCCAATAATGTTTCGGATTTCGGATTTGGTTAACGGTTCGGAATATGACGTTGAATGCCACCACAGTTCTTTTTTTCCTTTCCTTTCTATTCTTTTCTTTTCTTTTTTCCTTGTTGTGGATGCATTTAAAGATGAGAGAAACCATTTTCCATTTGCATTCGAAGTGAAACCTAAAAATTGATGGGCAAATGGAAAATGGGAAACACCAAAGCATGTGAATGTGATTAGATGACCATGAGATCCTGGGGGGGAACCTAAGGCGCTTAATCGGCAAAAAAAGAGTTCCTATTAGGAGCTGAACTCAAGTGGGAGAACTGAAGAGGAAGTCAAACCTCTTGGAGTTGAACCAAAGCTGAAAGTGAAAGAAACAATAGACAAAAGACCCGAGATCCTGTCGACAGATGGATGTCAAATTGATGTGGAACTTCAATTACGGATGGGGAATGGATGGAACAGAATGACTTTGGGAAGATCAATTACTTGAAACTCGGATAGAGGTTCCTTGGTTAACTAGAAAGGGAAATTGACTGTCAGTACTTCCAACGAAAGGAGAAGATAGTTTAGACAGAAGTTCCTAGGTTAACTAGGAATGGAAATTGACTTCCAGTACTTCCAATAAAATTAAGACTAAAGTGGAATGACTGAGGGTAGATAGTTAACTAGGAATAAGGATAGATAGCTTAAGCAGAGGTTCCTTGGCTAACAAGGAATGGAAATTGGGTAGATAGTTTAGACAGAAGTTCCTAGGTTAACTAGGAACGGAAATTGACTTCCAGTGCTTCCAATGAAAGGAGAAGTAAAGTGGAATGACTAAGGATAGATAGTTTAGACAGAGGTTCCTTGGCTAACAATTAATGGAAATTGAGTAGATAGTTCAGACAGAGGTTCCTAGGTTAACTAGGAACGGAAATTGACTTCCAGTGCTTCCAATTATAGGAGAAGTAATGAGGGTAGATAGTTTAGACAGAGGTTCCTTTATTAACTAGAAATATAAATTGAATTCCAGAAGGAGTAAAGTGAAATGGCTGAGGGCATTTAATTTATACAGATAATTTCCGCAGAGTCTTCTCAGGAATGAGTCTGATTACATCATTCGCTTATTTATCGATAATGTAAATCGAATTAAGAAAATGGGGAAGAGTCGTTACCAGAGATTTGGGCAGAGATTTCTCAAATGCGAGTAGATACGAGCTTACTTACTTATTAAGCGAGTTTAGATTAAAGTACGAAAGTGATCATGTTGTTTGTTACTATTGATGATGATGGTGATGTTGTTTCCTCTCTTTTTGAATGATGGAATGGATCCTTCTTAATTGGGTCGCCGACGTTTCCTTCGGCGACGCCAAGCGATGTGACTGTGGCTAAGAAACTGAGCGATTCTTGCGGCCAGAAGACGAGCATAACGCCACTCGACACAACTGGCGACGGCAATTAGAAGCATGGCATTGATCCCAAGTGCTAAAGATGCTGCCGATGATCCCAAATTGCCCTTGGTCAGCATATCGGCACAGCGACCGATGCCATCGATATTCAGTTCACTCATCACCCGACCATTCACCTCCAGCGGCGAGATGCAATAGTTTTTCTGTAGAAAATCACTCAAATTGTGGGCACCCTCGGCTAGGGGACCATCTAATAGGGTGTGTATGTGACAGCCGCAGGGAAAATGATTATTTATCAGCTGCAAATGATCAACACCATCGACAATGATGGCATTCGGATTTGGTGTTTCCAGCACATGATTACCGTGGAACTTGAGATGCTTTATCGCAGCCGTATATGTAAAGTTGAGCTCCTCAATCGAATCGATTTTGTTGTTGAGTATCTGTAGGGTTTCCACCTGCGTTAGACCCGTAAATGCATCCGCACAAATCACACCCAGATCGGACTCTTGCAATGTGAGTAAGAGCACATTTGAGAGTCCCCGAAAGGTAAACGGTGATATCTCCTTCAAGTCCATATAGGCCAATTTAAGTAAACCCACCGCATCCATGCCGAAGAAAGCGTCCTGCTCAATGCTCCGTATACCCGATGGCAATATCAAATGCCCCACATTTGTTAGGCTCGAAAATGCGGAGCTTTCGATCCGTATCAGGGGATTATTGCTCAACAGGATCAACTTGATGTTGGAGGTGCCCGCAAAGGCATTTCCCTCGATTCTCTGAATCTGATTGTGACTCAACAATATCGTTGAGAGATTCTGTAAGCCGGCAAAGGCAAATTGCGCTACCGTCTGCAATGGCGTATGTTGTATCGATAATTCCCGTAGACGTGGTAAACCACGGAATGCAAACTGTTTAATCCGCGTTATGTTATTACCATCCAGCGAAAGTTTCTTTAACGCTCTCAGGCCGGCAAATGAATCGGGTTTGATGATCGGAAAATTGTTTTTCGTCAGCGCTAGGTTTTCCACCGTCGCTGGAAGTTGACGCAGCGGTATCTGCTCGAGTCCGCCCGTGTTACACAGCACCTGTCGATGAAAATGATAGAAAGAATGAGATATATTGTAAGTGAGTGAGAAAAAACACCTATAAATATGGTAAAAGTCTAGGCATGAAAGCAAATTGAAGCCCTAACATCTATTTAAGGAGTTTAAGTCTAGGGACGAAAGCATTTCCAAGCCTCAACATTTCTCATATTCAATTTTGTGACGAACGATTTTAAATTTACTATTTGAATTACACTGATATCAAAATCGAAAACCTATTCACGTGGTAAAAGTCTACGGACGAAAGCATTTCCAACCCCAAACATTTCTTTTATTCCACTTTGTGACGAACGATACTAAATTTAGTATTTGAATTATACTGAAATAAAAATAAAAAACCTATTCACGTGGTAAAAGTCTACGGACGAAAGCATTTCCAACCATTTCTCATATTCAATTTTGTGACGAACGATATTTAGTATTTGAATTATACTGAAATAGTTCGGAGTCCGGGACAGACAAAAGAAGTAAAATTACTAAAAAAAATATAGTTATAATTGTAAATTGTAAGTTTGTATACTAGAATAATTTATATATTATCTACACTTAATATCGTTCGTCACTAAATTGAATATCAGAAATTTTGGTGAATCAATCGATGCGTATTTTTAATTAAAATACTTGTGCATAAAAAATGTAACCGCTGCAATCTTTTAAATTGTTCCCTCCCCATTTACACCCAAATTCTAAGCATAATTTTTCCTAGTAAAATGCATAGTTTTCGATCGGCGTATAATATGATCTGATAGGACCATTCCTTCTTTATACATATATTCGCTTCGTCACTAGCATCTAGTGCCAGTTTAATGATGACACTGTCGGAATTACAGTAGCAACAGTGGGGTAGAAAATTGAATTTGCGGCTTTATTGCTGCGAATAAAATTAAATCGAATTTTTGTTTCTTCCTTCTCTTTTGCTTCTACTTCTACTTCTGATTCGGCATCTGTTTCTCAGTCAGTGTTTCATTTTTCGGGTTTACCACGCACGTTCCTTCCTGTCTCTTCCTCTTCTCTTCCCTTTCCTCTGCCTCCTTCCTTTCTTTTTTTTCGCGTCTCTGCTTTGTGCTTTAATTTTTTATAACTATTATGTGCTGATGTGTGCGTTTGTGGAATCACCAGGACTCCGCCTTCCCTTCCCCTCCCCTCCCCTCCCCGCCACCCACTTTCCTGTTGTCCACTGTTGTCTGTCCATCGCCTCCGTCAGCGACTTCTCCCAATCTTCCCATCTTCCTATCTTCCCATCTACCCCATCTTTCTTTGCCTCGGACCATCTGTCTATCTGCCGTCGCGACGCTTGTCGCTGTCACGTTGATGTCATCGTCGTTTGTCCTGTCCTAACCTATTTCCCCCTCTGCCCCTCTGTCCTTCTACTCCTCTACTCCTCTTCTCTTACTTCTTCCTTCTCACACCACCACTCGGCTCTTCACGCCTCTCCTGCTCCATCTTTTACTGCAATTCGCGCTTTTCAAACTAGAGATGTCCACGATTTTCGCTTTTTCAACAAATTTTTAACAACACAAATTGAAAATCTAAAAAAATAGCACAGCTAAAATAAAAATATTTTTAGTATAGCTTGAATTTTTTGAAACACAGAACCTAGATCTGTTATGAGGAATAGAGTTAAAAAGAGTTGAGTGTTTTTAAATCATCCTGAGTTCCTTTAGTTTAACTTAATCACGCTCCCATCGCTAATTCCGACTCTACAATAGCTCAGCCTAACAGTTTTCGCCCCTGTATACCCCCTGTATACCCCCTGTATACCCCCTGAATACCCCCTGAATACCCTACATCCCCCCGTAGTTCCCTCTTCGTCCACCCTGTCACATTTGCGCAATTTTCATACGCTTCACCTTTTAAATGAACGAATTAAAAGTTTCATTTCTTTTCTTTTCTTTTCTTATGCTTCTTCTTTATTTTTTTTTATTTTTTTATTTTTTTTCATGTTCTTTTCTTGGTGTTATTGTTCGTGTAACTGTTGTTTATGTGCATGTTTTGTTACTCATTCCGTTTCAATTCATTTCGTTGCATTGCACTGCGTTTCATTCCATATTGTTTTGCCGCTTTATATTCCGATTTTCTGTATTATTTTTATACACTTGCAGAGAGTATTATAATTTTGTACAGATCCCTTAAAGTATATATAATATATTCCTGATCAGGACATCGATCTGAGTGAATAAACCATGTTCCTATGTCCGTATGTTTCTATTATAAATATCTTGATGATATTTGTTTGGAAATATCTTAAAATTGGAAGAAATTTGAAGAAAACTTTTTTGTTTTTTGAGATATTTCGATAAATTTTACAAATTATGCATTTGATGTTATCTTACACAAATTGAATTTTAAAAAACGTGACTTTATCAGCAAAAGACAAATTATTTATTTATTTAAATTATTATTATTGAAATTTAATAATTATTTAAATTTTTTTATTAATTTATTTCGTAAATTCCTATTATTTATATACAAATTGATAAACTTATGCTAATAACGAGGACATAGTTTCTCAGTTATTATTAAAATATCTTGATGAAATTTGTTTGGAAATATCTTAAAGTTGGAGGAAATTTGAAGAAAACTTTGTTGTTTTTTAAGATATTTCAATCAATTTCACAAATTATGCAGTTGATGTCAACTTACACATCTTGACTTAATTTAGCTTAAATCGGAATACTCTATCATATAGCTGCCATACGAACGATCGGTCGAAAATTAAGAATTCGTATGAATAATTTTAATGATTCCTGAGATATATCAACCAAGCTCGCAGGTTGTGTATCTGGTATTGTCTGGTACATTCTATATTAGGTACCTCTATATTAGGAAAGAGTATTAAATCTTCAGTCTGCCAAATAAATCGCATTTTTCTTATATTTTGTGTTTTGTCTTTGGTTTTTTGTGGATTGCGTTTGTTTCCAGTTAATGAAATATTCCATTGTTGTCGGAAAATTCAGCAAGTTGTGCGACGAATTTTCCGCTGGCAGAACAACACTGAGATGCTGTAATTGCCCCCCGGAAAAGCCGGTAAAGTACAGAACGGTCAACAGTTGTACAAGTAATTTCCGAGTCTTAAATACACTATGGGGTTACCTGGATTGTTTGTTTTGTTTTGTTGTTTATGGGATTGTTTGCTTGAATTATTTCATTTTGTTATGCAGTAATTTTTATTTTTTTGGGTTTTTTTTTGTGATTATTGTTGTAATTCTGGTCGAGTGCTGAGTAAATCATATCATTGTTCATAATCTGGAATAATGAAATCACTTAAGTTCTCAATTTGGTAAAAATGACGATGCCAGCAGCGTCGCTCGTCGGCCCCATTGGTAATAAGGATGCGCATTAAGCGAGCTCTCCCTTCCCTCTTCTCCTCTCCCTCTCCCTTTCTCTTTCCCCTTCTCTTACTCTTATTCTACTACTTTGACTGCCCGCAAAATTCTCGCGGGAGACAATTGAATACGAGGCTGGCAAAAACACACGGAGAGGGAGACAAAGAGAAAGAAAGAGAGAGAGAGAGAACTTTAGGGGAATAACCTAGAGACAGACAATCGGACAGATGGAGGCCATGTAACAAGTAACAAGTACACTGAAAAAAAATAAACAACATCTTACACACTTTCTTCTTAAAATAAGACAATTTTATGACCAAATTACAAATACTAAGAACATTCATTTAAAAAATCGCAGTTCTTAATATAAGCATACAAATCTTAAATTGTTAGGAAAATATGAATTTCTTATATTTTCATGTGTAACGAAATGTGATCCTATGAATCCCACTCTCGCCAAGCTAAAATATATTAAATAAATATTTTTAAAAATACCAAACCAAAAAAGAAATGTATATATATATATATCAAAATAAACCAAAAATAAACATTTTTATAAATTTAAAGCCAGACTTTTTTTTTTGATTATTTGATTTCTTGAATATTTAAGAACATTTATTCTTACTATATACTAATATTTGTGGTTGTTAAAACTTAAGAATTTTTGATATTTTTAATAAAAACTTGGTCTTATTTGAAATGTTCTTAAAACTAAGAAAAAAAAAATAAAATAATAATAATACAAAAATAAAAATATTATAAATTTAAAACCTAGCTTATGTTTTTTTTTTTTCTTCAATAAAATTTTTTCGTAAATTTATATTTTATAAATAAATTTATATTATATTTATGGTCTTGAAAATATTAGAATTTCTGATCCTATTTTAAATGTTCGTTATTTCAAGATGTGTTTTCTGAATTTTATGTTCTCGTCTCATTTTTTAGACCAAAATTCGAGTTCAGAGACTAAAATCTTGATTTTCAAACCATTATTTTTATCAGTGTAGCCAGTAACAAGTGGAATACGAGACGCATCTCAGTTTCACCAAAAAAAAAGAAGAAATTGTGTGTTCGGTGCACTTGAAACAAAGGGAAATGACCATTTTGCCCAGGATTTTCGATTTAATTTTTGTGCTCATCAGAGGCGCAGGAAGAAGGAAGAAGGATGAAGGAAGAAGGAAGAAGCTGACCAACAGGATCCCCAGACGACCTCATCCACATTGTACTCCTCATCTACACTCTGATTTGCTTTTCTTTTTGCATACCCTGTGCACATGAAAATCTCTCGAAAGGTATATCATTTGGCATCAGTTAATAAAAGATTTCGCTATCATAATTGAAATTGAATTTTTGTTTTATGTTTCTTGGAATTCCCCAACATTTTCTATATATTCAATATTTATTTATACAAAAAAAAAAAAAGTTTCTTGAATCTTAAATTTCTTCATCTGTCAATCTGGTATTAAGAATTTTGAAAATTTCTATATAAAAAAGCATCGTAAAGATATAAACTATATCTATACTATAAATTCAATATGTGTTAATCATAGCTAATTATCTGACTTTCCTGCAAATTACATTGATTTTGTTTAGCTTATCGTTTTTCTAAGTTTCTCCGAAATCTCTTAAATTTAATAAAATGTAGAATCTTTAAGATACAGTCTTCAAATTCATTATTTCTTAATCTTAGCTTAAATTCTGATTGTACTGAAAATTTCATTTGAATTCAGAATTCCAAAGATACACAGTTAGTCAATAAATTATTTTCTTATTTTACAATTAATTGACTGTGTATTTATTTTTGCTTATTATATTAATATGATATAAATTCTACAACTCCGAAATAAATCAAGATTTTCGAACTTAAACAGGGATATTCAAGTACAAACGATCTTAAAATTTATCTGTGTTCGGAATATCCAAAACGAGGAATTTCCAAACCAGTAAATCTTAAACTAAGAATTTTTTCTGATAATTTAAGTACGCTTTTGGGTTTAATTTAAGTCTTTTAAAGATCGAAAAATACTAGTTTAAGTATACAAAATTCTAGATCTAATTTCAAAATGTACTTTTTTGTAGTACAAAACATTGTCATATTTAATATCAATTAATATTCAAACATATACTAGTATTTATAATAAAATTAAGAAAATTAAATAACATTTAATAAATGTGAATTTTAGAAATATTTAAATTGTTTAGTTTTAATAACTCTGTTATTTTTAGTGTTATCCTATCTATACTCACAGATTTAATATGTGGTATCGTCTTAAATATTCGGACAAAGTTCTCAGTTAGAATTTAAAATTTAATTTAATTTTTAGTACACAACAATATTAAAATTTTAAGAACGAAACTGTTTAAATTCGAGTATGGACGTAACTAATTAATGGATGGCATATTTTTCTGAGTGTATCAGTTGTAGTTGCTACTGGGTATATGCTAGTCGATCAGTCGAGTAATTTAACAGATGCTGCTGATGATGATGCTGCAGTGAGCTAACAACTTCGAGTATTGCAGAACTACAAGTGGAAAGGGCAACTACAACAAAACACTTGGTCAAAAGACAGAGAAGGAAGGTGTGAGAGGGATACACTGATAAAAAAAAAGTTGGTTTTAAAATCAAGATGTTGGTCTGAGAACTAAGAATTTTGGTCTTAAAAATGCGTCCAGAACATAAAATTCTTAAGGTTAGCAAACACATTTTGATTTTAAGAAAATTTCAAATAAAAGCAAGTTCTAATTAATAAGATCAGAAATTGTTATATTTCAAAACCAGAAAGATAAGTATAAAAATAAATCATTTTATAAAATTAAAAATTATATGTGGACTTTTTTTAAGATTAATTAAAAGATAATATTTAAATAGTCAATACAAAAAAAGGCAGGTTTTAAAATTATAATATTTTTATTTTTGTTCTATTTAGACATTTATAAAATTTTTAAAGTTAGAAAACACATACTTGATTAATAATATTAAAAATTTTTAAATTCTCAAGAACCAGAAATAGAAGCATAAGAATAAATAATTTTATGAAATTAAAATCTATATGTAGATTTTTTTAAGATTAATAAAAAATAATATTTAAATACTCAAGACAAAAAACTAAGTCAGATTTTAAATTTATAATATTTTTATTTTATTTTGATAAATATACATTTCTTTCTGGCTTGGTTTTTTTTTAGCGCCGCAGGATCCGAATCTTTGAGCATATTTTTACCTCTTAATTCGTTTTGCATTTAAATTTTGTTCATTCTGAAAATTCAAAAATTTTGAATTTTTTTGAAATTTTACCTTTATCATTTTTCGAAAAATTTCGAAAACTTCGTATTTTCAAAATGAACTAAATTTAAATGCAGAAAGAATTTAGAGGAAAAATCATGATCAAATTTGAATGGCGAATGTAAATTGATTGACTTTTGACAAAGTTATGGCAGTTCAAAGTTATCAAAATTCTCAGTAGCTGCGACGGATAGAACCGAAATAAACCCTTATAAATGAATCGGTTACTAAACGGTTATTTCGGTATAAAGAGTTTCGGTTCATGGGTTTCGGTACAGCGGAAAAACATTGTTTCGGTTACGGTTTCAGTTACGGTTACAAATTTCAATCGGTTTTCATCGGTTAAAGGTTACGGTTTCGGTTAAGGTTTGAATCCTTGATTCTTAGTATTATTAATTTGGTCTTAAAATGTTTTTATTTTAGGAAAAAAATATGTGGGATGAATGTATTTGATTTGAGAAGTTGTTCGTTGTTTTTTGTGAGTGTAGGGGAGGGATAGAAAGATAGAAAGATGGGCAGATAGAAAGATGGGAAGATGGGCAGATAGAGATTGTTAAGCTTACTTGAGTCTGGGACAAGCAGATGCACTCGGCTGGGCATGATTTGGATGTTTCGGTTTGTTGCGAGTTCCACAGGCAGACAACAGTGAGCGCAATTATGAGAAGCAGCCAGGAATTGCACATTTCACGTTGTTGCTGACACGACAGTTTGGCGGCGTAATTGAGCTCGATTCTCTATCTCACTTCCTCTCTTCTCCTGCTCTCTCTCTCGCTGTCTCTCTCGCTCCCCAGCAGCCTGTTGGCCTCTTGCCTTTGGCTCCGTCTTCTTGCTTATTTATTTATGTTTTTCTCTGCTTCTTTTTCGTCTATCTTTTTCTCCTTTTTATTTTTTTTTCTTGTTGCTTCTTTTATTTTTGTATTTTTCGTATATTACGTTATTTCATTTGAACTTTCTTTTTATATATTCTTAAGCTTAATCATATTTATTTATGCTGCTGCTTCTGCTGCTGCTGCTGCTGCTGGTGATGGGCGGGGGCGGGGCGGAACGGGGCGTGGCGCACTGCAAGTAAAGAAAACCAAAAGTAAAGCAAAACTTATGTTAAAGTTCAATTTAAACTTATACTTAAATTTAAATTGGAATTTGAATTTAAAGAAATGACAATTGTGCAATTTTTCATTTGATTTTATGATTTACCTATAGATACGATACATGTATCTACACTCAGAAAAATGGGAAGCAAACAAGATTAATCACATGTATTTTTAATTGATTTAAATTTTTTATTTTTATTATTATTTTTGCTGTAAAAACATTTATTTAGTGATTTACTTATTTGATTTTATGATTTACTTATAGATAGGATACATGTATCTACACTCAGAAAAATTGGAAGCACACAAGATCAATCAAATGTATTTTTAATTGATTTTAATTTTTTATTTTTGCTATAAAAACATTTAATTAGTTCTTTTAGAAGTTTCACATGTTAAAACATTGATTTGAATTGAATTGAATTATTCCGATTTCTTAGTAAAAAAAAAGGGCTATAACATTTTATGAAACGAATAAATGGAATTATGTAATTTTTGACTACGTTTGGAAACGATTTTCTACCGTTTCACACGAACTTTTTCTGAGTGTAGATAAGTATCTACACTGAAAAAAAAAGACCAACTTCTAAAATCAAGAACATTCATCTTGAATATTTTGTTCTTGAAATAAGTCAATTTTAAGACCAAATTAATAAAACTAAGAATATTAATCTAAAAATTCGCAGTTATTAATATAAGAATTACAAATCTTAAATTGATAAGAAAATTTAAATATGTCATATTTAAAATGAAGACATTAATGACACCGTGGTGCTCTGGTTAGAGTCGCCTCTCCAGTTTGATAAAAAAGTATAGGGATCGAAACCCGCTCTAGCCAAGGAAAAAACATAAAAAATAGGAAAAACCGGAATATTTATAAAAAAAAAAATAAATCCAAAAAAAGTATAAATATAAAAAAAAAAGCTTAAAACACCTGCCATATTTTTCTATTTTTGGTTTGAGAATTTAAGACTGTTTTGTCTTAAATTAAGAACTTATTCTTATTTGAAATGTTCTTAAAATCAAGATGTGTTTTCTAAATTCAAGAATTTTATGTTCTTAGTTCTGAGACAAAAATCTTGATTTAAGAACATTTTTTTTATCAGTGTAGATAAATACATAGTTCACACACACACAGACACAACTGTATGTATGTATAAAGTCAAAGCCTACACTTAGAATCTGCTGCCTGCGATGACATGCAAAATTTATACGCAGCTTAGCAAAATAGGAAGAGAGAGAGATAGAGAGAGAGATAGAGATAGAGAGAGAGGGGGGAATAGCTGAAACAGATCGTCAGTTGGCATGGATTTTGCACCTGATTTGTGGCTCAAGCTCAGCAAGAGTACTTAGTACATTTCACCTTTCACCTCTCCCCCCTTTTCTGACCCCCTTATCCAATCTATCTACGCCGCACTGTGGTCAATTTGTTCATAATTGCTCGAATTAAATCAAATTTAAAATTGCAATTTTTTAACTTAAAAAACAAAATAAAACTTTTAAAGTAAAACATTATAACATTGATTAAAAGAGTTTAATTTTTTCCTGCACAAATCTGTTTTCTGAATAAAGATGGGACCATTTTTGACTGAGGTTATTTTGATCAGAAATCTCGATAACCGATAACATATTTTGCATTCAGCAGAAAATTGTCAATCATCAAAAATATCAACAATAAATTTGTCAATAACAAAAATGCAGGTTTTAAATGGAAAATAATGTTATCTGGTTACTGGAATGGAATGAAAATTTCGATTATTTTGATTTTATTGATTTTTAATAACTTCGAACTGTCATAACTTTGTCAAAACTCAATCAATTTCCATGCGCAATGTAAATTTGATCATAATTTTACCTCTAAATTCGTTTTGCATTTAAATTTTGTTGATTTTGAAAATTGGAAATTTTTCGAAAAAATCAAAAAAGACAAAGGGGTAACACTGTAAATTTTCAATAAAATTAGATTTTCAAAAATTTTTAAAAATGAACAAAATTTAAATGCAGAACGAATTAAGAGGTAAAATCTTTTCCAAATTTACGTTGCACATGGAAATTGATTGAGTTTTGACAAAGTTATGACACTTAAAAATTATCAAAGTTGCTCAGTAGCTGCGACGGTTAGAACCGAACCCTTATAAACGAATCGGTTACTAAACGGTTATTTCGGTTTAAAGAGTTTCGGTTTATGGGTTTCGGTACACTGGAAAAAAATATTTTCGGTTACGGTTTCAGTTACGGTTACAAATTTCAATCGGTTTTTACTGGTTAACGGTTACGGTTTCGGTTAAGGTTCATAATCCCTGTATAAAACTGTTTGTCCTGACTGACTAAAGGTAAAAAGCTGAAATTTTCACACAATTTGAGACAATTTCATCGTGCAATAAGACGGCGTTTTGCAAAATTCCACCTCTAAGTGCCTCTAATTCAGGTCAAAGGTCATGAAATTGCTTAGTATGAAAAACTTTTTTGTTTGATTGTATATTTCGGACTGTCTGTTACACTCTGTCCGAATTTGGTCAAAGTCGGATTACTATATCAAATAGCTGCCATAGGAACAATCGGAGGCAAATTATCGTTTAGTATGAAAAATTTGTTTGTTTCTTTAGATAAGTTTTGGTGGTTTATCGATAACTCAGCATCAACCATAACAATGCACTCGAAATCGAAAATTAATTTATTCGTACTAAAATGACTATATGTTGGACCACTGTGCAATGTCCTCGCATTATTAAGGCTGAGCCAAAGGCCGCATTGACGTTGACGTTGACGTTGAGCTTAGCCTCAGTCGCTGTCGCTGCCTCTGTCGCTGCCTCTGTCGCTGTTGATGTTGGTTGTTGGTTGTTAGTTGTTGGTTATTTCTGTCTGTCAGCTGCTTTTGGCTTGACCAAAATAGCTGCTTGTTAATCATCAATAATAAATAAGTAATGCCAGATGGACGTCAACTTGCAGTTGCCTGCAACAACAACAACAACAACAACAATAAGAGGAAAAAGCAGAAGGAGAAAAAGGAGAAGAAGAAGAAGGAGAATAAGAAGAAGAGCGAACAAAGCCAATGCAATATAATAACTGAAATTGTTCTAAAGAGAATTTGCGATGAGACGTCGACGTCGCTGCTGCTGATGACCATTGATGTGAGGGGAAGGGAGAGGGGGCTATAAAATGAGGGGGGAAAAGAGTGAGGAAATTGCTGCCAGTGTTGCCAACTGTTTCCGGCCGAAAATACCTCTATCAACATTTAAAAATAGCTAGAAGAAGCTAGGAAATCTAAAAGAAAGCCAAAGAAAAAGCTATTTTAGTTGTTAGGTTGCTTTTATACCCTGTGAAAATAGGCAAATGGAATGGAAAAATAGAAAAATGAACAGGAATAAGGGTTAACTCCAACCCTAAAAAATCAAGAAGATTTATCCGTGTCCGTCAGTCAGGAAAAAACTTAAACAATTATATATAATAATAGTAATCAAAAAATAATAATTTGGGATATTTCCAGTAGTTTTTTTTTAACTTTAACACTGCTATTTAGCTCCTAAAATAGCTCTATCTACATTTTAAAATAGCTAGAAAAACTGCAAGAAAGCTAAAATAGTATTTAATTTGATTTTGTACCCTGCATCACTTAATAATATGAAAATTTATGTGAAAGGCATAAGGGTTCTAAATCAGCATTTAGATTCTAAATCAGTATTCAAAATCGAGAAGATTTCAATTTTAGTTAGTTTCTAATGAAGAAATAATAATTTAGAATATTTCCATTAGTATTTTTATATTTAAAAATAGCTATAATTCCCGCTAGCCGCTATTTTATAATTTATGCCGCATTTGTTAATTGCAAAACGCTAGATCTAGCGGGAAAAAAGCTAAATTGACAGCACTGATTGCTGCTGCTTGTTTGAAATGTTTAAATGCACAAATCAAATATGCAAGCAGCCAAAATGACAAACACACACACACACACACTAATACACACACTAATACACACACACACATACACACACACCTAGAAAGTACACCTGATGTCCAGCTGAGCTGAGTACTAGATTTTAATTGAACATTGGAGCAGCGAACTAAGCAAAATGCACAATGCATGAGACAGAGACAGAGAGAGAGAGAGATAGAGAGAGAAAGAGAGACAGAGAGAGAGAGAAATACGAAGGAGACGAAGATGCATGAGGAGAAGAAGATGGAAAAGGATATGGAAATGGGAATGGCAAATGGAATATGCGAAGATTGAAAATGTTTGGGTCAACAGGCACTATAAATAGATATATGTATGTATGTATGTATTCATATGTACATATATAGTACATATGAATGGACAGTACATATTCACGGGCATAAATGCGTGACATTATAATTGGAAAGGAGCAAACGGGAGAGAGCGAGAGAGAGAAATAAATAGAGAGAGAGAGAGAGAGAGAGACAAAGAGAGAGAGAGAGAAAAAGAGAGAGTGAGAGTGGGTGAGAAGGAGAAAATAGTGGAAGAGAGAGAAAGAGTGTGAGACAGAAAGAGACGGTGGTAGAAAGAGGAAGTGAGAGAGAAAGAGAGAGAGAAGAAGAGAGAGATATAGAGAGAGAGAGAGAGAGAGAAAGAGAGAGAGAAGCAGAAAGATAAATGGAGGAGAGAGGAAAAATAGAGAAAGGGAGAGAGAGAGAGAGAAAGAACGATAGAGAGAGAAATAACGTGAGAGAGAGAGAGAGACAAAGGGAGGGAAATTGGAGTAGAGAGAGGGAGAAGAGGAGAAAGAGAGAGAGAGAACATTTAAGATAGAGAGAAAATGGGAGAGAGTGAAAGAAAGAGAGGGAGAGAGAGAGAAAAAAAGAGAGAGAGAGAGAGAAAGAAGGAGAGAGAAAGAAAGAGTTAGATGTATAGATAGGTAGAAAGAGGCAGAGAAAGAAAAAAACAGAGAGGAAAGGTGAGAGAAAAAGAGGGAGCAGGACAGACAGTAAGAGAGAGAGAACGGGAGACCAATATATAGAGAAAGAGAGAGTGAGTGAAAGATGGAGAGAGATTGGGAATAGAGAAAGATTAAGGAAAGAGAGAGAAACAGAGATTTACAGAGAGTGGCAAAGAGACGAAGAGAGAGAAAAATAGAGAGAGAGAGATAGAGATAGAGACAGAAAGAGGCACACAAAGTGAGACACAGGGAGAGTGGGAGAAAGAGAAATGGCCGCGTTGGGGAAACTTTCACACATGTTTTTACGGAGAGAAGTAAAGGAGAAAACAATTTTTGGAACTACGTTACATTCCTAAGTAACTTTAAAACACATTTTAGAATTAAATGACGGGGAATCGAACTCAGTTATTTTTCAAACTCAAGTTCTATTTATGGGACAGGTCGGCGATTATAATTACACTGATACAAAAAAAGGTTCTAAAATCAAGAATTTTATCCTAGAACATAAAATTCTTAAAGTTAGAGAGCACAACTTGATGTAAAGAAGATTTGAAATAATCTTATTTATAGACCAAACAGTTTTAAATAGTTAAGACAAAAAAATAAAAATTATAAGGCAGCTGTTTTAAACTTATCATTTTTTTATTTTTATATATTAAATAATATATGTAAATGGTTTTTTCTGATTTTGTTTTTTTTTATAAATATTCCAAAGTGTGGGATTCGAACCCGCGCTTTTTGTTGTTCTTTTTTTCGGAATTGAGAGTCACGGATATGATTTTTAAAGAAGTTGCCCATTTTCAAAGTAATTTTTCTTTGAAAAATTATCTATATTTTTATGGACCAAAATCAGCTATTCTTGTTCTTTAAAAAAGGTGGCAACACTGCACAAGACGCTCAACGCTCGACGCTTTTCGTACCTCACACAAACAATCGCATTACATTCAGATCCGAAGGGATAAAAGGGAAATAACAAATGCCGGCACAAGCTCAAATAATGCACAGACAATTGTGTAAGTAGCAGCAACAAGAGAGGAAGAAGAAGAAGAAGAAGATGAAGAGGAAGATGATGAGCAACAACAACGAGCTTGAAATTGGCGGACACAATGGCAAAGGGAATCACAAATGTGACAACAAAAGCTGGGAGCAGAAAACAACTTAAAGCTGTAGGAGAAGAGGAGAAGGAGCAACAGGAGGAGAAGAGAGAGATAAAGATAGAGAAGGAGAAGGAGAAGTAGGAAAATGGAGGAATCTCTGTAGTCGAGATGCAACTCGGATTCAAGACACACGACCTCCAACTAATTAATAAATTGTATTCAACAATTTTTATTGAATTAACACCGTTGCATCCACAAAAACAGCTGAGTGTGCTCGACTGGAAGATACCCTGTATACAGCAAACACATTTTTGTACTCACGTTGTCAAACAATTTTTTAACAATCGAATTCAAGCAATTTAAGCTGTCAGCGAACGCTAGATGGCGCCAGTATAAAATTCCCCATACACCAGAGTTGCCATTCTTTATTAAATTTATACAATTAGCATATTCTTAAATGTTAAACAGATTTTTAATTTTCAGAATAACACATAATTTTGTTATTTTAATTTTTAGGCTGTAATTTTTATAATTTTTTTATTATTATATTTTTAATCTAACTTATTTAAACACTGCCACGGTTAATTGCCTAAATTGGGACCGTAAAAGTGTAATGCGAATTATGAGGCAAAAACACTAAATTCGTTGCTATTCGGGATATAATTGTAGTACTCAGGGATTTATATCGTAGTCGAAAACGAAACGGTTAACCGGTAATAACCGATTGAAATTGGTAACCGATACTGAAACCCTAACCGAAACAAAACTTTTTTATTGTACCGAAATACCAAAAGTATTCAAACCGAAATGACCGATTCAAGAATAACGGTTAATTTCGGTTCCATCAAACATGAAATTCATCGATTTTTAAACTCATTTTGATTTTAAATTTAAATATTGATCTTATTAAATAGATTTTACATTTTTATTTTGATCTTATTAAATAGATTTTAGATTTAAATATTAAAAAGAACTTATTAAAAAGATTTTAAATTTATATATTGATCTTATTAAATAGATTTTTTTTTAAATCCAAGAATTTTTGTTAACATGTTAAAATTTATTTTAAGCATTTTTTCATCAAATTTGTTCATTCTGTGAACCGAAATCAAATCGGAGTTTCGAAAATGAAAAACACAAGAAATCGGTAACCGTTACGAAACCGATATACACAAATTTTTTTATTTATTGGTCAATTAAAATGGAATTTTTGAGCCAAAAATGCAACTTGAAGACGCTGCCTTTAATATTGTGGCACTGAATTTGTGAATTTTCTTAGCCTGTTGCATTCATTGGTGCACAGCTGTAATTCCCCATTAGCTCGTAGCCCTTTTGTCAATATAAAAAGGAATATATATATAATAGGTAAGTATATATATATAGTATATAGTATATATATAAAGGACAGGCAATGGTCTAAGCTTAGTTGGTGCTAGGCAACAATTCAACACACAAATACACACACAAATACAAATACAAATACCATGAAAAGCAACTGCAACATTTCTGTCATTGTGCATCGTTTTCCCGTCTCCAACACCAACTCCGCTTTTCCGCTTTTCCGCTTTCCGCTGTTGCATGTGGAATCGTTTAAGCCGTTATTAGAGCCAATTAGTGGATGCATTCAACTTTAGCACTAACAACCAAGCCACAAAAACATACATATCATGTCCCTGCCGTACAACTCTCAGATAAATGACAGCATACTAAGTATAATTATGAGAATGGAATTTTTCTGTTCCCTAAAAACTTTCAACTGATCCATTTACAATTTTCATTCGAATTTTGTGCACTTTAACCACATTTATCGAAGAGTTTTTTAAGACGATTTATTCAATCAAATGAAGTGCCTAAAAAACACTTTGAATTTGTGTCTTAAGGTATTGAAGCTTTTTTTATTCTTGCTTCCTTTAAGCTGCTTTATTCTGATGTAAATTTCTCAACAGCTTCGAGTGACACTTTAAAGTGAACTATTCAAATCAGGGACCATAACTGTTATGAAAAATAAGCCAAAACAATCTATTTAAATATTTATTTAAAGACTTTTATTTTATAAATCACGTTTAATAATTATTTGTGATTTAAAAAAAATTAAAAATTACCATTATTATATATTTTTATTTATTCAGTCTTTTATTAGAGTGTCTATTATTTTTGAGTAATAATATCAAAGTCCTTAAATGTTTAAAGACTTTTATTTTTGAATGATAAATGTAAAATGCTTACAAGACTTTTATTTTTTAGGAATAAAATAAATGTTATTAAGGACTTTTATTTCTGATTAATACATTTAAAAGTCTCAAAAGACTATTATTATAAAACTGGTTCCTAAAAGACTTTTATTTTTGAGGGATAAAATAAATGTCATTAAGGACTTTTATTTCTGATTAATAAATTGAAAAGTCTTAAGAGACTATTATTATAAGACTGGTTTCTATAGTTGACTTTTGATAAAAAAAAAATAAAAGTAACAAATTACCATTATTATTGACTTTTATTTATTATGTCTTTTTTTAGAGTGACTAATATTTTTGAGGAATAATATGAAAGTCCTTAAAGACTTTTATTTTTGAAAAATAAATTTAAAAGTCTTAAATGACTTTTATTTTTGTATAATAAATTTCAAAGTCTTCAAAGACTTTTATATTTGGGGAATAAAATAAATGTCATTAAGGACTTTTATCTCTGAATAATAAATTTAAAAGTCTCAACAGACTATAATTATAAATCTGGCTCTTAAAGTTGATTTTTTTTAGTTGACTGTTTACACGAAATCTTATTACTTTTATAGGAGATTTAATCAATTTTAGCCCAGACTGCAAATCTTCAACATTACTCGATCCTCCGAGACATATTTTCATATATATATATCAATATTTTTTACAAAATTGATTTTTTTGGTTTTTCAATATGTTTTAAATTTTCTTGGATTTTTAAGCCAATTAAATTTATAAAAAAATATATTTCTAATTCTTTAAAAAACCTTATAAATTAGAAAACTTAAAAAATATAATATTTTTGTAACTATCTTTTTCAAATCAAATATATATTTATTTCAAGAGAGGTTTCGTTTTGGGTTTAACTATTAGATAAAATTAGTAAGTTTAAAAATAGCTAAAGTATATTCTTTTTAAACTTTAAGTAGCTTTCAGCTGTACTTTAAAGCTCCTTTAAACTGCTTTTTAAAATGAAAGCTCAGTAAATTTTTCAGCGATTTTCAAAATAATTTTAAAGAAGCTTTTAAATCGTTTCCCAATTGAATGCGCTTTAAAACAGTAGAAAGCTTTTAAATGTTGCAGTTTATGCAATTGCCGTAAAAAGAAAAAATAGAGAGGGAAGAGAGAGAGAGAGAGGCAGAGAATATATTTATAGGAAAACAGTTGATACTGAAAACTTGTTAAATTTTTAAAGAAGCTTTTAAATCGTTGCACAATTTAATGCGCTTAACAATAATGGAAAGCTTTTAAATGTTGCAGTTTCTGCAAAAGACAGAGGCAGAGAGTGAGTGTGAGAATGAGAGAGAGAGAGAGAGAGAGAGAGAGAGAGTGTGTGAGTAGATTTATAGGAGAACAGTTGATAGCGCTTGGGGGAAATGATATCTATGAGATATGTAAGCTCATAAGTTAATGTCCATTTGTCCGATTCGCAAGGAAAATAAATATCGTTAAATAGATAAGCAAAGAAGCCAGCAAATAGAATTATTTAACCACGCAGACAGAGAGAGAGAGACAGAGAGATGAAGAGAGAGAGAGAGAGACATAAGACCACAAGCAGAACGTTGGCCAGAAAGGACAAACGAGCCACGACGGACTGTGGACAATGGGCAAAGGACGCAGTATGAAGGATGAAGGGAGAAGGATGAAGGGAGAAAGATGAAGGATGAAAGGAGAAGGATGAAGAATGAAGGGAGACATTTGTGTCGTTTGTCGTTTGGTCTCCGGGTCCACATTCAATTGCTGCCAACTGGCGATGGAAGCTGCAAGCATTGCCAGCACACACACTCTACACACACAACACACACACACAACACACACAACACACACACACAACACACTCTCTACACACATGTGACACACACACCTGTCCCAAAACACACTTTTCTCCCCTTCATTTCCCTTACTACACTGAGAAAATAAAGCATTCATCTTACATATTTGGTTCTTTAAATAAGACAATTTTAAGACCAAATTATTAAAACTAAGAATATTAATCTAAAATATTGCAGTTCTTAATGATAGAATACAAATCTTAAATTGTTAGGAACAGGGATTAAAACCAAAACGAATTCAGTTTCAGTTTCGATCGGTTTCGGTTATGTTTGTATTTTGATTTTCGGTTATCGGTTACGGGAAATCTTTGTATATCGGTTTCGTAACGGTTACCGGTGGTTCCGTGATTTCAAAGATCTATTTAATAAAATCTATATAATGAGATCAAAATAAAAATTTTAAATATATTTAATAGGATCAACATATTAATTTAAATTCGAAATTTAAAAAAGATGATCACACCTTAACAACATAATTTAATTTAAGGCTTGATTGAACCGAAATTGGCCGTAATTCATGAACCGGTTATTAATCGGTTATTAATCGGCTTAAATAATTTTGGTATTTCAATTTAGGAATAATGACAAAGTATTGTTTCGGTTGATATCGGTTAAAGGTTACGGTTTCGAAATCGGTTTTAATCCCTGGATAAAAAATATAAATATATTATATTTTATGTAAAACTAATTGTGGTCCCATGTCACTCTGTTTAGATCTCTTTCCAATAAAAAAATATTAAAGGAAAAAATATATATTTAAAATAAAAACCAAAATAAAAATATTATAAATTTAAGACCTGCCTTATTTTTTATATTTATTGTCTTTAGTTACTAAGAAAATGTATTCTTTTATTTATGATCCTAAAAATATAAGAATTTATGAGCTAATTAAAAAGAACTTGGTCTTATTTGAAATGTTCTTAAAATCAAGATGTTTTTTCTAACTTTAAGAATTTTATGTTCACTTGATATTAGATACTCATTTTTTATCAGTGTACTCGGTTTTGAGCTGACAAGAAACTGGCAGCAGGCAGAGCCAAGTGCTTGACCAGCTTTGGCCCATGAAGATAATTTAGAAAACCGCACACAACACACACAACACACACAACACACACACACACACACACACACACACACACACACACACACACACACACACACACACATACAACACACTCTTCCCTCTTGACCATCAGTCAATCAGCTGGCACCCACAGCAGAAGTTAAGGATGCTTCTGTTCCTGCTTCTATTCCTGCTTCTGTTCCTGTTCCTATTCCTGTTCCTATTCCTGCTGCTCTCCTGCCTTCAATTAGACTGCATTAGTAAGTAACTTCCATGGCAGGGAATTGAAAAAAAAATGTAGATAAGCCATCTTTGGCACGCCGACAATTTGATACCCTTGCACACCATTTTAGTTTTTTTTAGACATTTTTAAATTACATCTGTTCAACAATTGTCGATGCTCCTGAGTTCAAGCAAACATTTTTCTTAAATGTCCAAATAATTGTTGCAATATTTCAACAAAATGTTATATTTATCGAATTAAATTTAACTAATTTTTCAAATTAATAAACATGCATAAAATTAATTTTTAATGAATTGGTTGTTAAATTTATCAAATTAAATTCAATTATTTTATCAACAAATTTTCTAATTATAAAATAAATTTAAAACATACCTAAAATTAATAATTTGGTTGAAATTTAAAATAAAATTGTTGTCACTTGAAAAAACATTTGAAAAAAATTAAAATTTCTGACATTTTAGGAACACCGATATTTTGAAAGTTTGTCTTCAAAACCTCTAGAGAATTAGGGAACATTCCTGAATAAGAAGTAAAATTTTGGGTCGATGTTTCAATGTCTTGTTAAGGTCTCAGTTGACAGATTAAACTTAAACTTAAGTTTATATTTTTCTTTTTCAGTTAAAAATTAAAATTTATTATATTATTTAATTTTTAATTTTTTTTTTAGTTTTATAATTTGATTTAATATTTAATTAATCACTTCTGCCGACTGCTTTTAGTTGACGTTAAATAAAATAAAATAAAATAAAATAAAAAATACTAAACTTTAATTCTTTCGAAGGTAATTAAATGTTAAAGCAATTCGATTAGTCTGTTATACCCTTTAAAAGGGTATACAAAGTATGGCACACACTTCCTGAGCTCTTTAACTGCATTACGAGGACATTGAGGACACTTCATTAATTTGGATCTCGGACCTCGAGATTTGGACTTTGGCCGTTGGCCATTTAATGATCAGTTGATCACAGCTGGCAGTGCCAAAGTAGTTGGCAACACTTTGCCGTATTGCCAACTAGTGTGTGTAGGTGTGTGTGTGTGTAGGTGTGTAGGTGTGTGTATGCAGTGTGTGTGTGGCAAGCTTATCTTTTCACCCAAATGCCCAAGTGCAGCAAATGTCGCTAATCAAATTATGAAAGCCATGTTAACAATAACAACAACAACAAATCAAAGTGTTTGATGAGAGTGTGCTAGACTGAAAAGTACCCAGTATTTAATGTAGATAAGTGTGTATCAATGAAAGAAAGTTGGAGAGGGATTGGAAATTAATAAAGAGAATCATGTAGAATGATTTTATTTTTATAGAGTGTGATAGACTGTTAAGTACCCAGTACTTAATTGTATAAGAGAGGGTATCAATGAAAAAGAGAGAGAGAGAGATTGGAAATAAATAAAAAGAATCTTGTAGAATGACTTTATTTTTATAGAGTATGATAGACTGAAAATTACCCAGTACTCAATTATATGAAAAAGGACATCAATGAAAAAAAGAGAGAGAGAGATATTGGAAATTAATAAAGAGATACTTGTATTTTAACTTTATTTTTATAGAGTGTGATAGACTGTTAAGTACCCAGTACTTAATTATATTAGAGAGGGTATCAATGAAAAAGATAGAGAGAGAGAGATTAGAAATAAATAAAGAAAATCATGTAGAATGACTTTATTTTTATAGAGTGTGATAAACTGAAAAGTACCCAGTACTTAATTATATAGAAGAGTGTATCAATGAAAAAGAGAGAGAGAGAGAGAGAGAGATTGGAAATAAATAAAGAGAATCATGTAGAATGACTTTATTTTTATAGAGTGTGATAGACTGAAAAGTACCCAGTACTTAATTATATAGAAGAGTGTATCAATGAAAGAGAGTTGGAGAGAGATTAAAAATAAATAAAGAGAATCATGTAGAATGACTTTATTTTTATAGAGTGTGCTCGACTGAAAAGTATCCAGCACTTAATTGTATAGCATAGGGTATTAAGGAGAGAGGGGAGAGAAAGTTTTTTCAATGTGAGCAAATAAAGTGAAACATGTTGAATGAATTGACTTGTTCAGAGTGTGCTAGACTGGAGAATACCCTGCAATGAAAAATAGGCCATCAATGTGATGAACTCTACTTTTATACAAATATGTTCCCAATGCCACACAGCAGCCGGATGACAGGACTACAGGGTATTCGAGCAGGTGCTGTGAGCAATGATGATGTGCAAATTGGATAAGAGCGGAAACTCGGAATTTACCTGGTCAGTCAGTCGCATAGTCATCCTGCCAGATAACACAAAAAAGCAGTCAACAAATTTTGTTGGCCAACTGACGACCTCCTAAATTGTCCAACCCAAAAACGGGGGGCAACCGTACCGGAAAAACGTACGATTATGATAGGAAAATGGGGGAGTAAGTGGGTTAAAATATTTTTGGGCAGTCGGCCGAAGGAAATATGTTTTCATAGACACGACTTCCAACTCGTAATATCTTTGGGGGAAAAGTTTTACTTTGTGTTTGGCACGCTATCAAAGTGATGTGAAAATCTCGGCACATCCAAAGTAGGCACATGGGGAAAGGGGAAAATCAGCAGCCTGTTGACGTCCCATAAAGTCAAATACATAAAACATATGTTCAACTTGCGGGCCAACGATTTACACTTGGCCCAGACACACAGGCTAAAGAATCGCCTGTCCCGTCAAAGCTTAGACGCTTTCCTCTCCTCTCTCCCCTCTCTTCTCTTCTCTTTTCTCTCTTCTCTCGTCTGGCCTTGGCCTGCCCAATTTGTGGCTGTCAGCATCATCACCAGACTCCAACAACATCAACATCTCCATCTCCATCACCATCGACACCAACAACGACATCATCCTTGTCTTTCTCCCTCACTCTCCCTCTCTCTCTCTCTCTCTCTCTCTATCTCTCCTCTCTTTCTCCTGCTCATCATCAGCAATTCCCAAGTGCGTGCGGCGAATTTAACCCGCCTTTCTCCCCCCATTGTCTAGCTTGGCTCTTAAAGCGGCCTACACTGTCCCAAATAACTTTGTTACTAACTTGAAATTGACATGGAAAATTAAAACCGCTTCGAATCTTTTCCCCAAAAACTTTTAAAGACACAGTTTTAACATAGATTTTTTAAAAAATATGTACAGTCATGGAAAAAATAATAGATCTTTTCATAATTTCTTAATTTTTGTGTAAAATATAACAAAATAATAATTTTTAAAAAACTTAATATAACAAACATTTATTTTTTAATTTTTTAGACCTGGAAAAAATAATAGAGAGCGCAGGCTAAAAGCGAGGAGAAGCAATTTTTAAGCTTCAATCGTTTGTAGATTTACTTTTAATTTTAATATTTGGTTGTGGCACTTTGATATTTAGTGAGAAAGAGAAATCAAAATAGAGCACGGTTATTCTGAATCCAAGCCCATTGGATTTTATGGGTGAAACTTGCTACAAAAACGAAAAATTTAGTTTCAAATGTGAAAGCGCTCGTCGTTTCTATTATTTTTTCCATGACTGTGTGTGGGGATTGAATTCTTTTCTGTTCAGTTTTCCAAAATGAATTTGAAATCAATCGGAAGAAATTAAAATTGGTCAAATAATAAGAGTTTTAGTTTGAAAAATAACTGGGTTCGACTCACACACGGCCTCGTTTAAATCTGTAATATCTGTCTGGTAAAAATCCTGATATGAAAATGCTTTAATTAGCCCGATAAATTATAAAAAAAAAAATTTATATTTACTTATTTTTTCTCCCAAGGGATTACCGATTGTAGATAGATCTTAGAAAATGACTTTAAAGCTGATTGTAAGCTTAAAAAATTACGAGCAAGTTTTCTATTTAAATTATTATTTTGAAATGAGTTTGAAAAATATTGAAATCGAATCTCTGGTCGAAATGTGGATGTTTTTATTGACATCAATTTTAGAAAATAAATTTTCTTGGCTTTGGAATTTTTTTGCTTCAAAAGTTTTCTTAACTCAATAAATTTTTAAAACATATCTTGCTGTGGTTTGATAGAAGATTTATAGAACAGTTTTTGAGCGATTTTCCCCATTTGACTGTTGATTTTATTTTAAAGGTGATGCTAATAATTTTTTTTTAAGCCGGCTATTATTTATTTTAAGAAGGTAGATTTTAAAGACTTTTTTTTTTTTTTTTTTTTTTTTTCTAAGCTGCATTTAAATGGAACCGTAACTGTTATGAGGAATAAACAAAAAAAATTATTTACTACCCTCTTTTTATGCCGATCTGACTTTTAAATTTATCAATCAGAAATAAAAGTCTTTAAAGACTTTTATTCAAAAACATCTTCAAAAACTCTTATAAAAGACTACAAAAATAGAAATCAATAATAATAATAATAATAAGATTAAGATTTGATGTGAGTCACATGGAATTTGTTGCAGTGTATTTGATAGGGTTATATGAAGCTTTATAGAGGCTGCTGCGTGTCGCATATCAAGAACAAGAATGACGAAGTCAGGGAGTAAAAGACTAAAGCAAGGAGCTGGATAAAGTTGTATGAATAAGAAGGGGAATGGAGGAGGAGGAAAAGGAGAAGGAATAACGGCACATAAAGGAAGACAGCTTCTTGGCATTGCTTTGCATATGGAAGCTACGAAAATCCGTTGCGTGTGAAAGACTTTACCTCAAAGGGTGTGTGTAAATGGGTGTAGATGGGTGTGTAGATGGGTGTGTGTGTGTGTGTAGATGGGTGTGCTGTTTCATCGGTTACACACGATACACTTTATGTGCATAAAGATGGTGGATGGAGGACATCGGTTATTGTGTTTATGGCTTTTTATGCATGTCCCAAATCTGTCCACAGTCTGAATTATTGGCCAAAGTTCAAAGGACGCATCGATATAATGCTGCTTATTTTGCAATTTTTCCTAGGCAATGAGTTGGGTATATGTATTATATTGGGGAAAATGGGGAAATGGGCGTTACGAGACACAGACACAGACACCGACCAGGCAATATAAAATGGGCAATCGCATAATTCAATCATCTCGGGGCAAATAATCAATCATTCAAGCATATCATTAATTAATTCAACCATTTAGGCAACCTCAAGCACTTTCGTAGGCGTTCACATTACATACATACATCCAACATCCATCTAAACACAATCCCAATCCCAATCCCTCATCAACCCTCCAATCCCCCCAATCCCCCAACCCAATAAAACCCTCAAACTCAAACTCAACCCCAAAAACCAAATAAAACGCAAGTCAAACTCAACCCACTGAGAGCTCAACAACACAGATACAAATAGGAGATAAACCAACTGGTAAGCATTGTAATTGAGTGTAGTGTGCTCGACTAGCTGTTACCCTGCACTGATAAAAATATATTCCCTATTTATCCATTTTTATTCCTCAGCTTTCATCTGCAATATTTTAATTACTTTTCAGCTGATTAAATTATAAAATTATTATTATAAAATTATTAAAATAAATATTCCTATATTTCACTGAAGTATGCTCGACTAGTAGATACTCTTCACTAATAAAAATATATTGCAGTCTTTTTATTCCTCAGCAATATTTTTATAACTTTTCAGATCTAATTATCAAATAAGTAAAATAAATATTCATATTTTTTACAGAAGTATGCTCGAATAACTGTTACCCTGCACTGATAAAAATATATTCACTATGCAGTCTTTTTATTCCTCAGCTTTCATCTGCAATATTTTAATTACTTTTCAGATCTAATTATAAAATTATCAATATAAATATTCATAAATTTTTCCCTTTCACAGTAAATTTCCACCTTCAAGTGGAATTTTTTTTTTTAGTTCATTCAGGAATAAACCTATTCTTGAATTATATGCCAACGTTTAATAAACACGTGTATTGCCAATTTCTAAAAATTTACCCCTAAGGTGGAAAGAAGACAAAATTTAATCTATATGCAAGCTAATTTTACAAACTATGATATAAAAATTGCAGAATGTGGAAAATCAACATGCAAAACATTGAAAAGTTACACCTAAGGGTGAAATGTAATCATGCCATTATTATAGGATACAAATTCTGATCCATCTTCAACTGAACTGCAAACTAATCCAAATTTTAAGCTATGCTTTTAAAAGTGGAAAATCGACATTTCGGAAAAACTTCCCCTAGAGTGGAAAGCAAGTAGATCAACTATTAAACTGAATTACAACATTTTTTATTTGTTATGCTAAATTTTTTAAGAAATACAACTGAAAAAATTCCAGTAAATTACCCCCTGGGGTGGAAAAAAGTATTTCCATGTTTCACGGTAAAGATGTTAAGTTTTTATGTAACTGAAGTACATTTACACTGATAAAAAAAATGTTCTAAAATCAAGATTTTGGTCTCAGATCTAAGAATTTTGGTCTAAAAAATGCGTCGAGAGCATAAAATTCTTAAATTTAGAAAACACATCTTGATTTTAAGAACATTTCAAATAAGAATAAGTTCTTAATTTAAGACCAAACAGTCTTAAATTCTCAAACCAAAAATTTTCTTTTTTTTTTCTTATATTTTTCCTTTTTTTGGATTTCCATGCCATTATTGTCTTCATATTAAATATGACATATTTATATTTTCTTATCAATTTAAAATTTTTAATTCTTATATTAAGAGCTGCGAATTTTTAGATTAAGATTCTTAGTTTTATTAATTTGGTCTTAAAATATTCTT
Organism: Drosophila kuntzei; assembly: GCA_035042165.1. Classification (NCBI taxonomy): domain Eukaryota; kingdom Metazoa; phylum Arthropoda; class Insecta; order Diptera; family Drosophilidae; genus Drosophila; species Drosophila kuntzei. Next base: position 986,436 of record JAWNLU010001422.1, read on the forward strand.
ATTTCAACTACCCCTAGGGGTGGAAAGAAAGTTTGTTATAATTGACTAAATAAATTAATAATTTATATTCCTCTCTCATTTATTGCATTAATTGAATATCTGAATTTTTATGTAAGTTTGTCATACCCTGTTATGCATCTGCTATAAGTACAGGGTATTGGCCACACACTCAAGAGCCTCTGTCTGGAGGGGGGGGAGGTGGAGGGAGGGGGGAAAGAGGACTCATCCCGTTGTCCTGCTGCTTACCAGAAATTTATTTGCCACGTTTTGGGCTCGACTCGAAACGACTCGAAACGAGTCGAGTCGAGTCGAGTCGAGTTGACTCGACTTTTGGCTTGGGTCGTGTGTATTTGTAATTAACTGTTATTTAATACGATTTCCTTCATTTTGTGGCAGTGGCAAGAGAGACTCTGTGACTCTGTGGCAACAATCTAAACAGTTGAAGTTCGAGTTTCATGTTTCGTATTTCCAGTTTTCGACTGCTACACTGAAAACAAAACTAACTAACCAACTTCGAAAATCAAAAACATTCATCAAACATATTTTGTTTTTAATATAAGCCCATTTTAAGACCAAATTACAAATACTAAGAATATTAATCTTAAAAAATGCAATTCTTAATGTAAGATTAAAAATCTTAAATTGTTAGGAAAATATAAATATGACGTATTTTATTTTATTTCAGTTTGAAAATCAAGCGCGGGTTCGAATCCCCACTCTATCCAAGGAAAAAATATTTAAGGCATATTTTTAAAAATACCAAAAAAAATGTATAAATTTCAAAATAAAACCAAAATAAAAATATTATAAATTTGAAATCAATCTTATTTACTTGTTGTCTAGAGTCTTAAAAATATTACAACTTATGATCTTATGATAAAGGAAAAAATCTTAAAGGAATATTTTTAAAAATACCAAAAAAAAATGTATAAATTTCAAAATAAAACCAAAATAAAAATATTATAAATTTAATATCTGTCTAATTTATTTGTTGTCTAAAAATATTATAACTTATGATATTATTAAAAGGAGCCTGGTCTTATATCTAAAATGTTTCTAAAATCAACATGTGTTTTCTAACTTTAAGAATTTTATGTTCTCGACTTATTTTTATTATAAAAAATACTTTAAAATTTAAATTTTATTTTAAAAATTGAAAACAATTTTCGGCTTGTAATTTTTATTTAAAAGATTTTCGGCATCCTTTTTTTTATCAGTGTAGTGATGTTGAGGGAACGAGCTGAAAGAGCAGAAAAAGGAGGTCGGTTTTGGCCAATTGGTCGAGTGGTTCAGAGATTGTTACTGCGGTTAGCCGAAAACACAAAAGCCAAACAACTTTTCATACTACTTATACACACCCCGAGTGTGTGTGTGTGTGTGTATTTGTTGTGTGTATTTGTTGTGTGTAAATTTGTTGTTGCTGTTGGTCTTGTAGGTCTGCGAATTAATTTGCCAAAGTTTTCGACGCTTTCCGTTTGTTTTATCGCTTGTTTCTATACCCTGTACATTTACAATTGACCAAAGCGGTTAGTCCAAATCATTGTTAAAATATGTGACACAAAAAAATACACATTTCTATTTATAAATTATTTGTATTAAAAAGATATCGATGAATATAATGCCTCTACATATTAAATATAATACATTTTCCTATAAATATACCCTGCAATCACAATTGAAGAGCCATACACTTGCCAAAAAGCACACTTATTGTTCAAATTCTCTACTAACTATTTTAAATATTTCCTAGAGATTTCACAACACACCAAAGTTACAGAGAAAAAACCGAAACAAATCTAAAACATTTCGAAAATTATGAATTTTCTTCTTATATATTTATTTTTAAAATGGGACAAAATATACAAAAATAAGTCATTTTAAATTCAAGATATTTTCTCTACTATTAACAGTTTTTGGTTTCCTAGATATTGTTGAGAGGTCTTTAAGAATTTGTCTAAAACGTGTGTATGGAACTCAAATTCTTATTTAATGTAGATGTAATTTTAATTTAATTTGATACTTATATAATTTTTCAGAACTGTAAGTTAAATTTAAAATCTGACAATTCTGAGGCCCAATTTTATGTCAATTTCTAGCTAAGTGGTTTGATAAATATTTAAGAGATATTTTGGAATTAATGTCTAATTTTCAAATATTTCTTTGATACAATTTTTCGGGAACTTGAAAAAAATGCACTAAAAATTGTATAGATTTTTCGCATCACCAAAATTACAGGGTATTTCAAAGTCGCTCGGCAAACGAGCTTGATTTATTTAATTGTTTTGTTGTTGTTTTGATATTGATAAATGTTGTTGGCGCTTGTTTTGGGCGCTCCTTAATGATGATACTTCTCACTGTCAGTCCAGTCACTCTTTTGCCGATTTGTCACTGATAAATAGACAGCAACAGCAACAACAACAACAACAATAATAATAATCAGGAACAACAACAACAACAATCAGGAACAACAGGTGAAGAAATCAACACGAATTCAAACTGATTAAATGATTAACTGATTAACTGATTAGGCCTGTCTGTCAGCAACTTGAGCAAAAACCTTATACATACACTGAAAAAAAGACCAATTTCTAAAACCAAGAATATTCATCTTAAATACTTTGTTCTTAAAATAAGACCATTTTAATACCAAATTAATAATACTAAGAATATTAATGTAAAACTTCGCAGTTCTCAATATAAGAAATAAAAATCTTAAATTGAAATTAAAATATAAATATGTCATATTTAATATAAAGACAATAATGACACCGTGGTGTTCTGGTTAGAGACGCCGCTTCAGTTTGGGAAAAACAAGTCGAGGGATCGAAATCCGCTCTAGTCAAGGAAAAAATAATATAATCGGAATATTTCTAAAAAAAAAATAAATCCAAAAAATTATAAATATCAAAAAAAAAATAAAATAATAAGTTTAAAGTTTAAAAAACACCTGCCTTACTTTTTTATTTTTGGTTTGAGAATTTAAGACTCTTTGGTCTTAAATTATGAACTTATTCTAATTGAAAATGTTCTTAAAATCAAGATGTGTTTTCTAAATTCAAGAATTTTATGTTCTCGACGCCTTTTTTAGACCAAAATTCTTAGTTCTGAGACCAAAATCTTGATTTGAGAACAATTTTTTTATCAGTGTAGATCTAACAAAAGAAATTTATAACAAACTTTAATTAATATCTTATTATTTTAAATATTAAAAAAATAATATCTTGATTAATTGATTTCAAAAAGAAAAAATAAGAAATGACCAAATTAAACGGAATCATTACTTTTATGAGTTACATCGATGGTTTCATACAACATTTTTTTTAAATTTATGGAATTTGTTTGGTCTTTAACTTCCATGGTATTGTTTTTTTGGTAAACTTTCTTCAGCAAAGTTACTTGGAATCTTTTAAGCTACAAGTTTCATGAACAAGCCAAGCTTCTAAAATGGGGTTTTGAGGCTCTTTGAGGTCAATAACCCAAAAAAGATACATTATTTACCACTTTTTTTTACATGTTTCTCATATAATATCCAGTAATCGAATTTTACTAAACGATACTTATATCAAAATATAGTTCGTGTTATGCCAAGTAACTTTAGCTACAGGTAACAAAAAAAAATATTCATTTTTATTAAAGGGGTGAATACTCTACTTTTTGATAAATTGACCTCAAAGAGCCCCAAGACCCAATTTTAGAAGCTTGGCTTGTTCATAAAACTTATAGCTCTATAAATTCCAAGTAACTTGGCTGAGGCAAGTTTACCAAAAAACAATACCATGGAAGTTAGAGACCAAACAATTTCCATAAACTTTAAAAAACTTTCCATAAACTTTAAAATTCATCGTTGTAACTCAAAAATGTAATGATGCAGTTCGATTCCTAGGACCCGAATTAGGGGGGGAATCTGTTGAGTTTGGTCATGTCTTTTTTTTAACAGTGTTATTACAGATCACTTTTCATTTTAAATTTTTATTTTAATAGTTACAATAATTGAAAATAAGTGTTATTTTTTTATTTATAAATAAAAATTGAAATTCAATTACTATTTGGCATTTTTTAATTCAAAATTAAAAATTAAAAATAAGTGTTATTTCGTTATTTATAAATAAAAATTGAAATTGAATTACTTTTTTGCATTTTTTAATTCAAAATTAAAAATAAGTGTTATTTAGTTCTTTAAAAATAAAATTTGAAATTTAATTACTATTTTGCATTTTTTAATTCAAAATTCAAAATAAGTGTTATTTAAAAATAAAAATTGAAATTGAATTATTTTGTTGCATAATTTAAATACAATTTAAAATTAAGTGTTATTTCGTAACTTTTAAATAACAATTTGAAAATAATTCTTAGATTGCAATAATTATTTTCAAACTGACTTTGGGCCCTGGTTTAATGATAGGCAATTAATGCGTTGGGAAATGTTGAAAGTTATTCAATGCATTAGGCAAAAGTGATCTGAGAATAATTTCAATTTGCAAGGAAATCCCAAAATTCCAAATTCAATTTCAATGAGGCGCGTGTCGTGTTATTGTTGTTGTTGTTGTGATGACATTGTCAAAAACAAAGGCGATGATGATGATGATGACGATGGGAATAAGGATGAGGATGAGGATGAGGATGATAAAGAGACAAACAGAGGAGATAAACAAGAGGAGGTTATAAAAACATGTGTAACTAGACGGCTTACAAGGATCACGCACTCAGTGACACTTAATGCCACCAAGCAGAGCAAATGTCACACACAGAGCGAAAGAGAGAGAGGGAGAAAGAGAGAGAGAGAGAGAGAGAGAGAGAAAAGAGACAGTCAGACAGACAAACGCAATTAGCTTTTAGTCATCATAACATTATGAACGGCAACTGACAGACGACAGCGACGGCGACAGCGACTGAGGCAGCGACTGAGGCAGCGACTGAGGCAGCGACTGCTAATGATGTTTGAGCAGAGAGAGAGCGAGAGAGGCAGAGAGAGAGAGGCTGAGGAGGACAAGGCTGAGGCTAAAGAGATGTAAACTGAAGTCGCCTCGGGCTTTTTTGGCCTTCAGGGGCTGCATCCAGAAGTGAGCGAGGGGGGGAGGGGGAGGGGGGATGCCTTGTGGCAGCTGCGGTTTGTGCCACAAGAGAGTGGGAGAGAGGGAGAGAGGATGTAGATGAAAGCAGAGCTCACGGCGCGCTGCCAACAATGCCGTTAACTTGTGTCGAGATTAAAATAAGGACACTCGCAAAATAGTAGAACAAGTCAACAGTCAACATTCAAGAGTCAACAAATGACACTAGATCAACTTAACAGATACCCTTTATTATCTGGTAATAAATATATATGTATATAATAGACAGTTGCCATATCATTATCTTGATTCAAGAAATTCATTATTTAATGGCTCAATACTTTAATCTACACTGATAAAAAAATGTTCTAAAATCAAGATTTTGGTCTCAGAACTAAGAATCTTGGTCTAAAAAATGCGTCGAGAACATAAAAGTCTTGAATTTAGAAAACACATCTTGATTTTAAGAACATTTCAAATAAGAATAAGTTCTTAATTTAAGACCAAACAGTCTTAAATTCTCAAACCAAAAATAAAATAATAACAGCTGTTTTTTATTTTTGATATTAATACATTTTTGGAATTCATTTTTTTTTATAAATATTCCGATTATATGTTTTTCCTTGACTAGAGCGGGTTTCGATCCCTCGACTTGTTTACTAACGATGTCAATATTGTCTTCATATTTATATTTTCTTAAAAATTTAAGATTTTTAATTCTTATATTAAGAACTGCGAATTTTTAGATTAATATTCTTAGTTTTATGAATTTGTTCTTAAAATGTTCTTATTTTAAGAAGAAAATATTTAAGATGAATGTTCTTGATTTTAGAAGTTGGTCTTTTTTTTCAGTGTAGATAAACCTTTCAACGAATCTTGAATCTTATAAACATATAAACAATCTTGTATACTTCAATTCAATTCAAGAAAAACTTTAGAAAACTTATTAGTCCTCTTCTAATATACGTATATCAAATTACAAAGCCATTTTAAAAAATATTAAAATCGTGCATTATCTTATGTAATTATCGTTTAATCCTACTGAAATTTTCGGTAAAACTGTCTAAATATTTATTATAAACGTATACCAAAAACCAATGCTATATCTTAAATATTCTCAAAATTGCGTAATTTTCAAAAAAATATTAAAATGTGTTTTTGTTTACATTCTGTAATTTCAATTTAATCTCAGTGAAATTTTCAGAATAGTAAGTTAGCATGTTTTTAAACAAATATTCCTTTTTTTTAACTAAAGATTTGTTGATTTTGTGCTATTTTGAAACATTTTCGAAGTGGTCTTGAGCTAAATCTTCAGAATAAGGAGAATAAAGTAATAGACAGTTGTAGATATTATGTTTTTTTACTTAAATCCCTTTAAAATAAATAAAAATTGCTTTTCTTTGTTAATAAAAATTCCAAATAAATGTTATTTCGTAACTTTTAAATAAAAATTTGGAAATTTTGTAATAATTATTGGATTGTCAGTTTAAATATTGAGATCTGCTTATAAATAATGAAATATGAATGTACATATTATTTATAATATTTAAGATGCTAAATCAAAACAATTTAACGAAATAAGATTTGGAAATATAAATTCAAAATAACAACTTAACAGGTAATTATATAAGTATACTAAATATTATAGCCTTATCTAGAGAACTCTTGATGCTTAAAATAATAATTTAAAGTAAGGAAAAATTATAAATTATAAATGTAAATAAAGAGTAGAAAATGCATATTAAATTTCATGTGTCTAGCTCTTACAGTCGCTGAGTTCAATAAGTTAGTTGAGAATAAAAACCCAATATGTAATTTCTAGTTGCTTAAAAAAATAATGTAAAGTAAGAAAAAATTTTAAATTATAAATGGAAATAAGGAGTAGAAACTTCATACCAAATTTCATGTGTCTAGCTCTTACAGTCACTGAGTTCAATGAGTTAGTTGAGATAACTTGAATGCAGGGTATTTAAATGACAGGAGCAAAACTAGAAACAGGAATGGACGTGAACGTGAACGTGCAACACTCGTTGAGTTGTGAGTTGCAAGTTGTGAGTCGCATGAGTTGCGGGCTGAAGCTTTGTTTATTATGTCAAATGGGGAAGAAGGGGATGAAAACGGGAGACGGGAGATGGGAAAACCGGGAGACTTTGAATGGGACAAGAGCTCAACATCATGAGCTCAGAACGTGAAAGGGAATGCCAACTAGATGATGAGAGAGATGGAATGGGATGGGATAGGATGGGAAAAATAGGATAGGATGGGAAAGATGGGATAGGATGGGATAGATGGGATAGATGGGTGCTATCATAGCGAGTTTGGCTTCTAAAAATTACTGCGTAAATGATGATATGAGATTTAGAGCATTTCTGCGGTGTCATTTTTGGAAGCTCGGCCGGAAGCGGATATATTTATAGTACGAGGAGATATGAGGAATATGAGAAAAGGCGACATGAATGAATGAAACGAGAAATAGGCGGGTTGGAGGCACCACACTGTCAACCGGTGCCACCGGAAGGAAGTTATCACTGCGGACGGCAGTCCGCGCTAGTGACGAAAGCAACACGTAGTGTGCAAAAGGCGACTAGCAATATATACACGCAGAATGGAAAATTTGCTATGACTGTCCGATCGGATTGAGTTATATACCGATCGAAAGGTATGACTTTACCTAACAAAAGTGCATACTAAGACTTTTGGTAACTCACCTGGTTCGTAAGATATGGGGGTGTAAGTGGGAGGGGCCAAATTTTAATGATTGCAGCTAGTGGGGCCGTTGGAGCCTTTTGGTAAAATTTTATAATTTTTAAAAATTCTTATTAAAAATACGCGTCGAATGATACCTTGATCATTTCAATCCGACATTTGGTTCAAAAGATATATTAATTTGAAGTTTTTAAGGGCCTTCTCAAAATGAGATGAAAAGTTTGTTTGTCTGTTTGTCTGTTTGTCTGTTTGTTTGTTTGTACGAAGGCGCTGAAAAAGCTAAATTTTTCTGATGAGGAATTGTTTCTTATCAGAAATCTAGAAATGTTTGTTCTACGACTTTAGCGGGAAATAGCTAGTTTAGCGGGAAAAAGCTAAAACGTGATAAATTTGAAACACCCATTGCTTCCAATCCAAGAAAGCTAGAGATGTGTTCTATATGTCGTTAGAAAGGTATATTAGAGGGCTTTCAGACGTGCCTTGAATATTTTTTTGCAAAGTGCTCAGGTAAAACGCTACAGGTGAAAAAAGGATTTTTAGCTTAAACTTTGGCGATTTATTAGAAAACGGTTCCGACGATTTTTATTAAATTTCAATATGTTGTAACACGTAAAATTTCGCGTCTTTTGATATATGACACATGTCTCTCAGCCGCAAGGTGTGGAAGATATGACCGGTTAACTGAATATATACATTTTACTATTTACTATATGGTACTAATTAGAAAATCAAGCTTTGGTACAAAAAACTTTTTTGTTTTTCAAGGTTTCTCAACCAATTTGACAAAGTATGCATTTAAGTAAGTCTTACACATTATGTCCAAATTTAGTTGAAATCGGTCCACTATATCATATAGCTGTCATAGGAACGATCGGTTAAAAATCAAGTTTTAGTATGAACAACTTTTTTGTTTTTTAAGGTTTCTCAACCAATTTGACAGAGTATGCATTTAAGTTAGTCTTACACATTATGTCCAAATTTAGTTCAAATCGGTCCACTATATCATATAGCTGCCATATGAACGATCGGTCCAAAATAAGGTTTCAGTACGAAAATCTTTTATATTTCTCAAGATATCTGAACCAATTTGACACAGTATGCATTTAAGTTGGTCTTATACATTATGTCCAAATTTAGTTCAAATCGGTATACTATATCATATAGCTGCCATATGAACAATCGGTATAAAATCAAGTTTTAGTATGAAAAACTTTGTTGTTTTTTAGATATCTTGATCACACTGTCAACATACGCATCTGGGTTGGTTTTATACATCCTAAACAAAATTGGTTAAAATCGGTTTACTATATTATATAGCTGCCCTATTTATTTTTTATTTGAAGTAAGCATTTTGATAATTTTATAGCAAAATTACACTGTCAGAATCATATAAAATTCCAAAAATTTCTGATATCTTCCAAAAAAACTTTTTAACAAAGTAAAAGTCTAGTGACGAAAGTCTTTCCCTGACCCAAAATTTCTGATATCCCATTTTGTGACGAACGATATTAAACTTAATATATAAATAATTATAAAATAAAAAGTTTGGCATTCGGCACTGCGCATTAAAATTATTTTTAGGTATAAAGAATCAAGATCTTTATGCGCAATGTTCCGAATGCCAAACTTTTTATTTTATAATTATTTATATATTAAGTTTAATATCGTTCGTCACAAAATGGGATATCAGAAATTTTGGGTCAGGAAAGACTTTCGTCACTAGACTTTTACTTTGTTAAAAAGTTTTTTTGTTTAACACATACCCACAAAAGAGAAAGCAATAGACAGAGAGAGAGGGAGAGAGTGAGAGGGAGAGAGAGAGAGAGAGGGAGTGAGAGAGAGGGAATGTGTGTGTGTGGCATGGAGTATTGTGGAGTGGTGTCCCGAGTGGAGATTATGTGGCACGATAATCATATTACGATTATGTCGCGTAAAATTTTTACCACTACCTCCCCCCCCTCCTACTTCCCCTCTAACCCCTCTAACCCCACAATCCCCTTGTTGTAGCAGTTTAAGTGAACTTACTCCAAGTTGGACGTTGGCAACTCTGGATGATAGAATGGAAGGGAAAGAGGGGAAAGAGGAGGAAGTGGGAAAAGGTCAGTACAACAAGTTAAATATAAACATAAATGTCAAGAGTGCTCCGTCAATGTGATACCCTGTAAACCAAACTAAATGTATTCCATTCATTTAATTATTTAATTATTTATATTAATTGATATATTTTTTAAGATAGAATAAAACAAATTATAAATGTCACATACGCCAGATGGCGCTTCTACAATTTTTATATATTCATATATTTAATTATTTCATACATATATTAATTGATTTATTTTATGAGATAGACTAAAAATCATTTAATTATTTATTAAATTATTTATATTAATTGATTTATTTTTTAAGATAGAATAAAAACAAATACTGAATTCTGAAAGTAACATTCGCCAGATGGCGCTTCTACAATTTTTATTTATTCATATATAATATTTATTAATTATATATTATAGATATATTAATTGATTTATTTTATGGGATAGAATTTTAAATCAGTTATTCATTTATTTCTATTAATTGATTTATTTTATGAGATAGACTGAATGTAAAATACGCTAGATGGCGCTAGTACAATTTCCCATCATTTATTTATTAAATATTTCATTAATTTTATTTAAAGAAAATGGCGCTAGAACAACTTTTTTTAATTTATTTACATATTTATTTATGTATGATAAATGTAAAAAATTGTATTAGAATTTTATTTATTAATTCATTAATTTTAAATGGTGCTTCTACAATTTTTATTAATTCATTTATTTAATTATATATATTAATTGATTTATTTTATGAGATAGATTAAATATTAGTACTGCATGTAGCATACGCTAGATGGCGCTAGTACAATTTCCCATCATTTATTTACTTCTTTTTTCTTATTATATTTAAAACTTGTGAGTTAAATCCAAAGCCTAATAAATTTATTTTATTTTATAAAAACTGAACTTAGTTTCGCTAGTTTATTATTAATAATTAATTATTTTTATTAATTTATTAAATTTTTATTTATTTTTAATTTGTTTTGATATATTTATTAATTAATTAACTTGTTTTTTAATTTTTAGAAATTATATTTTAATACTCTTGTATAATATTTAAAATTTGTTTTCTATATTGCTTGATATAATTAATAATTATTAATTGTAGTGTATTTTTAATTTCTTAGAGATTTGATTATTTCTGTAATTTTTTGATTAGAAATCTTATCAAGTATTAAGTATATAATCTGTAAGATGGAATATATATTTTATTGTCTTTTAAATAGTTTTTCACAAAATCGTAATACTCCTTAGCTACTTTTTTAGCTTGGTTACAGGGTATAAGAACATACAGTAAAACATCAAATAATATTGTAGTAAAACAGAGTGTAAGGAAGGGTCATGGGGGAATAAACGGGTTATACTCCCACAAGGAAAGTACTGAAAGGACAGACGAGAAGAGAAGAGAGCGAAAAGGAGAAGAGAGGAAAAGGAAAAAGGGAAAGGAAAGGAAAGATAAAGGCTAAAACAAATTCATTAAAATGATATTTTTACATTTTACGTTCTGAAGAGCTGGATAACTGGAGAACTGGAGAGCTGCTTAGATGGAGGAAGTGGAGAAGTTAGCAGCCAAATGGCTTAATATTAATGCTTAAACCATATTTTTGTAGCGAGAGTTACCATAAAAGCCAAACGGAATCCGAGTGGAACTCAAAAAGATTTCGAGAGCTTAACAAAAGTGGCTGGAGGACTTCATGAATAAAAATTCAAAGAGTATAGAATACTTTAGCAACAATCAAGAAATTATGAAAATTATGATTAAAGAATAAAGATTAGAAATGGAATGGTTTTAAATCTACTATATAAATAAAAGTTAAATCTATTATAGAGATAATTATTGAACAAAAAATTAAAGACATGATTATATTAAATAATATATATATTAATAATTCAAAGAGTATAGAAAACTTTAGTTAAAATTAAGAAATTATGAAAATTAAGATTAAAGAATGAAGATTTGAAATGGAATGGTTTTAAATCTACTATATAAAGAAAAGTTAAATCTATTATAGAGATAATTATTGAACAAAAAATTAAAGACATGATAATATTATATCTATATCTATATATATAAAACTCTTTGTCCTGACTGACTGACTGACTGACACATCACCGTGTAGGCCAAACGGCTAAAGGTAAAGATCTGAAATTTTCACACAACATAGCTGAGACAATTTCATTGTGCAATAAGACGGCGTTTTGTAAAATTCCACCTGGAAGTGTGTTTACCTGAGGTCAAAAGGTCATGTAATTGCTTTGTATGAAAAACTTTTTTGTTTCTCCAATCCAAAGTCACAGATTGTGTGATTGCGACTGTCTCTTACATCCTGACCAAATTTGGTCAAAGTCGGATTACTATATCATATAGTTGCCATAGGAAATATCGGATGCAAATTAACCTTTGATATGAAAACTTTGTTGTTTCTTAAGATATCTCAACCAAACTCATACTAAAAGTTACTTTGACTAAACTTTATTCACATAACGAATTTTCTAGTAATATTATAAAATTTTAATACCCTCTGCAAGCGTATAAATATGAAAGAATCTACAGAATTTTACAGCAATGATATTAGGCTTATTTAACACACGTCCAATGTAAAACCATTTATTTTTAATAAGTTTATAATAATTAATTTAAGTATACATTTATTTTAATATAATTATTTATGCATATTTTATTCACGTTATTTTAAACTAACAGCTTGATTTCTAAATAAAATAAATTTAAAAAATTTAATTAAATAAAAATTATTATTCAAAAATAATGTAATTAAATATTTTAGACAAATAAATTATTATTAGTGTGGTAAGACTTAAATATGGGAGAGGGTATTTAATCTTCGTTGCACGGTTATTAGCTTTTTATACATACTTTTATCACGTTATTTTAAACTAACAGCTTGAACTCTAAATAAATTAAATTTTAAAAATTAAATTAAATAAAAATGATTCAAGGATTAATTCCAATTATTATTCAAAAAAAATATAAGCAACTATTTTAGATAAATAAATCATTATTAGCGTGGTAAAGCTTAAATATCGGAGAGGGTACAGCTAAACAAATTAAATTAAAAATATAAGAAATTCATAGGAATAATAATTTAAGTGGTTGTAAATTAAGATGACTTTTAAATTGTTAAATAAAAATGATTCTAAGATATATTCCAATTATTGTTCAAAAATAATGTAATTAAATATTTTAGACAAATATATTATTATTAGTGTGGTAAGGCTTAAATATGGGAGAGGGTATTTAATCTTCGTTGCACGGTTATTAGCTTTTTATACATACTTTTATCACGTTATTTTAAACTAACAGCTTGAACTCTAAATAAATTTAATTTTAAAATTTAAATTAAATAAAAATGATTCAAGGATTAATTCCAATTATTATTAAAAAAAATATAGGCAAATATGTTGTAAGGCTTAAATATCGGAGAGGGTATTTAATCTTCGTTGAGCTGATTTTAGATTTTTATGCATATTTTTTTCACGTTATTTTTTATGCCATTTTTTATAATTGTTTAAATGTTATTTCATTGAATGGCGCGACGCTGTCACAGTCAACGTCAACGTCAGCGTCAACGTCAGCATCGACAGAGAGAAGGGGCAGAGGGGGGGGATAAAGGATGCCACAGCATGAAATTGAAGGGGAGTGAAGAGAAGAGGGGAGAGGGGGAATCGCTTAGCGTTAATGTCTTTCATTTATTGTCATTGTTGTTAATGTTTTTTGTGTGCGTGAGAAAAAAGCATTTGCATTTTAAATGCGTGGAAGGGGGGGGAGACTGTGACTGTGTCATGGGTGGAGGGGAGGGGGGTGCTGAGTATTGGTAAGAGCATGAGAAGAGGGGCGTGGCAAGTGGGGGGAAAGAGGGGGGGGGGGGTGAGGTAGCTGGTTACGTGGTTAGCGCAGAGATTTTGCTTCAATGATTTTTATTGCTCGTTTGTAGTAAATTTGCTGTGTAATTAGAGAGAGAGAAAAGGATTATTATGTGTATGTGTGTGTGTGTGTGATGTGAGTGTAGTATATTTAAAAGAAAAGAGAGTGAGAAGGGGAGTGAGAAGGGGAGGGGTAACGAGGTCAGGGTCTACACTCAGAAAAACAAGTCAACTTATTCGTACTTAAAAAGGAAAAATATTCAAAGATAAACAATATCAAAAACTAACTGAGTTCGAGTCTCGTTTCCTTAAACTTTTTTTGGAATACTTTAAGCCTGTAAAAGATGAAAACATACTCTTAGAACCAGGGATTAAAACCGAAACGAATATCGGTTTCAGTTACGGTTTCGGTTATACTCGAATTAAGAATCTTGGAGTATCGGTTTCCTAACGGTTATCGGTTTTTTGTAAGTTTCGGTTAAAAAATACCGGTATGGTTTCGGTTCACAAAAAAATAAAAATTATGGTTTTTGGTTGACCAAAATAACAAGCTTTATTCATTGCTTTACATGAAAAAAGACTTAATACTCTTTTCGGACTGGAAAACATTCGAAAATTTCAATTATTTTAATTTTATTGATTTTTAATAATTTCGAACTGCCATAACTTTGTCAAAACTCCATCAATTTCCATGCGCAATGTAAATTTGAACATGATTTTAACTCTTAATTTGTTCTGCATTTAAATTTTGTTCAATTTTGAATTTTTTTGAAAATCGAATTTTTTAGAAATTTTACAGTGTTACCCCTTATCTTTTTTCGAAAAATTTAGAAATTTTCGAATTTTCAAAATGAACAAAATTTAAATGCAGAACAAATTTAGATGTAAAATAATGCACAAATTTACATTGCGCATGGAAATTGATGGAGTTTTGACAAAGTTATGACAGTTCGAAGTTATCAAAGTTGCTCAGTAGCTGCGACGGTTAGAACCGAAATTAACCTTTATAAATGAATCGGTTACTAAACGGTTATTTCGCTTTAAAGAGTTTCGGTTTATGGGTTTCGGTACAGTGGATAAACATTTTTTCGGTTACGGTTTCAGTTACGGCTACAAATTGCAATCGGTTTTCATCGGTTAAAGGTTACGGTTTCGGTTAAGGTTTTAATCCCTGCTTAGATTTATAATCTATAGATTGTAAAATTCATTTATTATCTAAAAAAAAACACGTTACGATTTTTGTAGAATTTATCCATTGATTCAACGGATTTTTCCGTATTTAAATCTTTTTCCTTAAAATATTTCCTTCATTAAAATATTACAATACATAAATATATTTTCTACAGAAAATTAATGATCTTCTTAGTATATTTCAAATTGATTTCTGGCAATCAGAAAAACATACATAATTTAATTAATTTACTTTTCACAGCAATCATTAAATTTGAAGAGTTAACAATTGTATATAAATTTAAGTACGATCATACCTAATTAGAGGATGGCATATGTATTTTTCTGAGTGTAGTTACAGCTCAGCTGCAGGATGTGGCGAGAGAGAGAGAGAGAGAGAGGCAACTCAAAGGTTATGCGACACAATGAAACGCAACTTGCCCCAATGTGTGGCAAGTACTGCAATTGCAACTGCAACGAGACCCAAAAATAACCGGAAGTTGCCAGTTGCCAGAATTGGGAGAAATGCCCCCGAAAAAATAGCCAAAAATGCCGAAATGCTAAACGCGTTTGTGGCGCCACCAAAATGAAATTGTGGTGCAACAACAGGCGGGAAATACACTGATAAAAAAATGTTCTAAAATCAAGATTTTGGTCTCAGAACTAAGAATTGTGATCTAAAAAATGCGACGAGAACATAAAATTCTTAAATTTAGAAAACACATCTGGATTTTAAGAACATTTCAAATAAGAATAAGTTCTTAAATTGAGACCAAACAGTCTTAAATTCTTTTTTTTTTAATTTAAATTTTAAATTTATACTTTTTTTGGATTTATTTTTATTTTTATAAATATTCCTTTCATATGTTTTTCCTTGGCTAGAGCGGGTTTCGATCCCTCGACTTGTTTATCAACTTGTTTATATTTTCTTATCAATTTAAGATTTTTTAATTCTTATTTTAAGAACTGCGAATTTTTAGATTAATATTCTTAGTTTTATTAATTTGGTCTTAAAATAGTCTTATTTTAAGAACAAAATATTTAAGATGAATATTGTTAATTTTATAAGTTGGTCTTTTTTTCAGTGCATGGTCATTTTCTTCATTTTCCTTTTTCGAGTTTTCCACAACAACAAATGCGCGAGAAAATGGTGAAAAATAAGCAAAGAAAAAGGGCAGAAAAGTGAAGAGAAGAAGAAAAGAGAAGAGAAGAAGAGAAGAATAAAAGCGTGGGTCAACAGACCATATGAGAATGAGAATGAAAATAAAAATGAGAATGATAAGTTGCAGTTGCAGTTGCTTATGATAAACGAAGCTGCAAATACCCTGTAAATTGTACACTGAACAGGTTATACGTATTCAAAGCAACGGCTCCCATTTTTTTTTACATGCTTGCTTGTTATTACTTCATTAAGAATTGGTTTAAAAATTAAATTATTTTGCTCAAGTTTAAATATTAATTAATGTATTTATAATTTTGATTAAACTTGCGATCGAGATTTATTGATGAAACTTCATTATGAAATGGTTTAAAGTACAAACCAATTTAAAAATTAATTTATTGTGCTCAGGTTTAAAGATTAATTAATATATTAATAATTTTGATGAAACTTGCTTTGAGATTTATTGCCAAAATTCATTAAGAATTGGTTTAAAGTACAAAAAAATTTAAAAATTAAATTTTATTTTTATTTATTTTTATATATTGAATTGGAAAGTAGAATTAATTCTAGGAAACAATGAAAAATTTAATAATTTTGCTCAAGTTAAAAGATTAATAAATATATTAATAATTTTGATGAAACTTGAGATCGAGATGTAATGATTTTATTTCTTTCGCTTTCTGCTGAATTTTAAGATCAGAAGAGATCTGATTGGGTTTTTTTTTCTGAATTTTTCCCAATCCTTCCAACAAATGTTGGAACAATTATTAAATTTTTGAATACCCCCAGCTTAAATTTAAAATTACAATTTTTTTGGTATTTTTTCAGTTAAGAATTAAAATTTATGATAATATAATTTAAATTTTAGCTTTAGATTTTAATTTTATTATTATATTTGAAATTTTATTAATTATTTGTTTCTTTTGTTAAATAAATAATAATATAAATAAGATGCGTTATTCAATGTTTTACATGAAAAAAGACTTAATGCTCTTTTTAGCCTGGAAAACATTCGGACATTTCGATTATTATGATTTTATTGACTTTTAATAATTTCGAACTGCCATAACTTTGTCAAAACTCAATCAATTTTCATGCCCCGTGTAAATTTGAGCATAATTTTATCTCTAAGTTCGTTTTGCATTTAAATTTTGTTGATTTTGAAAATTCGAATTTTTTCGATTAAATCAAAAAAGACAAAATTAAATTATCAAAAAAATCGATTTTCAAAAAGTTTTAAAAATGATCAAAATTTAAATGCAGAACTATTTTGGAGGTAAAATTTTGTCCAAACTTACATTGCGCATGGAAATTGATTGAGTTTTGAGTAAGTTATGACAATTCGAAGTTATTAAAGTTGCTCAGTAACTGCAACGGTTAGAACCGAAATTAACCCTTATAAATGAATCGGTTACTAAACGGTTGTTTCGGTTTAAGGAGTTTCGGTACAGTGAAAATTATTTTTTTCGGTTACGGTTTCAGTTACGGTTACAAATTTCAATCGGTTTTCACCGGTTAAAGGTTACGGTTTAGGTTAAGGCTTTAATTCCTGATTATTTATGAATGTAATACTTCCAATGGTCTTTTTCCTCATAATTGTGTAGAATAATTAAAGCAAATAGAAAATAGAAAAGCAGTTCTTTCTTTTTCTTAAGAATATGAAAAAATATACAAATTCTTTCTGTGGTTTTTAAACCTTAACTTTTTTACGATAAAAGTCAAATGAATTTAGAAAATTCCATAATTAAATAAAATAATTTTATTAAGATAGGTTGTAATTATTTAATTTAGTTATGTATTCTTGACATCTAAGCTAAGAAATAATTTCTTACTTTCCGTTAAGGATTTTTTAAAAACATTTTGCTGGGAGAGAATGTTTATTAAATTATGTACAATTATTGCATGAAACAGAAGTTATAATTGTATTTCTTCCAGTATGTCCTGCTTTTGAAGACAACACAAAAGAGTCTCCTTACTTTTTAATCCCATTTTCTGGTTGATTGAAAGTCTTATATATTTCACACTTAACTCTTTTTTAAATAATGTTGTTGTACTTTTCTAAGTTTGAAATTAAAAATTTCGCAAGAAATGTTTTGTCTGATAATGAAGCCTTCTTAGCGGGTAACTCTAAGTCGAGGCAGACTCTATTCAAAGAGTTGTAAGCTGTTTTATTTGTTGCATTTTTGCACAACTAAAGAAATATACTCGTTATTTGAAATGTAACTGTGACTCGTCTCGGATTGTGAGTAGAGTAACGAGTAACGACCCCTTAACCCCCCCTGTTAAGGGGTCAATAGGGGGTTAAGGGACGGGGGTCAGAGGTTGCTTCTTGTGGTAGCTGCCAATTGCCGCATGTTTTGTGGCATCGTATTCTGGGTTGACGCCTCTCTCTCTCTCTCTCTCTCTCTTTAAATCGAATGCGAATGCAGTTGCCATAAAATTTAATTCCCCTCAAGGCCCAGGGTTGCCACCCTATACGTGTGTGTGTGTGTGTAGATTACGTGCCTGGTTAGTTAAAATTGGAGACATAGGATGCATAGGCAAATAATTCGAATATTTTATTGTTGCCTTACATCGATTTGGAAAAGGGGGAAGCTCTGTTTTTCAGATGGCGTTGGACAATGCAACAAAAAGAGTTGCCACATGCCACATGGAGGAAACAAGGACAACAACAATAACAACAACAACGACGAGCAGTGAGCTGAGCAGTGAAAGCGATGGCAGCGAGTGTAAGTTACATAGATCCAAAAAAAAAAAAAAAAAAAAAAAAAGCCGTAACGGTTATTATTTTTATTAAAAAAGATAAGAAATATTGTATTACAAAAATTATTTTTAATTATTAGAATTAATGTACATATATAATAAAAATAAAAAATAGCGATAATATTTCAGTTTTTATATAAAAATTAAACCATTACTTTTATTATAAAAAATTAAAATAACAAACTAATTCAAATATCTTTATAAATCAATGATCTACGCTTAAAAACGCCTTAATTTTAATAATAAAAAATAATTTTAAGATAAAAAAGTGCAAGTAAAAGTTTATCCTGTCTTGGAATTTGCCGTGTAGTTCCATGGATACCAAAAAAAAAAAAAATAGGAATAGGAATATATGAAATCAGGGACCGTAACGTAATAAGAATTATTATTTTTATTTTATTAAAAAAATTATTTTTAATTATTAGAACTAATTTATATAAAAATATGTATAATAATAGTTATAATATTTAATTTTTTATATAAAAATTAAACCATAATATTTATTATAAGAAATGGAAGTAACAAATCAATGCAATTATCTTTTTAAATTAATGATCTACGCATAACTATGCATTAATTTTAAAATTTTAAAATAATTTAAATATTGCAAGTAAAAGTTTATCCTGTTTTGGAATTCTCCATAAATAATGACATATATAAAATTTTTTCTCACTCCTCTTGGAGGCATTTTTGTGCCTCAATTTTTTGAACTCATAAATAATAAATAATATTTTTTTTTTATTATTATTATTTCGTAATTCCCAATTTAAATTGCAGTCCTTAGCGATTCGGATGCTTGTCGAACTCTTGATTACAAATATAGTCCATTAAGTTGTGACTCCGATGCGGAAAATGAGGTGGAGAATTCCAGTGATGAATCCGTTGCTCTTTTGGCCCATGAGATTCTCTGCTGCGAACACGACACAGATACGGAGACGGAAACGGAAACAGAAACGGACACTGATGATAATGATAATGATAATGATGATGATGATGATGATGATCTTGAGACGAAACATAATTATGCTTTGCTCATGTGCAGCGAGGATGATGATGAATTTGATCGCGATCAGCAGAAGTTCAAGTTTGAACAGGAGCAGAAACTAATTCAGTTAAAGAAACAGAAATCATCCCTCATAACCAGTGAGGAGTCGATAATCCTTCTCTCGGAGCAACAACCTATTAAATCTCAGCCAAAGAAACTGAAGGATTAATCCATAACATCGTTTTCGTCAGTGTTAACTTGTAATTCTTATAAACCCATAAATACATCTGCCAAATGTACTCGTAATTGAAGAATCTTCTGACCTCTGAGAGAATCGTTGGGATGGTATTTAAATATCTATTTATTTAACTATAAATCAAAGCAGTACATATAATATATTTCATAATATCTATTAGCGAAAGACCTGGCACCGAGATCTGGAAGACCTGGCACCCTAGAAAATCCTTGAATTCTTATTTTTATTATTATTCATATTTAAATCCGTATACTTTATTTTATTTAAAGAAATAATTAATATTATTAGAAATAGCCCTAGCCTTCGAATTCTTTTCTTAAAATATATTTTTAAATATATTTACTTTATCTATTTTTTAAGTTAATCCACAAATATGCAATATTATTCATATGTAAATCTGGATATATTATATTTAAAGAATAAAATAATATATTAAGTAGCAATCCTAGGAAACCCTCGAATTCTACTCTTAAAATTTCTAAATATATTTTTTTTTTATCTGTCATCCTAAAATTTTTAGTTCGATATTCTTCATTATTATAGATACAAATATCCATCTATATTTCATTCAAAGAAATAAATAATATATTATGTTAAGTTACAGTTCTGGGAAATCCTCGAATTCTATCCCTGAAACAATTCTCCGTCACTGATTCGTCGATTATTTTTAGAATTTTAATTTGAAAAATAACTGGGTTCGATTCGCACACTGCCTGCCATGTAAAATTTCTAATTATAAATAATATGCTCAAAAAAATATTAATACTTTCGACATAACATTAAACAGTATTAAGTTTCTTAAGTTCGGATGAATTTCAACAACTCTCTCAAAATTCACCCACATAATAAGAAAATAAGCAAAGTTCTGTCAGTTCAAAATGAGTTTAGATTAAGGAGTTGTCTTTAAACGTGGAATTTAGAGACGGAACCTTAGCAAAGTTCTAGAATTAATAATTTTTGTGTAAAGCATTTTCTTAAATCTAAGATTCTTAGAAAAAAAATAAAACTAAAACTGAAAAATAAAATAAAATATATTAAGATATTGTTAAATTTTTTCAATTTACTTTTATATGTTAAGAATTTAATTTAATTAAGTTTAAAACTGCTGTGAATTTAATTTAAATAACTGAGACCCAAAAAAGAAATGACTTTTTGAAATGAAAGATATTTTAAACATATATTTTGATATTTTAAAAAATATTTAGATATTTTAAAAATATATTTAGATATTTGAAAAATATATTAAGATATTTTAAAAATATATTTAGACATTTTAAAAATACTTATATTAAGATATTTTTAAATATTTTCAATTTATTTGTTAATGTTAAAAATTTAAATAACTGAGACCCACAAAGAAATGACATTTTGAAATGAAAGTTATTTTAAAAAATATATTAAGATATTTTAAAAATATATTTAGACATTTTAAAAATATATTTAGATATTTTAAAAATATATTTATATATTTTTAAGTATTTTCAATTTACTTTTTAATGTTAAGAATTGAAAAGTGACTTAAGTTTAAGACGGCTGTGAATTTAATTTAAATAAATGAGACCCAAAAAGAAATGACATTTTGAAATGAAAGTTATTTTAAAAAATATATTAAGATATTATAAAAATATATTTACACATTTAAAAAATATATTAATAAATTTTTAAATATTTTCAATTAATTTTTTTATGTTAAGAATTGAAAAGTGACTTAAGTTTAAGACGACTGTGAATTTAATTTAAATAGCTGAGACCCAAAAAGAAATGACAATTTGAATTGAAAGTTATATTTTAAAAAATAAATTTAGATATTTAAAAATTTATTAAGATATTTTAAAAATATATTTTGATATTTTAAAATATTTTCAATTTAATTTTTAATTTTAAGAATTGAAAAGTGACTTAAGTTTAAGACGGCTGTGAATTTAATTTAAATAGCTGAGACCCAAAAAGAAATGACAATTTGAAATGAATATTTTAAAATATTATCAATTTGAAGTACTAAGAAAGTGAGTTAAATGTTTGAATGAAAAGCGCAGCAAATATGAGAGATTCAAATTGAGGATTAGAAAAAGAGAATATTTAATATTTTCATTGGACAGACAATCGCTTTGAGAAGGAGAATTAGAGAGAGAGAGAGAGAAAGTTGAGTAAGGTTCAGTTTAAGTTGAAGTTGAAGTTGAAGTACTCAAGGTTGAGCTGAGTTGAGTTGAGCACTGAATTTGAGTACCTTGTACTACCTCGAGGGCTACTCGATCCCGCATCAGTTGCCACTTGCCGCTTGCCACTTGGTTGTGGCAGGGTCAGGGAGGGGGGCAGGGGCAGGGGCATCAAATGCCTGTGGATTTGCCACACACAGTGTTAACATTTCCGGTTGCCAATTCAACTCACCTGTGTGCACATTGAATTTGAATACTTGCAACTGACGAAGGTTGCACGTCAATGTTGCTGCTGTTGATGTTGCTGCTGTTGATGTTGATGTTGATGTTGCAACAGGCGACGGCAATGTTGAATTTGAAATCTGTTTCTTTAGCTGTCATTTATACATGCATATTCTATATCCGATTTTTAATAATTAATTATATTTATGTATTTTTGCACTGCGTTTGCTTTTTTTTTTATTTCTTTTTCATTTGTTGCTGTCGTTTTTATTTAATTTTATTTCTTAATGTTGAACTGTTGAAAAAAATATTACAAACGAAATTAGACGCAGAAGAATTTCGAAATATTATATTGCACAGTTTTTATTAAATATTTTTTTAATGTTTCATTAAATTATATTATTTTTTTAATGTTGAACTGTTGCAAAAAAAATATAAAATATATATAAAAAATTTGAAATATTATATTGCACAGTTTTTATTAAATTTCTTGTTAATGTTTTTATTTAACTTGTTGTTAATTTTCAACTGTTGCAAAAAATATTATTTTCTAAAAATAACCCACGAAATTAGACGAGAAGGAATTTGAAATATTATTAAATATTTTGTTAATGTATTTATTTAACTTGTTGTTAATTTTGAACTGTTGAAAAAATATTATTTTCTAAAAATAACCGACGAAATTAGACGCAGAAGAATTCGAAATATTATATTGATGCAATTTGCACAGTTTTCACGTAAATGGGGGGGTCAGGGGTCAGGGGGTCACGGCGTGTTGTTGATGTGTTGTTGGTTCTGATTCAAATTGGCCAACAACCGCGTCAAAGCGACCACAAAACAAGCTAAACGGCTAACGGCACTTTGAACCACAAAAGTTAACTGCGAGCAGACGCTGCAATTGTTGCCGCGCTTGTGGCAGCAACAGCAGCAACAGCAGCAACAACAGCAGCAACAGTGGCAACAAAGTGCTCAATCAGCCGACAAAAATCACTTCAAAGCACAAACACACACACACACACACACACACACACACACACACACAAAGAGAGTCACGTGACACAATAAAAAAAAATAAAAAGAAGCATAACAACAGCAACAACCAGAACAACAACAGCAACAACCACAACAACAGCTGCTGTTGATCAGAATAATCAAAAAATATATATTTAAAATAAAAACACACTCAATTCAACTAACTTAATTACAGTCTAATTCGCTTAATTGCCCAAAAATTTGGCATAAATTCACAAAAAATTTATTTGTTGCTATAAGTGCAATTTATGTGCAACTTTTCAATTTTTTCTGACACATATTTTATATTTTTTAAATTTAATAAAATTTAATTTGTTGCCTGCAATTTTTTGAAAATTTTGCATATTTGTTTTAATTGTTAAAAAATGCATCTTATACATTTCTTTCAATTTTTAAAAAATGTACACTTTTAGTATTTTATTCTATAATTATTTTGTAGCACACATTTCTATTTTTTAATTTAAAAAAATTTAAATTGTTCCAACATTTTACACATTTCTTTTAAGTGTAAAAAAATATATTTTACACATTTGTTTTAATTGTTAAAAAATGCATCTTACACATTGCTTTAAATTATAATTATTTTATTATTTTTTAATTTAAAAAATAAGTTAATTGTTGCCTAGCCTTTGTCTACTATTTTTTCCCACATTTTTCACATTTGTTTTAGTTGTTAAAAAAATGTACACTATTTTTTCAATTTTTTTTTTCATTTAAAAAAAAGTAACTTGTTGGCTTTCTTAAAATTTCTTTAAATTATAATAAATTTATTATTTTTTAATTTAACATTGTCAACATTTTACACATTCGTTTTAAATGCTAAAAAATGTATTTTAGACATATCTTTTAATTCTGAAAAAGTGTAAATTTTTTGCCTTTGTTTATTAATGAATAAAATGTGTAGAAATTAACATAAAAGTGGATAAATTTGTTAGTGATAAGTTAATATAATTTTCGTGTTCCACTGCACTTTTTACTAAGATTAAGCACTTTTTTTTTAATATTATTAAAAATTTACATTTGTTATATTTGCAGGTAATAAATGTGCATTTTGAATAATTTTAAAAAGTAAAGTGTACAAAAATATATAGATGAACTTTTTAGTTGTAAATTGGTAATAAAATGATATGAATTGCTGGTGGATGTTGCTGTTGTCGCTGATGTTGCTGCTGTCGCGGTGTGTTTATGTTGTCGTCGTCGAGTCGCGTCTCGTCTCGTCGAGTCGAGATTGTTGTATGTTGTATGCGCACGTGTTTTGCATCCGCATCCGGTACCCGGTACTGATGTCAACAAGCTACCACACGCAACTAATTCAAAAAATCCAGCAAACGGATTACGGACAACATTGCTGCTGTCGCTGTCGCTGCCAGCGTCTGTCGCCGCAGCAGCAGCAGCAGCAGCAGCCGAATACGCAGCGCAGTCGTGACGTCGCGACGCGTCGCTTCAATTCGTTTGCCGACGCTTAACGTTCAACAGCTTCGTCTGCCGAAGCCGAAGTTAAAGCCATGAACGCAACCGAAGTTCGTTCGTTTAACGCAAACGATTTGCACGCGCTGCATTCGTCACTCGTCTTCGTCGTCACTCGTCATCGTCGTCGTCGTGCGCTTTGTCGGCTTCAACGTTCGTCGTTATCCTCGTCGTCGTCGCTGCCATTCGTCAGTCGCTGGCCAACGATGGCAACGTCAGCACGTGGCCCGGCAAATGCCCAAATTAGACATGTATTTATTTTCATTTTGTTTCTTTATTTATATGTGTGTGTGTATGTGTGTGTGTGCTTGTATTAATGTGTTGTGCGTATTATTTAAAAAGGCAGCTTAACCTGCTTTTTGTGACCTTTTCCCCAGAATTCGTATCGTATCGATGTGTGGACACCCAAAACTCTGATGCAAATCCGACTGCAGATGAATCAACCAATATACAGTTGGTCAAGAAAGTGTTTTCACAACATATGTACAAATTCACATTTTTTTTTGTTTCACTTACTAAAATAGTTAAGTTGATTTTTCTTCTTTTTTTAACAAGAATACAAATTGAAATTAAAGTCTTTTAAAAATATATATTTTTTTATTTACTCAATCCTTTTAAAATAAAAATCAAAAAACAACTTTTATTTATTGAAAAAATTAAAAAAAAGTGTTATTTCGTGTAGGATTTCATTAAAATTTAATAAAAATTTGTAGTTCTTAGCTCATGTTAATAATTTGTAAATTAAATTAAAATAAATTAATAAATAAATAATCAAAAAAAAATGGAAAGTTTATTATTATTTTGAATATCTAAAATAAAAAATAAAATTAAGTCTTTTTTCATAACATTTTAAGTAAAACATTTGGAAATAGTTATAAGATTGCAATATTTATTTTAAAACTTATAAGCTTTTGTTGTCTGGTCAAAACACTTTTTTGACTAAATGTATGTACACAATCAGCCCAATAACTATACGTACATTCACTTTTTTAACTTTAGCGGCTACTATAGGTCTGGTTTAATATATATATATATTTTTCTTAAATTGCGTTTTATTCCAAAGGAACTTAAAAACACATTTCAGAATAACATGACGGATAATCGAACCCAGTTATTTTTCAAATTAAAGTTCCATTTATGTGATAGGTCGGCAACTAAAAATCTTTCAAAGGATATCAGTTATTTTGGAATAAGCTTCAAAATGAGCTCCAAAAAATACACAAATTATACATACACCTATTTTAGACATTTTTAACATTCAAATTTACTGTATTTTAAATTTTTTTTATTTTAAAATATGCTTTACAAATAATCCTCAAACAAAAAATTATATTTTTTTATAGGACAACTATACTCTGAATATCTATATTTTATTAATTTTTATTTAATTTTATTTAACGTCATCTAAAAGCAGTTGACTAAAATTTTTCGAAAATTTAAATAATATTACAAATTACAATTTTAAATTAAATATTGAAAATCGCAAGAAAATAAATTAAAAAAATGTATTAAAAAAATTGTAATTTAAATGATAAAATAATTGTTATAATATATATATGAATTCAAATACCTAAGAAATTTGGAGTGTACGAATAAATGTTGTGCTGAGTGTATGTGTATAGATATGTGTGTGAGTGTGTGTGTGTGTGTGTGTGTGCTGATAAATGAGTTTTTATTTTGATTTTATTCACTGTTTACCTTTGGCATTTTTGCATATACCAATTGTATATTTTTTAGCCAGACACGTGTGTGTGTGTGTGTGAGTGTATGCGTAGGTGTGTGTGTGTGAGTGTGTGTGTGTATGTGTGTGTGTGTGTGTCATTGAAATGCCCAAATGGTTTTCAATTTATTAGCAATCAGTGAAGCTAACAGTTAAAAACAATATTGTTGGTCACACTGAGACAATGACAGAGACAGACAGTGAAAGAGAATAAGAGAGAGAGAGATAGATAGAGAGAGAGAGAGATAGGGAGAGAGAGAGAGAGAGATATTGTGTGAGTGAATAGCCCCCAATGGCTTTCAATTGCCAGAGTTGACACCATTTAATTATTGCCTGACAGTTGCCAAAATAATAGTTAACTGATAGTCTGACATTTTCCCAACAATTCCTCAATTTGTACTTTTATTTTGGAAGCGGAGAATTGTACACTGAACAAAAAGACCAACTTCTAAAGTCAAGAACATTCATCTTAAATATTTTGTTCTTAAAATAAGACCATTTCAAGACCAAATTAATAAAACTAAGAATATTAATCTAAAAGTTTGCAGTTCTTAATATAAAATTAAAAATCTTAAATTGATAAGAAAATATAAATATGTCATATTTAATATCAAGATAATAATGATACCGTAGTGCTCTGGTTAGAGTCGCCAATTCAGATATTGGTAAACAAGTCGAGGGATCGAAACCCGGTCTAGGCAAGGAAAACAATCATATAATCGGAATATTTATAAAAAAAAAAATAAGTTCAAAGCTTAAAAAACACACCTGCCTTATTTTTTTATTTTTGGTTCGAGAATTTAAGACTGTTTGGTCTTAAATTAAGTACTTATTATTATTTGAAATGTTCTTCAAATCAAGATGTGTTTTCTAAATTCAAGAATTTTATGTTCTAGACGCATTTTTTAGACCAAAATTCTTAGTTCTGAGACCATAATCTTGATTTTAGAACATTTTTTGTATCAGTGTAGTACCAAAATATTGTCTTGTAAAATTGCTAAAAAGATCAAAGATTTTACCAGCTTCAAATATTCATAACTTTGTCAAAACTGAATAGATCTTTAAGCCGAATGTCATTATGATCTTGAATTATCCTTTAAATTCATTTTGCATTTAAATTTTTATTAATTTTGCTTTTAGATCGATTGAAAATCAAATTAAACTCGCAGATTTTGTTTATTAAATTATTTTATACCACCCACCTTAAGAAATTTGAATCCAAAAGGTCTACTATAATTATAATATTGCTGCCATAGCAACAATCAGTTGAAATGTGAAGGGCGAAGCTAAATTTCCCTTTTTGCTTCATTTCTTTTTTTAATTCTCTCTGACTTTTTTTGGTGTTTTTAGCACTTAGAGGAGACATTCTGGTATCAGGTCTCATTTGGATAACACTTGTGTTTGAATATGGGCATGTGTAGCATTTGTGCTGCCCCTTCAACTACATACACTGAGAGAAAAGACAAACATTTAAAATCAGGAACATTCATCTTACATATTTTCTTCTTAAAATAAGACCACTAAGAATATTAATTAAATCGCTGTTTTTAATAAAAGAATAAATATCTTAAATTGTTAGGAAAATATAAAACTTATCATATTTTCATGGGTAACCAATTTTGGTCCCATGGCGCTTTGGTTTGAGTCGCCAATTTCAGTTTTGAAAACAAGCGCGGGTTCGAATCCTACACTTTCCAATGAAAAACATGTTAAGGGAATATTTATAAAAACGCCAAACCAAAAAATAAATGAATATATATATGAACACAAAATAAAAATAAAAATATTAGGAATTTAGGAAAGCTGCCTTATTTTTTTTTTTAATTTTTTTTGAGTATTTAAAAAAATTTATTCGAATATTTATACTTGTGGTCTTGAAAATATAAGAAATTCTAATTATTTGAAATGTTCTTAAAATCAAGATGTGTTTTATAACTTTAAGAATTTTATGTTTTATTAAACTTAAAACCTGCCTTAATATTTTATTTTATTTTTTCTTAACGATTTAAGAACATTTATTATTATAAATATATTTGTGATCTTGAAAATATATGAAATTATGATCTTATTAATAAGAACTTTGACTTTTTTGAAATATTCTTAATTTGTTTTCTAACTTTAAGAATTTTATGTTCTCGACGCATTTTTTAGACAAAAATTCTTAGATTGAAGACCAAAATCCTGATATTAGAACCTTTTATTATGCTGAACAAATTTATAGGTAAAATAATGCTCAAATTTACATTGCATCTGAAAATTTATTGACTTTTGACAAACTTATGGGAGTTCAAAGTTATCAAAGTTGCTCAGTAGCTGCGACGGTTAGAACCGCAATTAACCTTTATAAATGAATCGGTTACTAAACGGTTATTTCGGCTTAAAGAGTTTTGGTTTATGGGTTTTCGGTAGAGCGGAAAAAGTTTTCTTCGGTTACGGCTTCAGTTACGGTTTTAATCCCTGATTATAATAATTTTATTAGCAATCTCGTAAATATAAGAATTTCTTATCTTATTAATAAGAACTTGGTCCTATATAAAATGGTCATATATAAAATCTTTCCAAGAAAATTCATAGTTTGGAGACCAAAATCTTGATTTTCGAACCTTTTCTTTTTATCAGTGTATTTCTTTATCTGGTCCTACAATAGGTGTTGTTTTTGCCTCTGTTTCTGTCTCTGTTTTTGCTTCTGTTTCGGTTTCTGTCTCCGGTTTTTGGTCCGAAGGGAAAGATCAGTTGATATGTTGAGCTTAACGGTTGCATGTCGATTTGAGTCTGGCATTTTCTGGCCATAATTCGCTCAACATCCGATATGACCGCAAAACGGCAAATTGGTCAAGTCGGTTGCCATGCCACACGTAGCAGTTGCAAGTTGCAAGTAGAAGGAGACGGAGAAGGAGAAGGAGAATAAGTAGGAGAAGGAGGCAAAAGATGCTTTGCAGTTGAAGTTGTCGATGCTGTCGATGCAAATGGCAGGAAATGCGTGATAACGACCTACGACACACGCACACACACACACACACAACATATTGCAAATTTGAATGAACACATATACCGATTGACAGAAAGAGAGAGAGAGAGAGAGAGAAAGGAAGAGTTGTGATAGAAATGAAACCAGAGGCGATTTTTGGGCCCTCGTTGATGCTGATGGCACTGGCGATGTTGTGAAAGTGTCGACACCAGTTTGGGCCAAGGCAAAACACATGCCACATGCTGCATGCCACATGCTGCATGCCGCATAGCACATGCACTGAGAGAAATAGTCAAGTATTTCGTACAATGCAACAAATCAGCTCAGAATTAAACCCGTGAGAATCCGCAAATTTGACACATAATTTGAATTTCAGTTTGAAAAATAACTGGGTTCGATTCCCACATTGTTACTTTAAAATCTGTAATAAAACTGTCTTATAAAAATCCTCAGATGACACTGAAAATTCGTTAGGTAGCATAATAATAATTATAAAAAAATAAATAATATAATAAATATTTTTTATAATAAATAAAAATAAAAAAACCGGCTCAAAAACCGTACCTTTGTAGTTATACCCGAACCGGATAAATGGTTGAATGTGTATATAAAATTATTTCATGTATTTTATGCATTTCTAATATTGCTCAACTATTTGAGGCTTTGAATAAAAATCAGAAAATAATAAGTCATATTTAAATCTTCAAACTAATTTCTATTATTTTCAAAAAAATCGTTTTTTAATTTAAAGTAGCTTATTAATTACAAAAACTAAAGAATATATATCTATATAAATATTTTTGTTCATTAAATCTTTTATTTTAAAGTATTTAATTGGATATAAAAATTAAAGCATTTTGAAAACGATACAAATATTTTTGTTCATTAAATTAAAACAAGGTTCCAACCCAATAATTTGAGTATTATAACCGTTTCGCGAACCGAATCAACCATACGTACCAAACAAGAAAAAATTATAAAAAAAAAGAAAACTAAGTACAAAAAATTATTAAAACAAATATATATAAAATATTATATAATGGATTCAATTGGTAGACCACCAATTGTTCAACTTATTTACTCCGTAAACCCGAATAGAATCATTTTCATAAATAATAGATTCAGTTAAAAATTTAATGCTTTTCTAATATCACGCAACTATTTTAGAATTCAAGTAAGTCATAAATTAATAATTCGTATTTAAATCATAAATTGAAGATATTATTTACAAAATATGAATTTTCTGTTTAAATAAAATTAAATTGATTTAGAAAATTAATTATAAATGCTTTTAAAATTTTTATGTTTAAGAATAAATTTAATTTTAATAAAATTGAACCAAGACTTAACTGAATTGACTCGATTTTAAAACAGAGATTAAAAAATTTAACCGAAATTAACCGATTCAAATTGGTAACCGTAACTGAAACCCTAACCAAAAAACAAAATTTCTTTAATATAACGAAACTGAAATACCGAAATTATTTAAACCAGGGATTAAAACCTTAACCGAAACCGTAAGCTTTAACCGATAAAAACCGATTGAAATTTGTAACCGTAACTGAAACCGTAACCGAAAAAATTTTATTCCGCTGTACCGAAATAACCGTTTAGTAACCGATTCATTTATAAGGGTTAATTTCGGATCTAACCGTCGGAGCTACTGAGCAACTTTGATAACTTTGAACTGCCATAACTTTGTCAAAAATCAATCAATTTCCATGCGCAATGTAAATTTAATCATGATTTTACCTCTAAATTTGTCGTGCATTTAAATTTTGTTCATTTTAAAAATTTGAAATTTTCGAAATTTTTCGAAAAATGATAAGGGGTAACACTGTAAAATTTCTAAACTATTCGAAATTTTCGAATTTTGAAAATGAACAAAATTTAAATGCACAACAAATTTAGAGGTAAAAAAATTCACAAATTTACATTCCGCATGAAAATTGATTTACTTTTGACAAAGTTCAAAGTTATTAAAAATCAGTAATATTAAAATATTAGAAATTATCAAACCAAATTTATATGAATTCAAATAACATTATTTCCCAGGCTAAAGAGAGCATTAAGACTTTTTTCATGTAAAACAATGAATAATGTTTCTTATTTTGGTCAACTGAAAACCTTAATTTTTATTTTTTTTTGTGAACCGAAACCATACCGATAATTTTAAACCGAGACTTATAAAAAACCGATAACCGTTACGAAACCGATACTCCAAGATTTTGCATAACCGATAACCGAAAACCTTAATTCGAGCATAATCGAAACCGTAACTGAAACCGAAATTCGATTCGGTTTATATCCCTGATTTAAGCCGATATAACCGATTAGTAAGCGATTCACGCAAACATTAAATTCAATTATGTTTTGGTTTTAAATTTAAATATTAATCTAATTAAATAGATTTTTAATTTAAATATTGATCTTATTAAGTAGATAATTTTTAAAATCAAAGAATATTTGAGTATTTATTAACGAGTTATTTTTTTTTTTAATATTTTGAGTAACCGATAACCGAAACTAATATACAAATATCACCGAAGTCGTAACTGAAACCTTGTTTTAAGTATAGCAAATACTTTACATGTGG
Source organism: Drosophila kuntzei (assembly GCA_035042165.1). NCBI lineage: Eukaryota > Metazoa > Arthropoda > Insecta > Diptera > Drosophilidae > Drosophila > Drosophila kuntzei. Next base: position 1,018,665 of record JAWNLU010001422.1, read on the forward strand.
TCATTTGAGTTTAGTTTGAGGACGTAATTTTTCTCTCTCTGTGTGACACTTGAAGGGAGAAGGATAAAGAGAAGGAGGAGGAGAAGGAGAATGAATAGAAAGCTGGCATCGCGTCTGAATGTGAAGGAGCGAGCATAAAGAACCGCAAAATCATGAAATTGAAATGCAATAATGAAGGCTTCATGGTCGATCGCTCAAACACACACACATCCAGAGAGAGAGAGAGAGAGTGTGAGAGAGAGAGAGAGAGAGAAGAGAGAGAGAGAGAGATGCAGACAGTTGGACTGTGGCAGCAATAGAAGCAACAGCAACAGCAACAGAATCATTGCCACCAGGCAACAGGCAAAGCAGAAAAGCAGAAGGTCCTGCAGCCAGGACAAGCGACGTGCAATCGACACGGCCAAAACACACACACACACACATAGGCAGACACATGGGCGTAGACAGGGGGGAACAGGGGAGCTATTGCTCCCCCCCTAAACTCAAAGCCAGAGTTATGAGCTTAAAAAAAATTCAGGCACAAAAAATCCTCCAGGAAGAGTGAGAAAAATAGACATATGTTATTTTTTTACGGCAAATTAAATTACAGGATAAACTTTTATTTGCAATTTTTTATTTTTAAATTATTTTTAATTATTAAAATTAATTTATATGATAAAAATAAAAAATAATTTTTATTTTTCAATTTTTTTATAGAAATTAAACGATAACTTTTATTTCCAATTATTATTATAAAAACTTAAAAGTTATTTTCCAATTTTTATTTTAAAAATGTAAAATAAAAATTGAATTCAAATATCTTTTGAACTATATAGACATATATTATATATAAGAGCTGACACCTTTTAGTTCAAAAGATATTTGGATTCAATTTTATTTTAAATTTTTCAAATAAAAATTGGAAAAACACTTTTATAATTTTATCATAAAAATTACAAAAATGCACATAAAATTTATTATATTATTTTTATATGCAATTTAAAAATGAATTTAATTTAATTTCTGACACCACATTATTGGAAAATCGAGCCAAATATGGTTGATTTATTTTGAGCAGACATTAAATATTTGGTCTCCCCCCTGCGCACAAAGCTGGCTACGCCCTTGAATAAAACACATATGTCCTCACTCTGAGTGTGTGTGTGTGTGTGTGTGTGTGTGTGTGTGTGTGTGTGTGTGTGTGTGTGTGTGTGTGTGACGACACCACAAAGTTGCCATATTTAAAGCATAAAAGCAACATTTCCGTTTGTCGCATGCCAACGCACAAGATGAAGACGAGGAGGAAGAGACAAGAGAGAGAGAGAGGAGGGAAGGAAGGAGAGGGGTGTGACCAAAACTAAGCAGAGGCCTAAACCAGCATGGTGTGCGTGTGTGTGTGTGTGTGTTGCAGTCATGTACAACATGCAACAAACGTGAGAAACTAAAATGAGTGCAATTTGTATGCCACGTTGAAGGCTAAGGCAACGGGGAGGAAAGAGGACAGCAGATAGGTGAAGACAGAGACAGAGACAGAGAGAGGGAGAGAGAGAGAGAGAGAGGAAAGAGGGGGAATAGAGAACCCTGTCGGACTTGATAGCATGCTTTCCGCAAGGAAACAATCATGTAGTTGTCATCACATTCCCACAGCCGCAGATGGTCAGCAACGTTTTCAGCATGTGAAACATTCACTGCACATTGCTGCATTATTTTCGGCATACTCTATTCCGAATTTTTAATGGTGCAGCACCACAGAAATTGTCCTAGCTGAATTCAGCATGTACACTGATAAAAAAAGGTTCTAAAATCAAGATTTTGGTCTCAGAACGAAGAATTTTGGTCTAAAAAATGCGTCGAGAACATAAAATTCTTAAAGTTAGAAAACACATCTTGATTTGAAAAACATTTCAAATAGGAATAATTTCTTGTTTTTAAGCCAAACATTCTTAAATTCTCAACCTAAATAAAAACGTAAGGAAGGTGTTTTATTAAACTTAAAACTTATTTTTCTTATGTACATATAATTTTTTGGAATTTTTAAATATTCCGATTATATGTTATAATAACCATATTAAATATGACATTTTTATATTTTTTTTTATAAATTTAAAATTTTTATTTCTGAGATTAAGAACTGCGAATTGTTTAGATTATTATTCTCAGTTTTATTAATTTGGTCTTGAAATGGTCTTATTTTAAGAACAAAATATTTAAGATGAATGTTCTTGATTTTAGAAGTTGGTCTTTTTTTTCAGTGTACGCATGAAATAATCTGAATTATATGCTGAATCGAACAGTGACGTTTTCTGCGATAGTGCGGAATTCATAGCTTACCCTGCTGCAGGTATTTCATTAAACGTATACCGAAAATGCTCTTTCGCGAATCTGTACAGTTTTCTGTAGCTGACGATGCTGAAGAGGACTGAAGGGTGAAGTTGTAGTCTGAAAGCCGCAGACAACTGTGAGAATCAGAATCAGATGAAAGACAAGGGGAAAGGAGAAAAGGAACAGGAACAGGGACAGGAATGAAGAGAAAGAGGTGGGGAAAGAGCAAAGTCAGGGCCAAGGGGCAAGTGGCAAGTGAGAAGTGAGAAGTAGAGAGAGAGACAGCGGCAACTGTTCATCAACATCCACTGCGCATCTTTCATTCTTTTTGACCAGAAATTCAGCTTTGCATCAATTGTCGCATAAATTATACAGATTAACAGACACATTGTTATATAGTATGTATGCCATATATTGTAGATATATTTATAAATATTCAATTGGAATTTAAAGCAATTTAAGAAAATTATAAGAAAATGCAGAACATACTGATTAATTTCAATGCTATTCGACTTTTCTTGAACTCAAGTGGAAAAGAACAAATTTCTATAAAAAAAAACTCACTTCTTCAAGGAACATTTCTATAATAGCTATAGTTTATAGCAGGGATTAAAACCTTAACCGAAACCGTAACCTTTATCCAATGAAAACCGATTGAACTTTGTAACCGTAACTGAAAATAATTTTTTCCGCTCTACCGAAACCCATAAACCGAAACTCTTTAAACCGAAATAACCGTTTAGTAACCGATTCATTTATAAGGATTAATTTCGGTTCTAACCGTTGCAGCTACTGAACAACTTTGGTAACTTTAAACTACCATAACTTTGTCAAAAGTCAATTAATTTCCATGCGCAATGTAAATTTGAGCAAGATTTCACCTTTAAATTCGATCTGCATTTAAATTTTGTTCGATTTTAGTATTCGAAACTTTCGAAATTTTTCGAAAAATGATAAGGGGTAACACTGTAAAATATCTAAAAAATTCGAAAAATTTCAACTTTTCAAAATTAACAAAATTTAAATGCAGAAGGAATTAAGAGGTAAAGACATGCTCAAATTTACATGGCGCATGAAAATTGAATGAGTTTTGACAAAGTTATTGTAGTTCGAAGTTATTAAAAATCAGTAAAATCAAAATAATCGAAATTTTCATTCCATTCCAGTGATCAGATAACATTATTTTTCAGGCTAAAAAGAGCATTAAGTCTTTTTTCATGTAAAACAATGAATAAAACTTTTATTTTGGTCAACCGAAAACCTTAATTTTTATTTTTTTTTGAACCGAAACCATATCGGTATTCTTAAACCGATATCTGAAAAAACCGATAACCGTTACGAAAACCTTAATTCGAGCATAACCGAAACCGTAATTAAAACCGATATTCCTTTCGGTTTTAATCCCTGGCTTATAGTCTGATGTTGTTTAAAATTTATTAAGATATTTTAAAATTAGATATTGCGAGTCTTTTTGACCTAGAATCAGGGACCGTAACGGCTATAATTATTAAAATAAAAGTTATTTGCTGATTTTCATAAAAAATAAATTTTATTTTCGATTTCTGTGATAAAAGTTAAAAATACAATTTTTTTTTATGATTCATAAATATAAATTTCAATTTAATTATTATTTGAAATTTTTTTTTTTATCAAAATTAAGATTTAATTTTAATTTGTATATTAAAAATAAGTCTTATTTGCAATCCCTGCTAAAATTTGAAATAATCATTAATTATTAATTATGTTCAAATACATAAATACCTAATTTTAAGTCTCTGAATTAAAGATCTCTTAAATTAAGTGAATTAAACATAAAATGTGTATGGGAAAATAATTGAATAACACATTTTTAAATTGTTCTTTGGGAGCAATAAGTTTTCATTTCTACATTTACTTGGTTCCGCAATAATCACTATAGGAAATGCACCATTTTTTGGGGTGGGGGGGAGAAAGGAGAATGGGAGAAAGGGAGAAAGGAAAGGAAACCGTTACATGCATTTGGAACAACTTTATGATGAGTTCTTTTAAATATTTTATGGGTACAGGGTATAAAAAGGAAACCAAAAGCAGAGGTCAAGCTGAAGCTGGTATAGAAAAATAGAGACAGAGAGAGAGAGAGAGAGAGAGGAGAGAGAGAGAGAATGAGAGAGAGAGAGGGAGCTACTGTTCGGTAATTGTTTAAAGTAACTGCCACAAAATTGAAAACGGCCAGAGGACAGGAAAAAGGAGTCACAGTTGGAGTCGAAAGATACGAGAAAAGAAAACGAAAATTATTGTTGGCAGTTTCCACTGTATGAGAAAAGTGAGGAGAAAGAGACAGAGAGAGTGAGAGAGAGAGAGGAGAGAGGAAGTGAGGAGTTGAGGATGAATTGCAGCCTGACAGCCTGGCAATAATTTGGGGCATTGTTTCGACTCGTGTCTGGTGTCTGTTGCATGCCTCGTGTCTCGTGTCTCGTGCCTCGTGTCACGTGTCTCGTGCCTCGTGCATCTGTTTGTTTCCACTTCCCAATTAAAGACGCACTAACAATATCGCGTGCCATAATCCTTACAAGACTAAAGTCTACACTCAGAAAAAAGATTTTCAAAAAATTCTTATTTTAGGTCATAAATACATACAAAAATTTCCTAGCTTTAAATCAGTTATTACCTTAAATATAAATTCTATGATAAGCTTTAACTATTTGATTAAAAATTCGCAATTTTCAACATTTTTTTATATTCAAAAATTCCTATTTAGTAGATTTTTGTAGATAACATTTCCTAGCTTATACACTGATAAAAGAAATGTTCTAAAGTCTAGATTTTGGTCTCAGAAATAAGAATTTTGGTCTAAAAAATGCGTCATCTTGATTTTAAGAACATTTCAAATAAGAATAATTTAATTTAATTTAATTTAATTTAAGACCGAACAGTCTTAAATTCTCTAACCAAAAATAAAAAAATAATGCAGGTGATTTAAACTATAAACTTTTTTGAAGTTATTATTTTTTTTTTTTGTAAATTTTCCGATTATATAGTTTTTCCTTGGCTAGACCGGGTTTCGATCCCTCGGACTTTGTTTTCCAAACTGAATCGACGACTCTAACCAGAGCGCCATATTAAATATGACATATTTATATTTTGTTATCAATTTAAGATTTTTAATTCTTATATTAAGAACTGCGAATTTTTAGATTAATATTCTAAGTTTTATTAATTTGGTCTAAAAATGGTCTTATTTTAATAACAAAATATTTAAGATGAATGTTCTTGATTTTAGAAGTTGGTCTTTTTTTTCAGTGTAGGCAGTTATTACCGAAAAACTATTAAAACCTAAATTCTATTATTAGCTTTAGCTATTTGCTTTTCCTAACAATTATTAAACATATTTTTTCCATGTTTAATTACATTACAAATTTCTAATTTTAGATCATAAATAACTAAAAATGTTTGGCATAAAACTACACTCAGAAAAATATGCCAACCTTAAATTAGGAACGACCGAACTTGAATTTATACCGTTTTGTTCTTAAAATTTTAAGATTTTGTACTAGAAACAAGTACATTTTGGAATTAGATCAAGATTTTTGTGACTTCAATTAAACCCAAAACGTACTTAACGAATCTCAGAAAAATCTCATTTTAAGATTTCCGTTCTTGAATGAGTTTTTTGTTCTTAGTTTTGGAAATTCCGAACTAAGACAAATGTTAAGATCATGTCCAATTTTTAAGTACGCAAATCTTGATTTTTTTCTGAGTGTAGATTTTTTTTAGATACAATTTTCTAGCTTTAAGGCCGTTATTACCATCAATCTATATTTTATTTTTAACTTAAAAATATGACATTTGCTCAACACATATTAATTATATTTTATCCATGTTTCATTACATCACTTTTTATCTATTTTTTGACTATTTTGTCAGTTTAGTTTTTTAGAATTCTCAACTGGTTCTAGCGACACAAACGTGATATCTGTTAGCTTATTTCGACTATTAAACTAGACCTATTATAATAAAATGTATCGAAACATCCAAAACTGTTAGGTAAATTATAAATTATTATGTATATATAACAGGAAAAAAATAGTTTTCAGTTCACTTTACGCCTAAATTAATAGGTAACGTCTTACGGAAAATTAGGTATTATTTTTGTTAATTCTTTTCTTAATTCTTATCCAAAATGGTAATTTAAGTAAATTCAATTTTTAGGGAAGCAGCTACCTGAAATTAAGTCAAATTTTTCTCGACTGTCATTTTAGATTTTAGGAAATTTTCGGGCATTTTAGAAAATATTTTTTTCTGGGTGTAGTTTGGGTCTTCATCAGGTTGCCAGGTGAGTTACGGAGTTCTTTATAGTGCGTGCTCAAGTTTTTCCATAAGAGAAGAAATGTAAAGAGAGAGGAAGAGGAAGAGGGAAAGGGAAAGAGAGAGGAAGAGAGAGGAAGAGAGGAAGAGGGAAACGTAGGCAACTCAACGCTAATGGCAATGAGTCTGACATAGGATGGTTGTCTGTCCTCTTGGTGACATACACAAAACCGAAATCTAATTTAGTTTGTCAAGAGAGAGAGAGAGAGAAAAAGAGAAGGGAGAGAAGAGAGTGAGTGAGAGAGTGAAGAACGGTCTCAGTTCTTCTTTGTGACGGATACTGAGATGCCTTTAGATAGGGGACACATGCAACCGTAACGTCGCCATGGATGTGAATGAGGATGTGGATGAGGATGTGGATGAGGTGACTCAACTGTCTGTCACACGATGATACTTTAAGCTGCATACCACACACACACACACACACATACACACACTTACACTGAAAAAAAAGAGCAATTTCTAAAATCAAGAACATTCATCTTAAATATTTTGTTCTTAAAATAAGACCATTTTAAGACCAAATGTATAAAACTATGAATATTAATCTAAAAATTCGCAGTTCTTAATATAAGAATTAAAATCTTAAATTGATAAGAAAATATAAATATGTCATATTTAATATGATAACAATAATGATACCGTGGTGCTTTGGTTAGAGTCGCCGCTTCAGTTTGGTAAACAAGTCCGAGGGATCGAAACTTGCTCCCATCTCCAAGGAAAAAAAACATATAATCATAACTTTTAAAAAAAAATAAGTTTAAAGTTTAAAAAACACCTGCCCTATTTTTTATTTTTCGTTTGATAATTTAAGACTGTTTGGTCTTAAATTAAGAACTTATTCTTATTTAAAATGTTCTTAAAATCAAGATGTGTTTTCTAAATTTAAGAATTTTATGTTCTCGACGCATTTTTTAGATCACAATTCTTAGTTCTGAGACCAAAATCTTGATTTGAGAATATTTTTTTTATCAGTGTACATACACCTACACACACACACACACACACCTACACACACACACACACACACACACACACACACACACACACAGTGCTTTTGGGTGCCATAATTAAGATGTCGCCTCCAAACTCAGCCTGCAAATTCAAGTTCCCCAATGGAAAATGGCTTCTCTCTTATGCTTATGCTGGCTGCGAGTTTAGCCCCGAGGCCAGTTCAATTGCCAAAGCTGCAGCTGCAATTTCTGCCACTACCTCCCCCCTCTCCACTTCTCCCCTTTACACACTCTCCACTGACTTCTTCCCCACTTTACCGAATTCTCCTACTTGTCTGCACACTGATCAGAAATACACATTTATTTACTCGAAATTCATCTGTTTAATCTGTTTTAATTTTGTTCTGATCCCCAAAATTATTATAAGTTTTATTTCAGCGACTAAACCTTAACCGGAACCGTAACCCTTAACCGATGAAAACCGATTGAAATTTGTTGCCATAACTGAAACCGTAACCGAAAATATTTTTTTTTCCACTGTACCGAAACCCATAAACCGAAACTCTTTAAAGCGAAATAACCGTTTAGTAACCGATTCATTTATAAGGGTTAATTTCGGTTCTAACCGTTGCAGCTACTGAACAACTTCGATAACTTCGAACTGCCATAACTTTGTCAAAACTCCATAAATTTTCATGCGCAATGTAAATTTGATCATGATTTTACCTCTAAATTCGTTATGCATTTAAATTTTATTAATTTTGAAAAAATTTTAAAAATCGAATTTTATTGAAAATTTACAGTGTTACCCCTTTGTCTTTTTTGATTTTTTCGAAAAATTTCGAATTTTGAAAATGAACAAAATTTAAATTCAGATCGAATTTAGAGGTAAAATCATGCACAAATTTACATTGCGCATGGAAATTGATTGAGTTTTGACAAAGTTATGTCAGTTCGAAGTTATTAAAAATCAGTAAAATCTAAATAATCGAAATTTTCAAACCAAATTTATATGATATCAAATTATAATAAAATCTACATTACACTGGACCATTCCAGTAACCAGATAAAATTATTTTCCAAATTAATTAGAGCATTAAGTCTTTTTTCATGTAAAACAATGAATAACGCTTCTTATTTTGGTCAACCGAAAATCTTCATTTTTATTTTATTGTGAACCGAAACCATACCGGTAATTTTAAGCCGAGACTTATAAAAAAGCAATAACCGTTACGAAACCGATACTCCAAGATTTTGCATAACCGATAACCGAAAACCTTAATTCGAGCATAACCGAAACCGTAACTGAAACCGATATTCGTTTCGGTTTTAATTCCTGCTTTTAAATGATCCTGTCTAAGTTTTATAACAATGCGGACAACTTTTTATGTATTTGGGTAAGATCGGAGGAAAAAAGAATATTTCTTTGAAAATCTTTATCAATTAAAAAAAAATGTAAGTTAATTAATTTTGTGTTTGAAAGAAGTTTTTTAAAAGCGGTATTTTATTATTGTATCTTAAATATAGAAAGAGTAATAAAGTATCTCAGGTTAAAATCAACTAATTTTCAAGTGTGTAGAGCTGCATTAATTTATAAAATTTTTGGGGGGAAAATGTAGATTTTGGTACCAGTGTGCTATAGAAATGATCGCTCTTAAATAAATTCCTAGGTTTGGTATGAAAATCTTTCATGTTTTCTGAGATATCTCAACCAAACTCGCTATTTTAATTTAAAACGACACTTAATATATTTATTTAAAAAGAATATTTCTTTGAAAAACTTTATCAATGTGAAAATTTTTTTAGTTAAATTAAATCATTTATTTTTTAAGAAGTTACTTAACTTGAATATAGAGAGATCAATTAAATATCTCAGGTTAAAATCTACTAATTTTCAAGCCGCATTAATTTATCGAACTTTTGAGGGGAAAATGTCTAGTTTGGTACCAGTGTGCTACAGAAATGATCGTACTTAAATTAATTTCTAGTTTTCGTATGAAAATCTTTCACGTTTTGTGAGATATCTCAACCAAACTCGCAATTTTCATTTAAAACGACATTTTCTTTGGGAAACTTTATCAATGTGAACATTTTTTTAGTTAAATTAAATCATTTATTTTTTTTAGGGAAGAAGTTACTTAACTTGAATATAGACAGAGCAATAAAATATCTCAGGTCTCAAATCTACTTATTTTCAAGTGTGTAATTTATTAAATTTTTGGGGTGAAAAATGTGGAGTTTGGTACCAGTGTGGTCACACTGGTAGATTACACTGTCGCCTGCCTGCGACTATGAAAATGCCTGACAGCCAGCCGAAATCTAAAATTGCCAAGCAAAATGTGTGAGTTTGAAGTACTACATATATATGTATGTGGAGGTGTACTACATACTCTCTCTCTCTCTCTCTCCTCTCTCTCTCTCTCTCTCTCTGGTTAACGGGTTATGGGGGGTAAGTGAATTTAAGGATAAAAGGGGAAGGGGTTCAATTGCGGGTTACACTTTCTCTCTCTCTCTCTCTCTCTCTCTCTCTCTCTCTCTCTCTGTCTCACTCTGAGTGTTGCAAAAATATACTAAATATAAATGCACATAAAAATTCAATTTCTCTAAAGTGTAGCTAAGCATGTAATTGAATTTGTAATGGCGAATATCGTTGGAATATCGTAGTCTACAACTTCACTTCCTATTTGCCATTTGGCATTTCCTATTTCGCATACCCCTACCCCTACCAAATACCCCTACTCCATTTTCCACATTTTCACATTTCCATTCTGTCGCGAATTTTGCGTTGAGTGAGTGACTGAATGACTGACTGAATGACTGAATGACGTGCAGACTGTCGCATGCATACTATAGATCCATGATTCCACTTTCTCCTTCCATTTTCCCCTATGAGTCACCAATAATGCTCCTCTCTCTCCCTCTCTCTCTCTCTCTATGTGTGCTAGTTGACTCCAATTTCAATTCTGATTCCATTTCCATTTCCCAACTCCTACAACAAACATCCTTTTGCCTTTTTGGCATCCCGAAGAAAAAGAAATTTTTAAAAATTGCAATGCAAAAACAGCCAAAGGCTCGATTTGCATGAATTGTATTTCTAATAAGGAGCAAACACACTTCCCCTACTCCCCTACTCCTTCTCCTTCTCCCCACTCCCCTTTCTACATCTCCACCTCTTCAGCCTAAACTCTTCTCTTTTTTTCCTATCAATCTAAGCCTAATTTACATATAAATTTGTGTATTTAATGCTTATTATAGGACATATTTTAACCAGGCGTTAAAACCTTAACCGAAACCGTAACCTTTAACCAATGATAACCGATGGAAATTTGTAACCGTAACCGAAAATAATACTTTGCGCCGTACCGAAACCTATAAACCGAAACTCTTTAAAGCGAAATAACCGTTTAGTAACCGATTCATTTATAAGGGTTAATTTCGGTTCTAACCGTTGCAGCTACTGAGCAACTTTGATAACTACGAACTGCCATAACTTTGTCAAAAATCATCCAATTTCCAGATGCAATATAAATTTGAGCATGAATTTACCTCTAAATTCGTTATGCATTTAAATTTTATTAATTTTGAAAATTCAAAATTTTTGAAATTTTTCGAAAAATGATAAGGGGTAACACTGTAAAATTTCTAAAAAATTCGAAATTTTCGAATTTTGAATATGAAAAAAAATTTTATAAAAAACTATTTTAGAGGTAAAAAAATTCACAAATTTACATTCTGCATGAAAATTGATTGACTTTTGACAAAGCTATGACAGTTCAAAGTTATTAAAAAAATTTAATATTAAAATATGAGAAATTATCAAACCAAATGAACCAAATTTATATAAATTCAAATAACATTATTTCCCAGGCTAAAAAGAGCATTAAGTTTTTTTTATGTAAAACAATGAATAAAGCTTCTTATTTTGGTCAACCGAAAACCTTAATTTATATTTTTTTTGTGAACCGAAACCATATCGGTATTTTTAAACCGAAACGCATAAAAAACCGATAACCGTTACGATACCGATACTCCAGCATTTTGCATAACCGATAACCGAAAAGCTTAATTCGAGCATAGCCGAAACCGTAACTGAAACCGATATTCGTTTCGGTTTTAATCTCTGATTTTAATACATGAGAAGAGAGCCTAATTTGTTGCCTTTCTCGTCTCTCCTTTGATGAACTTCATTCTCTTACTTATAAATTAATTACCTGTAGAACACTGAAATATTTCTTTTATTTTTCCCTCTTCACTTATCTCGAAATATTTAAAAAAAAATTAAATAAATTCACAAATTATTATTTGTACAAAATTAGAAACGAAAAATTAAACTAACTTAATATTTAATGACTCTTTCTTGACTTAACTCAACCAACAAAAAAAAAGAAAAGATTTTATTATTACTTATTTATTTATATATTTATTTATTTTTTTATATTTATGTAGTTAACATAAAAATATTGAAAAAGGGGATAATAATAAATATATTATGTGTTGTGGAAGTGTAAATAAATAAAAATAAAGTTGGATATTCATTGGAATGTATTCACAAATATTCATATATAAGCAAATAAATAAATCATTCTCTTCCTTCACTTCATTTATGTAGAATTGTGTTTGTGTATGTAATTTGTATAGTATGAGCGCTACGACCAAATGTCCTATAATTCCTGTAATTACTTTACAGTTCATTTTCAAATTGGGCCAAAAACTGGCGCCCCAAAGTAAAGTAACAACAAAAGACGCAAACACATCAAAATTGTCGCCGGTCGTCGGTCGCCGGTCGCTGCTGTTGCTGTTGATTTAAATACCCTGTAAATAAAATTATGACACCGTGGGTAGCAACAGTTTGAATATAATTTTGAGAGGCATTTGATGAAAAATAATTTATTAATTCATTATAATTACTGAAAAGTTAAACTTAAAGTTGTTTATTTTTCCAGTTATCAATTAAAATCTATATATATAAAATTCTTTGTCCTGACTGACTGACTGACTGACTGACTGACTGACTGACTGACTGACTGACTGACTGACTGACTGACTGACTGACTGACTGACTGACTGACTGACTGACTGACTGACACATCAACGTGTAGGCCAAACGGCTAAAGGTAAAGAGCTGAAATTTTCACACAACATAGCTGAGACAATTTCATCGTGCAATAAGACGGCGTTTTGTAAAATTCCACCTGGAAGTGTGTTTACCCGAGGTCAAAAGGTCATGGAATTGCTTTGTATGAAAAACTTTTTGTTTGTTAAGATATCTTAACCAAACTTACAGATTAGATGTTTGGGACTGTCTCTTACATTCTGACCAAATTTGGTCAAAATCGGATTACTATATCATATAGCTGCCATAGCAATAATCGGATGAAACTAACCTTTAGTATGAAAAACTTTTTTGTTTGTTAAGATATCTTAACCAAACTTACAGATTAGATGTTTGGGACTGTCTCTTACATTCTGACCAAATTTGGTCAAAGTCGGATTACTATATCATATAGCTGCCATAGGAATAATCGGATGAAATTAACCTTTAGTATGGAAAACTTTTTTGTTTGTTAAGATATCTTAACCAAACTTACAGATTAGATGTTTGAGACTGTCTCTTACATTCTGACTAAATTTGGTCAAAGTCGGATTACTATATTATATAGCTGACATAGGAATAATCGGATGAAATTAACCTTAAGTATGGACAACTTTTTTGTTTCTTCAGATATCTTAACCAAACTTACAGATTAGATGTTTGAGACTGTCTCTTACATTCTGACTAAATTTGGTCAAAGTCGGATTACTATATTATATAGCTGACATAGGAATAATCGGACGAAATTAACCTTTAGTATGGAAAACTTTTTTGTTTCTTAAGATATCTTAACCAAACTTACAGATTAGATGTTTGAGACTGTCTCTTACATTCTGACTAAATTTGGTCAAAGTCGGATTACTATATTATATAGCTGACATAGGAATAATCGGACGAAATAAACCTTTAGTATGGAAAACTTTTTTGTTTCTTAAGATATCTTAACCAAACTTTCAGATTAGATGTTTGCGACTGTCTCTTACATTCTGACCAAATATGGTCAAAGTCAGATTACTATATCATACAGCTGCTGAGTTTTTCATACTAAAGGTTAGTTTCATATGATATAGTAATCCGACTTCGACCAAATTTTGTCAGAATGTAAGAGACAGTCGCAAACATACAATCTGTGAGTTTGATTTGGATATCTTAAGAAACAAAAAAGTTTTTCATACTAAAACCTGATTTTCGACCGATCTTTCCTATGACAGCTATATGATATAGTTGACCGATTTCGATCAAATTTGGTCAGAATGTAAGAGACAGTCGCAAACATACAATCTGTGAGTTTGATTTAGATAACTTAAGAAACAAAAAAGTTTTTCATACTAAAACCTGATTTTCGACCGATCTTTCCTATGACAGCTATATGATATAGTTGACCGATTTCGATCAAATTTGGTCAGAATGTAAGAGACAGTCGCAAACATACAATCTGTGAGTTTGATTTAGATAACTTAAGAAACAAAAAAGTTTTTCATACTAAAGGTTACGGTGCATTATATTATATAAATTAAGATATCTTAACCAAACTTACAGATTATATGTTTGGGATTGTCATTCATCATTCTGACCAAATTTGGTAAAAGTCGGATTACTATAACATATAGCTGCCATAGGAACAATATAATGCAAATTATCGATTAGTATGTAATATGTATTAGTAGTAATTATCGATTAGTTTTTCTTTCTTAAGAAATCTCAACCAAACTCATACTTCAGGTTACTTTGACTAAACTTAATTGACATTATTAACTAAATTTCATTTCCGCGAGCGAAGCGAGCTGGGGGTTGGCGAGCGAAGCGAGCAGGGGCGGAGCCCCTAGTATAATATACAATAATTTAATTTTTAATTTTATAATTGTATTTGAAATTTAATTCATTTTATTTTTTAATTTAAAATTAAATTTGTTTATTTTTGCAGTTATCAATTAAAATGTATTATAATAAATATTAATTTTACATTTTAATTATATAATTGTATTTAAAATTGAATTCAATTTTTTCTCTGACGACGTTCAATAAATAAATAAATAAATATAAATAAAGAAATAAAAAATATAAATAAAGAAAGAAATAAATAAATAAATAAATAAATAAGTAATGAAATAAAGAAATAAAGAAATAAAGAAATAAAGAAATAAAGAAATAAAGAAATAAAGAAATAAAGAAATAAAGAAATAAAGAAATAAAGAAATAAAGAAATAAAGAAATAAAGAAATAAAGAAATAAAGAAATAAAGAAATAAAGAAATAAAGAAATAAAGAAATAAATGAAAAAATATATAAATAAATAAAGAAATAAATAAGTAAATAAATAAGGAAATAAAGAAATAAATAAATAAAGAAATAAGAAAATAAATAAATAAATAAAGAAATAAATAAATAAAGAAATAAATAAATAAATAAATAAGTAAGTAAATAAATAAATAAAGAAATAAATAAATAAAAATATAAATAAATAAATAAATAAAGAAGTAAATAAATAAATAAATAAATAAATAAAGAAATAAATAAATAAAAATATAGATAAATAAAGAAGTAAATAAATAAATAAATAAATAAAGAAATAAATAAATAAAAATATAAATAAATAAATAAATAAAGAAGTAAATAAATAAATAAATAAATAAAAATATAAATAAATAAAGAAGTAAATAAATAAATAAATAAATAAAGAAATAAGTAAATGAAAAAATATATAAATAAATAAGTAATTAAGTAAATAAATAGTTAAATAAGCAGCAACTTGTAATTACAGGGTATCTCTCAGTCGTTCAGCAGTGTCTTGTTCTTCATCATTTGCTGTGTAATTTGGCTTTTGTTGGCACATGAAAAGCGTTTATGGGACTACGAGTTGCCGCCAATGTCTGAAATGTCTGCAATGTCTGCAATGTGTGGAATGTTCCATATCCATGTTCATGTCCATTTTCATGTCCATGTTGTGGATATTGAGCTCGACTCCGTTGCCATTTAATGCGTTGTATTAACTAACTTGCAAGTTCTGTGGCCAGAGGCGTTGACTCTGTCAATAAAACTCTTTTTACGGGCTTTGATTGACGTATTGATTGACTGACTGACGCACTGATTGACTGACTAGGACTTGATAATTATCATTATAATTAACTTTACAGCAATTAAGTTGCATTTGCTTTTAGCTCTATTTTAAATCCAGACTTTTTCAGAAATTTTAAAATTAATTAAAATTCCCCCTGGGTGGAAAACTAAGCATCAAATTAATTTTCACAATACCATATGAAAAGTCAAGCGTTAATTATTAAATATGATCCAAAGCATGTTTTAGTGACATTATAGAATTAACCCCTTGGGTGGTAAATGGGGAAAATTTTATGTCGAATTGCTTTCTAATTCATTTTTATAGTTACAAGTTGGAAGTTAAGTTATAAATAATTATTTTTGTAATTTTGGCTAATGAACCCCCACAGGTGGAAAGTAGGCAATGCATATTGTAAAAGTTAGAGTCTGAAGTCTGTTCAATTTTGAATTCATTTTTAGAATTGCAAATTAAATTGCAAGCAATATTTGTGTATTTAAAATTGTATCCCCTTGGGAGGAAAATGGACAGTTGATTCTTATATGGATGAGAATTTAAAGTAAATATTTTTGAAATAAAATTACACAATATAATAAAAGGTGCTGATTAATTTTTGTATGGTTAGGCGGTATTGAAAAATTAGCCCGCTGGGTGGAAAACAAATTTTAATTTCTAGTTTCGAAAATTCAAATCAATTTAAAATAATGGAAATAGGCACTTTAATGGCTTCAATCTCATTCTAAAAACTGTATATAAAAGTAGCGATAATTATTGGAAAATAAATAGATACCTACATATTTCAGAGTGTTTAAGAAATTATCCCCCTGGGTGGAAAAAAAATCAAATGCAATTTCTAGTTACGAAAATTCAAATAAATTTTCAATTTGCACATAAGAACAATAAATCAATTAATTTGTTAGCAATTTTGAAAAATTAGCCCCCTGGGTGGAAATAAGCACTTCAGCGTCTTCAATCTCAATTTTTTGAAAACTGTACTGTTAGAAATAGTTATTAAAAATTAAATCAATACCTACATATTTCAGAGTTTAAGAAAATATCCCCCTGGGTGGAAAATAAGCACTTCAAGGTATTTTAAATGAATTAAAAATTTCAAAAATTAAAATAAAATTTCAATTTGCACATTAGACAAATAAATTGATAAATTTGTTAGCAGTTTTGAAAAATTAGCCCCCTGGGTGGAAAGTAAATCAATGCTCTTGGAGGAAATAAACAAATTATGGTTGTTTGAAAGAATTAATTTTAACGTTTGCATTTATAGTTATAGTTGAAGGTGGTAATTAATACACCCACGGGTGGAAAGTAGACCATGTAAAAAACACTGACAATGTTTTTCTTACTCCGGCGGGAATGCAATAAACGTAGTTCTTGTTGTTGTTGTTGTTATTTCAAAATGCAGGCATGTTTCAGTCAGTAAGTCAGTAAGTCAATCAATCAATCAATCAATCAATCAGTGAGTCAGTGAGTCAATCAGTGGCAATGACAGCACTGTTCAATCAATTAATGCCCAGAGGAAAATTCCGAACTGATCGACCTGGCAACACATTGTCATTATCACTTTCTCCATGATAAGTGAGAAAGTTGAAGGGAAAGCGGGGAGAAGAAGAGTGTGGAAAGAAGAGTGTGGAAAGGGAGGAGAGAGAGGAGAGGGAGGAGAAAGGAGAGGGAGGAGGAAAGTGTCCGCTTGACTTGCTTGGCATGTAAATTTCAAGAGGCAACGAGCAAAAAGAGGAAACAATTATGCTGAGCCAATGAAGCAAACTGAATGCGACAGATACAGATACAGATACATTTACATCTACAGATACTTCTACAGTTACAGTTACAGTTACAGTTACAGTCATGACACGTCCTGAACGACAGAGGGGGAGAGAGAGAGAGAGAGCGAGTGGGGTGCTAGGTACACTGATAAAAACAAATGTTCTAAAATCAAGATATTGGTCTCAGAACTAAGAATTTTGGTCTGAAAAATGCGTCGAGAACATAAAATTCTTAAATTTAGAAAACACAACTTGATTTTAAGAACATTTCAAATAAGAATAAGTTCTTAATTTAAGACCAAACAGTCTTAAATTCTCAAAACAAACAATAAAAAAATAAGGCAGGTGTTTTTTAAACTTTAAACTAATTTTATTTTTTTATATTTATACTTTTTTGGATTTTCTTTTTTTTTTATAAATATTTCGATTTTTTTTTTCCTTGGCTAGGGGGTTTCGGGTTTCGATCCCGATTCGACTTGTCTTCATATTAAATATGACATATTTATATTTTCTCATCAATTTAAGATTTTTAATTCTTATATTAAGAACTGCGAATTTTTAGATTAATAATCTTAGTTTTATCAATTGGGTCTTAAAATGGTCTTATTTTAAGAACAAAATATTTAAGATGAATGTTCTTGACTTTAGAAGTGGGTATTTTTTTTCAGTGTAGGGGAGTTTTGCTCGAGCACTTTACAAAATAAATAAAATGAAAATTTGCTGCTTCCGGCCTTTATGCAGCGTCAGACACAAAAGTTTCGCTGCCAGTGTGTCCCTATCCGTGTCCATATCCGTATCCGTATCCGTGGCCATGTCCGTGCCCTCCCCTGCCCCTCCCCACCCCTTTCCCTTCCCCATTCTCACACTTTCTCTTCCTTTTTTACACTTACCTTGGATACTACAATATTATTACCATATGTGTGACGCATTAAAGGTATTATCAAAGTATTTATCGATTCCTATCTAGATAAAACAAAATTCTGGAATTCTGGGATAAAAAAATAAATCCCTAACAATATCAAAAGTTCGCCGAGTTTCTTAAATCAAGTACAAAATACTTTTCATTTCAATTCGGTTTTTCAAGACTAAAATTTTAGTAGTTTTTATTCAAGTTAAAAAATAATTAAATTAAAGATTTTATTAAATCTCTTAACAATATTCTGTGACATTTAAAAGCTTTGATTGCTTGATTTTAGGAGCACATTTGAAGAACAGGGGTGATTATGTCAGACAAATTACTTGACCAACTGTAAGATAATTGGATAAAGTAATAACTTGTTTTTCAAGGAAGGTGCAAAAAATTAAGATTTCCATAACTAAAAACAAAAGTCCCAAAAAGTTTTAAAAGTCTCCCAAAAAACCGAACAAATTCAGAAATCTTAAAATGAGATCTTTCTAAGAGACTTTAAATACGAATTCATTTTTGGAAGGGTAACAAATCTTCGGTGTGCCTTTTTAAAACATATTCGCACTTGTTCAACATAATTTTAAATGGGACGCAACGAGACGTAAAGTGAGAAAAAGCTGCAACGGCATCAACATCGACTTCGACTTCGGCTTCGACTTCGACTTCGACTTCGACGCCAACTAACTGTTAACGGCTCGTGGCATGGGAAATGCGTGCGTGCGGCTAGGGATACCAAAAACCTGACTTTGTCCCTTCCCACGCAGCTGCTATTTCAGTACACTGATAAAAAAAATGTTCTTAAATCAAGATTTTGGTCTCAGAACTAAGAATTTGGGTCTAAAAAATGCGTCGAGAACATAAAATTCTTAAATTTAGAAAACATATCTTGATTTTAAGAACATTTTAAATAAGAATAAGTTCTTAATTTAAGACCAAACAGTCTTAAATTCTCAAATCAAAAATAATAAAATAAGGCAGGCGTTATTTAAACTTTTAACTTATTTTTTTTTATATATATTTTTTATTTTTTTTTTATTTTTTTTTATAAATATTCCGATAATATGTGTTTTTCCTTGACAAAAGTGGAATTCGATCCCTCGACTTGTTTATCAACGGTGTCATTATCTTGATATTAAATATGACATATTTAAATTTTCTTATCAATTTAAGATTTGTAATTCTTATATTAAGAACTGCGAATTTTTAGATTAATATTCATAGTTTTATTAATTTGGTCTTAAAATGGTCTTATTTTAAGAACAAAATATTTAAGATGAATGCTCTTGATTTTAGAAGTTGTTCTTTTTTTCAGTGTACCCGCTCTCAAAGCATCTCTCGCCTATTTCCTGCAGCATCCTCATCGTCATCCTCATCGTCATCGTCATCGTTGTCCTCATCGTCCTGTGTGTGCGTGCAAATGCAAATGATGCTATCTGTTCCTGCCCCATGTTCCTGCCTCATGTTCCATGTTTCATACCCCATACCCCTTACCTTTCCCCTGCCTCAGTTGCTCCCTTTTCCTCTGCCTACGTGGTTTTTTCTCCCCTTGACATTCCACAGTTTTATTCCGTGTATGGCGCACAAAACTTTTCATTGCCGTTAAGAAATTGATCAAGTGAAAAGGTGAAAATTGATTTTGCGACATGTGTCGTCACTCCCCCCATTCTTTTTTTTGTACTTCCCATTTTTCGCTCTTCCCACGGCTCTACGTATGTCAATTGTTTATCAGGCAACAGAAAAAACAACTAAAATGGAGGCAGTACCAGCTGCTCGACTAGATAAATACCCTGTGTTCATTTCTTTATTTGTCTAGATATATTTGTGAACAACTTTTGTGTTTCTTTTATGATTATAATGAAATTTGTAGGAAATTAAATTAACATATAAATATTAAGAAATGTCCTGAATCATGTTTGTATCTTTAAGAATGTGAAATTTATGTAGCTTTTAAAATTTAAAAAAGTGCGGAAAAAAATTGGTAAACTCAAGACTCAATAATTTTTGTGTTTCTTTTACGACTTTGATGAAATTTGTAGGAAATGGAATAAAGATATATATGTTAAAGTTTACCAAATATGAATATTATATCATTAATAATTTATAAATTGTGAGACTTTTAAAAGTTGAGCATGTGCGGAAAAACTATTGTAACAAGGACTTGACATCCAATTAGATGCGATATCTTTTTTTTTTGCTAGTATCTTTTATAAATCTTATCTTATCTACCTTTTTCAAGCTCAAAGCATTTTACAAGGTATCTAAAATTGAAAAGAATTCGCAGTCGTGTGAGTTTAACATACACCTTTGGTGACTTTTCGCGACTTAGTTCGTTTAACTCTCCCGCTCGGCGAGTGACGGACGGACTGACTGACTGACTGACTGACTGACGGACTGACTGACGGACTGAGTAACTGAGTGAATGGCATATGGCGTGTCATTCAATTACGTTAATCAAATGATGCACAAGCACAAACAGGAGGCGACACCCCACCCTATACCAACCAATCCCCCAGTCTCAGAATTCCCCAAGTTCCCCCTTCCCCCCAAGGATAATTCAGTAGGGCTAATGCCAAGGAACTGCGGCTTCTGCGCCTCTTCTGTTGATTTTTGTTTAAAAGCACAACAAAGAGAAGAGTACACACCGAAATACACTCGTACACACCTTGTGCTTAGGAGTATACGTATAATACCCAACGGGAGAACACTTCAATGGCACGAGGGAAAGCTGCGGAATTCAAAGAAACGCCAAGGAAAATAAATGTTGAAAAACTTTTAATTTCTCAATCGCAAAATGTAAACAAACAATTGTACGACCATAAGCCCAAACATCTGATCATAAACAGTACAGATAATCCAACTTAGTACCAATTTTATCAATGTCTAGAAAAGATATGTTTCCTGATCGAAATTTTCGAATTTTAAAAATGAACAAAATTTAAATGCAGAACGAATTTAGAGGTAAATTTACATTGAGCATGGAAATTAATTGACTTTTGACAAAGTTATGACAGTTCGAAGATATTGAACATCAATAAAATCAAAATAATATATGAGATCAAATTATAATAAAATCGAAATTACACTGGACCATTCCAGTAACCAGATAACATTATTTTCCTGACTAAAAAAGCATTAAGTCTTTTTTCATGTAAAACAATGAATAAAACTCCTTATTTTGGTCAACCGGAAAACTTAATTTTTTTTATTTACTGTTAACCGAAACCATACCGGTATTTTTAGACCGAAACTTACAAAAAACCGATAACCGTTACGAAACCGATACTCCAAGATTTTGCATAACCGATAACCGAAAACCTTAATTGGAGCATAACCGAAACCGTAACTGAAACCGATATTCGTTTCGGTTTTAATCCCTGATTTTATCTGAACTGAGCTATAATTTTATTTATTTTTTTAACATTTTTTTCTTATTTTATTTTTCCCTGAAGCGTTTTTGTGACAGTTGCAAGTTGCAAGTTGCAATTTGCTCGGCAACTTCGTCTGTCACATTGTCCAAAATCGTAGCAAGCAAACATTAAAGATGGACGAAGAGGGGGATGAGGAAAGAGGGGTAGGAATGGAGAGGGGAGAATGGAGAATAAGAGGAGGAGGATGAATAGTTTAACTGGAAAATCTGAAAGCGGATGCTCAAAAGCAAAGCCCAAGAAAGTGGCCCAGATCCGAAAGATGAGCTCAGTTCTCTGACACGGACAGATAGACAGAGAGAGAGAGACAAAGAGAGAGAGAGAGAGAGAGAGTGAGAGAGAGAGGTAGATGGGGAGAGGGAGAAATTGGAATAAATACATAACTGAATATGACACGTTCACCGCAAAGTACAAAACAAAACAACAATAAGACAAAGTGTCATAAAAGTTGTATACAAAACTTCAAAGTAGCTGCAACAAAAACAAAAACAAGAACAACATTGACAACAATTACCAACTGTGAACACACCGCAACAACAACAACAACAACAATGAGAACTACACTGAAATAAAAGACCAACTTCTAAAATCAAGAACATTCATCTTAAATAGTTTGTTCTTAAAATAAGATCATTTTAAGACCAAATTAATTAAACTAAGAATATTAATCTAAAAATTCGCAGTTCTTAATATAAGAATTAAAAATCTTAAATAGATAAGAAAATATAAATATGTCATATTTAATATGAAGACAAGTCGAAGGATCGAAACCCGCTTCTAGCCCAAGGAAAAAACATACAATCGGAATATTTATAAAAAAAAAAATAAATCCAAAAAAAGTATAAATATCAAAAAAAAAAGTTAAAAGTTTAAAACACCTGCCTTATTTTTTTATTTTTAGCTTGAGAATTTAAGACTGTTTGGTCTTAAATTAAGAAGTTATTCTTATTTGAAATGTTCTCAAAATCAAGATGTGTTTTCTAAATTTAAGAATTTTATGTTCTCGTCGCATTTTTTAGACCAAAATTCTTAGTTCAGAGACCAAAATCTTGATTTGAGAACATTTTTTTTTATCAGTGTAGGACAACAACAACAACAGCAATCAACTCGAAACCGGGCACTAAGCACTTTGAAAATGACATAGGCAACTGAAACTATTGCAATTTGACTCTCTATCTATCTGTCTCTCTCTCTCCCTCTCTCTCTCTCTCTCTTTCTCGCTCTCATTGTGATACCCTGCAATGATTAAAAAGCGTCAAAAGTTTAACATACAAATTGTGCAATCAATAATAAATTTATACAATTAAAGAAATTAACAACAATTTAAAAGAGGGACCATAATTTAATTATAAACCATTATAATAATTTAATTATATAATTTAATTTAATTTAAAGACTTTTATTCTATAAATCAAATTTAATAATTATTTTTGATTTAAAAATAAAAAATTATTATAATTATTGATTATTGATTGATTTTTGAGGAATAAACTAAAAGTCTATAAAGACTTTAATTATTTGAAAACTTTTGGATAAAAGTCTTTGTAAATATCTCCGCTAATTTTTAAGATAGATATTTTAAAATAAAAAATCCAGTAATCCGTATGCCGATCGAACTTTTAAATTTATCAATCAGAAATAAAAGTCTTTATTGTAATCAGAAAAAACTATTAAGTTCGATGTATAAAATAAAAGTCCTTAAATAACCAATAAAAATTATTTTTAATTTACAAATTCTTCAATATAAGTTTATAAGCTGTTTGCAGAAATAAAAATAAAAAAATAAATAGCATTGCTTTTTAAAGATGATTTGTTAATTGAATTTTTGATATAAATATACATTTACATTACAGGGTATCTGCTCGTCGAGCATGCTTTCGATACTCTGCTTGCTGCCGCTTTTACAAAAATAATAAGAAAGTGAACTTAAAATGATTACACGATAAAGTTTTTGGCCCTGCAATTTGTGCAACTCCGAAACAAACAACAACAATAGTAGTAACAACAACAACAATAGCAACAACAACAATAGCAACAACAACAACAATAGTAGCAAAAATACAACGACAAACAAACTAAAGTTGATTTTGAACTTTGCATTTAAAGCTGCCTCGTTTATTCGAGTGTCCAGTTGCAAGTTCCCATTTTCCCAATTTCCCAATTTCCAGTTGCAATTGATGGCAGCTCAGTTCAGTGCACCCTGTGCTTCTACAGTTGCCGCTGTCCCACTGTGAATCACCCTGTGGTGACACATTTTCAACCCTCAACCCAATAAAAAACCCAACTTTAAGCTAATTAGACACAAATTCAATATCTTGTATTTAAAATAAAATTATATTATTAATGCTTTTATTAACTTAAGTTTTCATTATAATTAAAGAATTAAGAAGAATTTAAAGAATTAAATTCATGCTTTTATTAAAATAAGTTTTCATTATAATTAAAGAATTAAAAAGAATTTAAAGAATTAATTTATTCATGCTTTTATTAAATTAAGTTTTCATTATAATTAAATTATTCATGCTTTTATTAAGTTAAGTTTTCAAATTATTATTAAGTCTTATTAAATTAAGTTTTCATTATAATTATTAATTGTGAAAGCAAAAATTTGCATTAAATTTAATAATCTCATTGCTAGTTAAATGTAATTTCATATTCTTAATCAATTTCAACAACTAAGCGTCAATCTAAATCAATCAATTGCTTAAATCTAATTAAATTTAGTTTTCATTATAATTATTGATTGTCAAAGCAAACATTTTTTTTCATTGCCTTTCATGAATTGTATATATATATTCATTGTATATATTCGTTTTCATTACCTAAATGTCAATTTAAATCAATCTAAAAAATATTATATTATTAATGCTTAAATTACATTAGGTTATCATTTTAATTATTTATTCTGAAAACAACAATGTGCATTAAATTTAATTATTTCATTGCTAGTAAAATGTCTTCTCTTTTCTAATTCAATTATTAAGGCTAAAATTAAATCAAGATTTTATTATAAATATTTATTGTCAAAACAAATATTTGCATTAAATTTAATTATTTCATTAATTATATTTTATTTAAGTCTGCTGTAGGCTCTACTTAAATTAAAGTTTGTCGGCCCTAAGTTATTTAATTTAGAACAGATTTGGACAGTCAAATTCTCCGATTGTGTTCTGCAACAAATACAAATTCTGGTGTCATAATTTATAACAAAATTAACAGTTTTATTTATTTTAATTAATAATTATATAATAATATATTTTTAATGTCAAAAGATGCTCATCAAACAGAACTAAATTATTGTATTCAAATGAAAAATTGTCTAAATAAGACGGGCCCAATTAATTACTTTTTTTAATGAATTTGTCATTTCATTAGCATTGAAAAAAGTAGTGTTAATGAAAACATTTTTAATTACCATTGAAAAGTGAAAGTAATTCAAATTTTTATTTTGGCATTAAATAATTATAATGAAATTTCATTTTAATTAGCATTATAATTTAATTCCTGAAAGAGTTAAATTTTGGTAATTTGGTACTTAAAAATAAGTGTGTAATTTATGTAAGACATTTTTTAAAAATTCCTCTTGATCAGATTAAATATTTTAACTTATTTATTCTCTTTGCTATATTAGTGTTCCATATTCTAAATTTCTCCTGCGTCAAGTTTCCTGGTTCAGTTTCAATGTGATTTTAGACTTGTTTAATTGCCGCTTGACTGCGAGATGGAAAGGGGAATCCCCTACACTGATAAAAACAAATGTTCTTAAATCAAGATTTTGGCCTCAGAACTAAGAATTTTGGTCTAAAAAATGCGGCGAGAACATAAAATTCTTAAATTTAGAAAACACATCTTGATTTTAAGAACTTTTCAAATAAGAATAAGTTCTTAGTTTAAGACCAAGCAGTCTTAAATTCTCAAATCAAATATAAAAAAAAAGGCAGGTGTTTTTTAAACTTTTAACTTATTTTTTGATATTTATACTTTTTTTGGATTTATTTTTTTCTATAAATATTCCGATTATATGTTTTTTCCTTGGGCTAGAAGCGGGTTTCGATCCCTCGACTAGTCTTCATATTAATTTAAGATTTTTAATTCTTATATTAAGAACTGCGAATTTTTAGATTAATATTCTTAGTTTAATTAATTTGGTCTTATAATGGTCTTATTTTAAGAACGAAATATTTAAGATGAACGTGCTTAATTTAAGAAGTTGTTCTTTATTTTCCAGTGTATAAACTATACAAATAGTTACATTTAACATTCAATATACACACTTGGGTGCCCGTTGAGAGTGAGTTATCAACTTGTAATCCCTTGTAAGCTTCTTTTCCCTGATTTTCCTTTATTCTCCACCTCCACCTCCCCTCCCCATACTCACCATACTCCTCATACTCCCCATACTAGAAGTAAATACATCAGTTGATTGCGTATACGACAAGTTGTACCGTTTAAGGCACTTAGTCGCCAGCTCTTGACTCTGTCATGTTGATCTCTGGGTCAGGAATTGTGCTTGACTTCCCTCTCCCTCTCTCTCTCTCTCTATTGCTCTCTCTCTCTCTCTTTCTCTCTCTCTCCCACAGCTACTTGGACTCAACTTCAACTACTTTTGCCTGGATTTTCAACTCTGCGATAAGGTAACCAAAAGTCTCGCGATGTCGCTGTCGCTGTCGCAGTTGGCGTCGCAGTTGACGTCGACGTCGGCGTCGCAGTCGCAGTCGGCGTTGACGTAGTCGTCGATGTCGCTGTAAGTGCTTGAAAGTCAATTTTGAATTTAAAATACACCACGTAACGCAATATGTTGATCTTTTGAATACGAATGCGAAATCCACGACTTTTACAATTGTATATGTGTGTGTGTGTGTGTGTGTGTGAATAGGGAAAGAGAGGAGGGTGGGAGGAGGAAGGGGGGGGGGACAAGGGGTCGAGTGCTGAATGTGAAATGTGGAATGTGAACGCAAAATGGCAACACACAACAAATAAGTGGACTCTAATTGAGTATGCTCGACTAGCAGCTACCCTATAAGAACATACTTAAATTAATCTTAAAAATAAATTTAAAATTAATTCTATTTCTATTTATTTTCTTATGATTTGTGAATTGTTTAAGTCGAATATTAATTTAAAATCAATGTTTATGATTTTGACTAAATAAATAAATAATAATAATAATAGTAAATATAATAATTATAAATATTGCTTTAATATAAACAGGCTACACACAACAAATAAGTGGACTCTAATTGAGTATGCTCGACTAGCAGCTACCCTATAAAAGCATACTTAAATTAATCTTAAAATTAAATTTAAAATTAATTCAATTTCTATTTACTTTCTTCTTAATTGTGAATTGTTTAAGTCGAATATTAATTTAAAATCAATGTTTATGATTTTGACTAAATAGATAAATAATAATAATAGTAAATAAAATAATAATAAATACTGCTTAAATATAAACAGGCTACACACAACAAATAAGTGGACTCTAATTGAGTATGCTCGACTATATAATGTTATCTGGTCACTGTAATGGAATAAAAGTTTCGATTATTTTGATTTTACTGATTTTAAATAACTTTGAACTGTCATAACTTTGTCAAAAATCAATCAATTTTCATTCGCAATGTAAATTTGTGCATGATTTTTCCTCTTAATTCGATCTGCTTTTGAATTTTGTTCATTTTTGAAAATTTTTTAAAATCGAATTTTTTCGAATATTTACAGTGTTACCCCTTTGTCTTTTTTAAATTTTTCGAAAAAATTCGAATTTTCATAATCAACAAAATTTAAATGCAGAACAAATTTGGAGGTAAAATCTTTCTCAAATTTACATTGCGCATGAAAATTGATTGATTCTTGACAAAGTTATGACAGTTCAAAGTTATTTAAGTTGCTCAATAGCTGCGACCGAAATTAACCCTTATAAATGAATCGGATACTAACCGGATATTTCGGATTAAAGAGTTTCGGTTCACGGTACAGTGCAAAACATTTTTTTCGGTTACGGTTTCAGTTACGGTTACAAATTTCAATCGGTTTTTATCGGTTAAAGGTTATGGTTTCGGTTAAGGCTTTAATCCCTGGGTTGGAGGAATACTGGAAAATTCAAATGCGTTTCATATAGAACAAATCACATACTAAATTGGTAAGCGAAGACTTTGCTAAAATCTGAGTTCCATCTGAAATTTATTAATCAAAAATTAAATAGATAAATATCTTACAATATTTAAGGGATAAGTGAATTTATCACTTATTTAAGTACTTATTTTAATTTTAAAAACAAACTTTGCTTCATCCAGTGCAGTACAGCTTTTGCTATTATTAATTTGTACAGGGTATTTTTGGCACAGTCAGACACACTCACACACAACAAATTTAAATAAACTTTACTAATAAAATGTCGTTTACAAGTGGCAAGTGTCGACGTCGACGGTGACAGGTTTTGAACCTGAGGCTGAGACTAAGACTGAGACTGAGACTCAGACCGAGAATGAGAATGAGACAGAGACTTTTGGCTTTGACTGACTGACTGTCAGACTGTCAGACAGACAGGCGTTTGTCGGGTTACAAACTCGTACACTGGAAAAAAAGATCAACTTCTAAAATCAAGAGCATTCATTTTATTCTTAAAATAAAACCATTTCAAGACCAAATTAATAATACTAAAAATATAAATAGAAGAAATCGATAAAATTAATTTAAGAATAAATATCTTAAATTGTTAGGAAAATATGAATATGTTATATTTATTTTATGTGTAATCAATTATGGTCCGGTATGAAAACAAGTGCGGGTTCGAGTCCCCACTCTTTCCAAGGAAAAACGTAATAAAGGAAAATTTATACAATTAAATTAGTTATTAAAAACAGAGGAGGTACAGCAAAATATTGAATTATATCTGTATAAGCTCTTTAATATTCATATAATTAACTATTTAAAAAGAAAGCAGAAATATAAGGAAAAAACTATTAGTTTTTAGGTTTCATGAGTTTTTCTAATGTTAAATAAATAAACGTGAAAAGTCGTTGTTTATTAAGTGTCCGGTTTTTAATATCCGAACAACAATAAAAATATTATAAATTTATAACCTGATATATTTATTTTTTTATTTGTTGTCTTGGGTATTTAAGATTATTTATTTTTATACTTATACTTATATTTGGGGTCTTAAAAATATAAGAATTTCTGATCTTATTCTTAAATTCAAGTTGGGTTTTCTAACTATCAGATTTTTAAGTTCTCAACGCATTTTGTAGACTAAAATTCGGAGTTCCGAGACCAAAATCTCAATTTGAGGACCGTTTTTTTTTATCAGTGTACTCGTATTAGAAGTGTAGATGAGGTAGAGGAATGGAGGGATGAAGATTGAGAGGGTTGAGGGGGTTGGGGGGGTTGGTTGAGGCTTAGCTTTGCCAAAGAACGTGGTGAGAGTAAGTCGAGGATGTTGAGGATGTTGAGGATGTCGAGGATGTTGAGGATGTTGAGGATGTCGACGCATGAGTTGATGCCCGATGCCAACAACGTATTAATTTTGTGTATCAAAATAAACTTATTCCCCCCTCCGTATTCCAAAAGAGAAGACAGACACAGACAGAGAGAGAGAGAGAGAGGGAGAGAGGGAGAGTTACAGCTCAGTTTACAGTTGCCGAAACGTAGCAAAGAAGAAGAAGAAGAGGAAGAGGAAGAGGAAGAGGAAAAAGAAGAGGCATGTATAAATATCTACATCACGTTCCGAGCTCGGAATGCCAATGTAAATATTTTCAAACTTTGATGAAATAATCAAGGTAAACAGTAAATGTCGTTCTCGTTGTCAATGTCCTCGTTCTCGTTCTCGTTCTCATTCTCAATCTCAATCCCAATTCCATTCGCCTTTTGCTGCCTTCGTCTTCTTCTTCTTCGACTTCGACTTCTTCTTCTTTGCGGCACCAAAATTTGAGGCGAAATGGCATCGACTGCAGTTCAACTCAAAAGTCTGGCAACGCCTGCTTGTCTATATGTGTGTGTGTGTGTGTGTGTGTGTGTGTCCGTCTGTGTCTGCACTGCACGGTGGTACAAATTAACACTTTAGCTGGTATTCATTAGTCATTAGATTATTTATTTACTTATTTAATTACCTATTTACCTATTTATTTATTTATTCATTTATTTATTGATTTATTGATTTATTGATTTATTGATTTATTGATTTATTTATTTATTTATTTATTTATTTATTTATTTATTTATTTATTTATTTATTTATGTTTTTATGTTTTTATTTATTTTTTTTTTAGTTAGTTTATTTATTTATTTACTTATGTTTTTATTTATTTTTTAATTAGTTTATTTATTTATGTATTTATTTATTTTATTTTTAATTTCTTTATTTATTTTGTTAAATTATTTTTTATTTATATTTTTTTTTATTTATTTATTTGTATAGCGTCAACTAAAAGCAGTCAACAGAGAAAAAAATTATTAATTCATTTTTAAATACAATTAAAATGTAAAATTAGAACTTAACGCCAATATTTTATTATTGCCAATAAATGAATTATTCATAATATTTTATCTACTTATACTGAAAATTTAAAAAAGTTTGCTTAATCAACTCAGAAATTATTCATAAAAACTGTTGAAGTTTAATCCCACTGAGGGAGTGTTGAATTAAATTATTAAAAAATAAAAAAAAGAAAGTTTTTTCACTCCTTTTTTTAAAAATATTAATTATAATATTTATATTTATTTATATGAATTTATTTCGAATAAAAATAAACAAAAAATTTATTTCACACCTTTGTATTTATATAATTGCATTAATTTATTATTATTAAAGATAGTTATCTTTAATATTTAAATTTATATACTATTTGTATTTATTTTTAATTAATATTTTGTATTTATATAATTGCATTAATTTATTATCATTAAAGATAGTTATCTTTAATATTTAAATTTATTTATATGTATTTATTTTTAATTAATATTTTGAATTTATATTTATTATAATTGCATTAATTGATCATCAATAAATTTATTTATGATTGAAAAGTGTGAATTTGTCCCACTGTGTTGATGGCATGCAGCAAATTGAGTCACAGTTACAGTTTTGGCCAATGTTATTGTAGCCTGTTTGTTTGTGCTACCATCTGACTGTCTCTTTGTCTCCTTGTCCTTTGTCCGTCTGTCCGTCTGTTTGTCGTCTTGTTTGTGCTGAAGGCCTACGAATATCCTTCTGTTTGTTTGGGCACACATAAATGTTTAACTGCAGCCAAGTCGAGTCCTTGGGAAGGAGGAAAGTCAGCTGCAACTGATCAGGATAACAACAGCATTCAGAAAGCAGCTGAGTTCGCTTTGTAGAAGCTCCACTGTAACGCATTTACATAATTCTATAAGCCACAGAATTATTATAAATATTTAATATATATTAATAATTATTTATAATAATAAATATTTAATTTCAGATTTCCTATTCAGATTTTCTCTATTTTTCAATGACTTTTGAGAAATCTCTAATCATACTAATAATAATACTTAAAGTAAACATTTTCTGGGTTTATTCAAAATCTAGCAACACATGTTGAATCATTTAAATTACAATGTTTTGAACTTATTGCTTTATAAATATTTATTTATTTTCCTTCAGATATTTATATTTAATTTAGCTATTTATTTAAAATTGTAATTTCAATATTATTAATTAAATATTATTAATCACTTAATATAAATTGAGTTTTTTATGTAAAATTGTAATTTCAATATTATTAAATTTGGTTTCGCTGTTGATTTCAAATTGTAATCTGTAATATTATTTATAATTTTTGAAAAATTTTATCAACTGTCGTTAAATAAATAACTAAATAATATTCATTTAATTTGTAGATATGAGATAGATATGAAATTCTCTTCTCAGTACTATTTAAAAATTCAATAATATAGAATTTGTCTTATAGTTAATCAGAAAAATATTTTTTCTTTTTTGTTAAGATAAGATAAGGTTACCTTAAGTTTAGTTACAGTTTTAATATCATATAGGATCTAATAAATAATAAAATATCAAATAAATAATATGATAACTTTACGAGCACAATGTGTTATATTTAAGCAAATATTAGAGCATAAAAAAATTAAAATCACGGATAGAAAAACTGTCCTGATTTGTATAGAACTAAATTAAATGTGTAAGTGTAAATATGAATGCTTATGAAATGAATGTAATACTAAAGTTAAATTTTTATTTAATTCTAATCAGGGATTAAAACCATAACCGAAACCGTAACCTTTAACCGATAAAAACCGATTGAAATTTGTAACTGTAAATGAAACCGTAGCCGAAAATATTTTTTTCCGCTTTACCGAAACCCATAAGCCGAAACTCTTTAAACCGATATAACCGTTTAGTAACCGATTCATTTATAAGGGTTAATTTCGGATCTGGCCGTCGCAGTTACTGAGCAACTCGGAACAGCCATAACTTTGTCAAAACTCAATCAATTTCCATGCGCAATGTAAATTTTATCATGATTTTTCCCCTAAATTCATTCTGCATTTAAATTTTATTCATTTTGAAAAATCGAAGTTTTCGAAATTTTTCGAAAAATTATAAAAATTTCGAAATTTCTTAAAAACTCAAAATTTTCGAATTTTGAAAATGAACAAAATTTAAATGCACAACAAATTTAGATTTAAAATCATGATCAAATTTACATGGCGCATGAAAATTGATTGAATTTTGATAAAGTTATGGCACTTCGATGTTATTAAAAATCAGTAAAATCAAAATAATCGAAATTTTCAAACCAAATTAAAATCGCCATTACACTGGATCATTCCAGTAAACAGATAACATTATTTTCCAGTCTAAAATAGCATTAAGTTTTTTTTCATGTAAAACATTGAATAACGCTTCTTAATTTGGTCAACCGAAAACATCAATTTTTTTTTTAATGGACCGAAACCATACCGGTATTTTTAAACCGAAATTTGCAAAGAACCGATAACCGTTTCGAAACTAATACTCCAAAATTTTGCATACCCGATAACGGAAAACCTTAATTCGAGCATAACCGAAACCGTAACTGAAACCGATATTCGTTTCGGTTTTAATCCCTGATTTAAACTACTAAAAATTGTCAAGTAATTCAGTTATAAAGCTATTAAAAAATGGTTTTAGTGTTTTTACTCTTTAAAAAATGTAAAAACACGGATTGAAAAACTGTTCTGACTTTTCAAAAAAAAAAAAAAAAAAAATTTTATTAACATTTATGATTATAAAATGAGTGTAAGACTAAAGTTTGATTTTTGTTAACAAAGACTTGATATTTTAAATGCTCAACTAAATTCAGTTGCAAAGTAAAAAAAAATGGCCTTAGTGTTTTTTCTTGCAAAACAAATGTTGAAGTTCTTATTTAAAATCGGTCAACTTAAAGTTTTTCCTCGCCCTCGATTTGTTGCATTTGTAGTGTGACCAGACAGCCAGACAGGGAGAGAGAGAGAGGAGGCGGAGAAAAAGAGGTACACCTCTTCTTTTTATAGACTCCATATCATCAATCACTGGAACTTCATGGTGGACTATGGCAGAGATTTTGGCACAACCAACTGCTGTCTGCAAGCGGAGCATTTGAGCTCGGGAATTGGGATTGGGATTAGGATTGGGATTGGGATTAGGATTGAGGCTTCTCTGGCCTCGAGAAGCTGCCCAGTGAATGTCACAGGCCGTTGGGTAATGATATGACCCCATTGGCCAAAAACATACAGGGATTGTTTTATAGGAATAGGGATATTCTGTTTTGGACTTGGAGTTGGAGTTCTGGATTGGGAATGCACTGAAAAAAAAGACCAACTTCAACAACAAACCAAGAACATTTATCTTAAATATTTGGTTCTTCAAATAAGACCATTTTAAGACCAAATTAATAAAACTATGAATATTAATCTAAAAATTCGCAGTTCTTAATATAAGAATTAAAAATCTTAAATTTATAAGAAAATATAAATATGTCATATTTAATATGAAGACAATAATGGCAATTGGTAACAAGTCGAGGGTTCGAAACCCGCTCTAGCCAAGGAAAAAACATATAATCCGAATATTTATAAAAAAAAGTTTAAAAAACACCTTACTTATTTTTATATTTTTGGCTTGAGAATTTAAGATTTTTTGGTCTTAAATTAAGAACTTATTCTTATTTGAAATGTTCTTAAAGTCAATATGTGTTTTCTAAATGTAAGAATTTTATGTTCTCCACGCATTTTTTAGACCAAAATTCTTTGTTCTGAGACCAAAATCTTGATTTTAGAAAATTTTTTTTATCAGTGTAGACACTATTTAGTAAAGAAGTTGACCATTGCACAACTTGTAGTTACCCATTGTTTTTGAACGGTGCATAAAAAAAAGAAAGGCAAAAACCAAAGCCGAGTCAAAAATGGGGCACAAATGTCTGGCCAAGTCGCAGGTCGCAGGTCGCAAGTCGCAAAGGTGCCACACGAAGTTGGGGGGATTGTCACTTTGCAGCCTACACTGAAAAAAACAGGTTCTCAGCTCCAGATTTTGGTCTCTTAACTCCGAATTTTGATTAAAAAAATGCGTCGAGAAAATAAAATTCTTAACTTAGGAAAACACATCTTGATTTTAAGAACATTTTAAATAAAAACAACTTTTTATTTATAGAAAAACAGTTTTAAATACTTAAGACAAAAAAATAAGGCAGGTTTTTAAACTTTTTTTATTTTTGTTTTATTTTATATATATCAAAAATACCTATATATATTTTTTTCTGCTTTAGTGTTATTATAAATATTCCTTAAATATGTTTTTTTCCTTGGAAAAAGTGGGATTCGAACCCGCACTTATTTTCAAGCAGAGGTGGCGACTCAAACCAAAAGTGCCATCGAACCAAAATTGATTACATATGAAAATATAGTAAATTTATATATTCCTAACAATTTAAGATTTTTATTCTTATATTAAGAACTGCGATTTTTTAGATTAATATTCTTAGTAGCTGTTAAATAATGATTACTAGAAGTAGATTATTTAAAAATTAGATTTTTTATTTTTCTCGGGTAATGTAATGATTCGAGTACGATTTTTTAAGGCTTATAATGAATAATAAATGATTGATTACGATTACTAGTAATTAAAAAATAATCAAGATTACTGAAATAATTACAATTAGCTAAAAATAATCAAAAAAATAATTTAATTATTTTCAGTTTACTTTTGATTTTTTTCTGATTATTTACAATATTTGACCAAAAGTTATCTGAAAATAATTAAATTATTTTTTGGATTATTTTTAGCGAGTTGTAATTATTTCCTAGTAGTCTAGTAATCTTGATTATTTTTAATTACTTATAATTATAATCAAGTTGTAATCCATAAATATTCCCAAGATGATTATATAATCATAACAACTCTTTTAAATTTATAATCTAATTGATTAGTAATTGTAATTAAAATTCAACAGCTATGCTGAGTATTAGTAATTTGGTCTTGAAATGGTCAAATTTAAAAAAGACAGTATTTAAAATGAATGTTATTGATTTTAGAAGTTGGTCTTATTTTTCAGTGTACACTCTCTCAGACTGTCTGTCTGTCTTTCAGTGTGTAGGTGTGTGTGTGTGTAGGTGTGTGTGTGTGTGTGTGGATGGGTGCCCTCTAAATGCTGCTCAATGCTTGCACAGAGAGGACAGAGGACTGGGGACAAAGGACAGAGCACAGTCGAGTGCACTGAGATAAACCACCATAAATCTGTTGCCATCATTTTAAAGCGATTACTACAAATGGATGTGCACACGGTGACTGCAACGGCGACGTCGACGGTGACGATGACAACGGACTAACACAAAAAAAAAAAAAAAAAAAAAAAAATTGTTTTGAAAAGGAAAAGAAAAGACGGTATAAGTATATAAAAAGCGTGTGAAAAACACAAGGCAGGCAAACGTATGAATAGCAAACTCACATTCACACTCACATTCACATTCATATTCACACTCACATTCATATTCACATGCCCAAGTTTAGTCATGGAATTGACTCCAAACTCCAACTCCGATTCTGGATACGATTTCGATTCTGATTCTGATTCCCAACTCCCTGCCAGCAACTCGAACTCGAACTTCAACTGCCTCTCAGAGTCTTTGCCACAGCACTATGGGCAAAAATTAACAAAAAGTTGGCATTAATACATTTATTTTGTTGTTCCGTATTATAAGAATTAACTTATATTGTAAGCAGGGATTAAAACCGAAACGAATATCGGTTTCAGTTACGGTTTCGATTATGCTCGAATTAAGGTTGTCGGTTATCGGTTATGCAAAATCTTGGAGTATCGGTTTTGTAACTGTTATCGGTTTTTCATTTAAAAATACAGGTATGATTTCGGTTCACAAAAAAGTACAAATGAAGGTAGCTTTATTCATTGTTTTACATGAGAAAAGACTTAATGCTCATGTAGCCTGGAAATTAATGTTATCCGGTTACTGGAATGGAATGAAAATTTCGATTATTTTGATTTTACTGATTTTTAATAACTTCGAACTCCCATAACTTTGTTAAAAATCAATCAATTTCCATGCGCAATGTAAATTTGATCATGAATTTACCTCTTAATTCGTTCTGCATTTCAATTTTGTTCATTTTGAAAATTTGAAATTTTTAGAAATTAGATATCATTTTTCTAAAAATATCGGAATTTTCGAATTTTTGAAAATGAACAAAATTAAAATGCAGAACGAATAAAGAGGAAAATCATGAACAAATGTACATTGTGCATGAAAATTGATTGATTTTTGACAAAGTTATGACAGTTCAAAGTTATTTAAGTTGATCAATAGCTGCGACCGAAATTAACCCTTATAAATGAATCGGTTACTAAACGGTTACTTCAGCTTAAAGAGATTCAGTTTATGGGTTTCGGTACAACGGATAAAATTATTTTCGGTTACGGTTTCAGTTACGATTAAAAATTTCAATCGGTTTTCATCGGTTAAAGGTTACGTTTTCGGTTAAGGTTTTAATCCCTGAAAGAAATAATTGGATTTTTCACAGAGTCGGGGAAAAAACAAAAACAAATATAAATTCCAGTTTAATTTAACTAAAGTTCATGCCAAATTTCAAGCATCTAGCTTAATATTTAGATTATATATACATTTTTGACACTTTTTATTCATAGGCGGATTGGGAGAAGGGGTAAAGGAGTGGTCCAATTTGAAAAAATAAAAATTCCGAAATTATTCATTAATATTATGACTATACGTACAAAGTCTCTAGTCTCTATCTTGCAAATTAGAATAGATGCCAGAATATTCGACTTTTGCCCATAGTGCACAGGGGGAGGGGGAGTACAAAAGGGACTAGAGGGAGGTACGGACGGGCCGGAGACGGAGGGAGATAGGTTAACAAGCGCTGCACAAAACGTCGAGCTCACAAAATAGAAAATAGAAAATAGAAAATAGCCAAATACACACACACACACACACAAATTCACACTCTCGCGACAAAAAACAAGATACAAAAAAAATATATAAAAATAAAAGGCAGACAGACAAACAAAATAAGAGTAGTAAAAACACACACACACACACACACATATACAATACACACACACACTCACATGAAATTCGCGAGTAAATTGCTCTGGCGAACAACACGCGCCAAAAATGTGGAGCATTCCGATTGCGGCCCTGCAATTACAGGGTGTCTCAAGATTTTATTTCATTTTATTTGAATTACTTATTTTTGGATGTACATTTCAGGGATCGCAAATAAGACTTATTTTTATTATAAAAATTACTATTAACTCTTATTTTTCAATTTTTTAAATAAAAACTAAAAATAATAATTAAATTTCAATTTTTATTTAGATATCATTTCATTTCAACCTAACCCCGGCTCGCCTCGCTCGGGGAAATGAAATCTAGTTAATAACGTTAATTAAGTTTATTCAAAGTAACCTTAAGTATGAGTTTGGTTGAGATTTCTTAAGAAAGAAAAACAATTTTCATACCAAAGGTTAATTTCATCAGATTATTCCTATGTCAGCTATATGATATAGTTATCCGACTTTCATCAAATTTGGTCAGGATGATACAGACAGTCCCAAACATCTAATCAGTAAGTTTAGTTTGGATATCTTAAGAAACAAAAAAGTTGTTCATACAAAGCAATTCCATGACCTCTGACCTCATTTTGAGCCACTTGCAGGTGGAATTTCGCAAAACGCCGTCTTATTTTTAGCCGTTTGGCCCACACGTTGATGTGTCAGTCAGTCAGTCAGGACAAAGAATTTTATATATATAGATACGTCCTTCAACGTGTGATGTATCACATGAAAGGTATTGAGTCATTCATTTTTATAATAAAAAATTGAAAAATAAGTTATATTTTATAATTTTTTTAAAATAAATATAATGTTATACGTAAAGCATCAATCACTATGCAATCACCAATCAGTCACCAGTCAACCACCAGTTAGTCATAAGTCAATAAACTGTTAGTCAACAGTCAATCACCAATCAATCACCAGTCAATCAGTCAATCATAAGTCAGTCACTCACTCAATTAGTGACCAGTCAATCATCAGTCAATTACCAAACAGTCAATAGCCAATCAGTCACCAGTCCATCACCAGTCAATCACCAATCAATCAGTCAATCAACAGTCACTAGTCCGTCACCAGTGAATAATCTGTAAATCAACAATCCGTCACCATTCAATCACTATTCAACCAATTAAATAGTCACCAGTCAGTCACTAGTCAATCATTACATATTTATCAATCAATCACTAGCCTGTCAGGCAGTCAGAGAGAGTTTCAATTTAATTTTTAATTAAAAGATTGATATAAAGTCGTTAAAATTCGAGATAAATTTAAAAATAATTGAGAATTTAATATAATTTATTTTTGTATAGAATTAAACGATAATCTTGACTTTAAGAGATCCGAAAACCGATTCGCCAAGTGATTGATATCTTGTGCTATGTTTCGAATCATCAAACTGAACTTTATCAAAATTGTTGCAGCCTGTCTTTAAATAAGTATGTTCAGTAACAGTTGAATGGAGCACCCTGTAAACCGTCCATATGCTGTTGGGTTGTTCTTTTGCCTTCGACGGGATAAATGTTGGTGATGTTGGTAGTTTGGTGGATTGGTAGTTTGGTGGGTTAGTGTCTCGGTGGTGTTTTAGTACTTACATATGTGGTGTCAATTGATGTGTGACGCCTGTGCGCAAATGAAATTTAATGAGCCAATTTAAAGTTGCGCCATATTTATAAACTGTATCTGAATTGCAATTAATTGCGAACTGCGAACTGCGAACTCGACTGCAATTCCAGTTACAACTCGACTTCTCATCTCTTTTCCCTCCTGTTCCTGTTGCTGCACTGCGTCCTGCCGAGGGCGTTTCAAAACTTCCGAAAGAGAGGGAGAGACACAGAGAGAGAGACAGAGAGAGACAGACAGAGAGAGAGAACATTAGTTGCAACTCATGACGCATCAACAATTAGCCAACTGTCCAATTAAAATTACAAGTTACAAGCAGATCCTTGACTCAGAATTCAATCACACATACACAAATACACTGAAAAACAAAATAACAAATTCTAAAATCAAGAGCATTCATCCTAAATATTTTGTTCTTAAAATAAGACCATTTTAAGACCAAATTAATAAAACTAAGAATATTAATATAAAAATTCGCAGTTCCTAATATAAGAATTAAAAATCTTAAATGGATAAGAAAATATAAAAATGTCATATTTAATATGAAGACAATAATGACACCGTGGTGTTCTGGTTAAAGTCGCCGATTCAGTTTGGTAAACAAAGTCCGAGGGATCGAACCAGGTCTAGCTAAAGGAAAAACTTATAAACGGAATATTTATAAAATATAATTTAATCCAAAAAATATAAATAAAAAAAAGAATAAGTTTTAAAGTTTAAAAGACCTGCCTTATTTTTTTATTTTTGGTTTGAGAATTTAAGACTGTTTGGTCTTAAATTAAGAACTTATTCTTATTTGAAATGTTCTTAAAATCAAGATGTGTTTTCTAAATTTAAGAATTTTATGTTCTCGACGCATTTTTTAGACCAAAATTTTTAGTTCTGAGACCAAAATATTGATTATATAACATTTCTTTTTATCAGTGTACACATAAACAATACACACACACTCATACATATACAACTAAATTCTTTAAAGGATTCAAAGGATTACCACAAAAATGTGACGCTCATTTCGTATCTCGTTTATCTGAGCGCATTCCAAATTTGCTTCAAATGAATGAGCTCCCATTCAAATGGATCACGAATCCTGGCCACAACACTAACAACACTAACAACAACACTAACAACACGAACAACAACAACAACAACATCAACTTTAAATGCTAGTAAAAAGAAAATATTATGCATTGATTATCACGAAGCAGGAATACGCTTTAAATATGCTCCAAAAATGTTAAATTAATAAAATTAAAAGACAAAAAATTATGGAAGAAATTAAATAGTTGAATTAAAAAATTATAGACATACTTTTTCGGTATCTGAAAACAGGAAAAACTATTTTTTAATTATAAAAATTAATTTTAAATCTTATTTATTGATCAAAAAATACAAATTATATATGATATTATAATTATATTTCAATGCAAAAATCATAATAAAAATTAAAAGTTATTTATAATTTCGAAATAAATATTTAAAAATATATTATTTTTTAATTTATTTTTATAAAAATCAACATATAATTTTTACTTAAAAAATCATAATAAAAATTTAAGTCATTCTTCAATTTTTAAATAAAAAATAAAAATATTATGTAATAAAATTTATTTTTCAATTTTTTTTTTTTTGAATATAATATTTATTTTATAATTTTTAATTTAAAAATCGAAAGAAAAATTTAAATCATTTTTCAATTCTTTAAATAATAAATAATAATATAATATAATAAAAATTATTTTTAAGTTTTTTTTATAAAAATAAATATATAATTCTTATTTTTTAATTTAAGAAACATATTAAAAATTAAAGTTATTCATCAATTTTGAAATAAAAAATAAAAAAATTATATAATACAAATTATTTTTAATTTTTTTTATAAAAATCCACATTTTCGTTTAATAATTTTTATTTTAAAAATTAAAATCGTTACAGTTCCTGATAAAAAGAAAAAATATAAAAATAATTAAATACTTTCCGACTGTATGAAAACAAAGTGAAAACAATTGACAGAAGAAACGTTTAAGAATGTAAGACAAAAAAGAATAAAGAGAAATTAACAAATGAAACACCAAATAAATGACAGAAAGTAAACAGTAGAGCGAAAGAGAATGGAAAAAGTGAAGGAAAAAAAGATTGTTTGATATATAGGTGAATAATTTGGGAGCTGTTGGGGAAAACCTTTAAGAATGTTACAGAAAGAAGAAAGGAGAGTAAGTAAATGAGCTACAGAACTGAAGAGAGGAGAGAGAGAGACAGTAAAAATGAGCGGTTTTCTATGATAAGGTAGAATTGTTAGACATAGGCTAAAAACGAGAGCGAGCGAAAGAGACTGGAAGAAAAGTAGAGAGAGACCTTTCTCTGAAGAATTTAATGCGCTCTCGAGAGAATGTAAAAACTTCTCATAATAAAAAGAGGAATGCACTGATAAAAAAAATGTTCTAAAATCAAGATTTTGGTTTATTTGGTTGATTTATTAAGAACTGCGAATTTTTAGATTAATATTCTTAGTTATATTAATTTGGTCTTAAAATGGTCTTATTTTAAGAACCAAATATTTAAGATAAATGTTCTTGATTTTAGAAGTGAGTCTTTTTTCCTGTATGGAGAATTGAGGGGAAACAATTGTTTGAGGAGTGACAACCTTAAACTTGAAGTTCAAGTAAATTTCTGGTTATTCGAATCTTTGAGAGCGTTACAAGCTTCAGATTTGAATTGCGATGCCCCGCATAAAAGTGACCCGGGTGAATGCTTAACATGGCAAAGCATAAGGCGAATCAGCATCATAATGATCAATGGCATCATCATTATCATCATCATTATCATTATCATCAGCATCAAGAGCTTCGTCATCGTCATCAGTCAGCGGATACAAAGTTGCCTGCAAATTGATTCAATGCAACGACAACGACAACGACAACAAAGTGTCCAATGTGGTTTAGGGTTTCCAGGCTGCGGTCGCCTCCTTTTTGCGGGAGGTGGCAACTCGCAACGACCAACAAGAGAGGGGAGAGTGGAGAGTGGACAGGGGAGAGAGGGGTTGGTTGCCTGGTCATTTTGCTTGCTGCATTTTTGGTGGGGCATTTAGCAGGTGACGCGATTCCCAGGCAGCGGTCGCTCGACTCTTCGCCTCTACACTGAAAAAAGAGACCAACTTCTAAAATCAAAAACATTCATCTTACCTATTTTGTACTTAAAATAAGACCATTTTAAGACCAAATTAATAATACTAAGAATCTTCATCTAAATAATCGCAGTTCTTAATATAAGAATCAATATCTTAACTTGGTAAGAAATTATTATTTATATATATCTATATATATATAATACTCTTTGGCCTAATTGACTGACTCACTGACTGACATATCAACGTCTAGGCCAAACGGCTAAAGGCTAAAAATAAGAAGGCGTTTTGTGAAATTCCACCTGCAAGTGCCTCAAATTGAGGTCAGAGGTCATGGAATTGCTTTGTATGAACAACTTTTTTGTTTCTTAAGATATCTTAACCAAACTTACAGATTAGATGTTTGGGACTGTCTTTTACATCCTGACAAAATTTGGTCACAGTCGGATTACTATATCATATAGCTGCCATAGGAATAATCCAAATCCTTTACCTCTGTGGTCGTGTGGAAATGAGGAAAATTCCTTAAATATTTATACATTTATTTTTTTGTAACTAAACTTTATTAACATAACTAATTCTCATTTTAGTGTGTTATATTTTTATGGGCATCCAATTGTGATCCCATTTCTCTGGTTGGAGTCGTCACTTCAGTTTTGAAAACAAATCCCACTCTATCCAAGGAAG
This sequence comes from Drosophila kuntzei, assembly GCA_035042165.1. Classification (NCBI taxonomy): domain Eukaryota; kingdom Metazoa; phylum Arthropoda; class Insecta; order Diptera; family Drosophilidae; genus Drosophila; species Drosophila kuntzei. Next base: position 1,061,531 of record JAWNLU010001422.1, read on the forward strand.
AACATATTATAGGATTACTAATTATAAATAAAGCCAAAGAAAATTTATATATATTAAAATAAAACTACAAAAAGTTATGTTTAGAGTTTAAAAAACCTGCTTTATTTATTTTATTATTTTTATTTGTTTAGTTTTTTTATCTTGAGTATTTAAAATAAAAACCTGGTCTAACTGAAAGTGTTCTAAAATCAATAAATGCTTTCTAACTTAAAGAATTTTATGTTCTTGACGCATTTTTAGAAAAAAATTTTATGTTCTTCATTTTAGAACCTTTTTTTAGGTGTACCCACACTGATAAAAAAAATGTTCTTAAAACTAGATTTTGGTCTAAGAATTTTGGTCTAAAAAATGTGTCGAGAACATAAAATTCTTAAATTTAGAAAACACATCTTGATTTGAAGAACATTTCAAATAAGAATAAGTTCTTAATTTAAGCCCAAACAGTCTTAAATTCTCCAGCTAAAAATAAAAAATAAGGCAGGTGTTTTTTTAACTTTAAAACTTATGTTATTTTTTATATTTATACTTTTTTTGGATTTATTTTTTTTTTTATAAATATTCCGATTATATGTTTTTTCCTTGGCTAGGGGGTTTCGGGTTTCGATTGTTTATCAACGGTGTCATTATTGTCTTCATATTAAATATGACATTTATATTTTCTTATCAATTTAAGATTTATAATTCTTATATTAAGAACTGCGAATTTTTAGAATGATATTCTTAGTTTTATTAGTATGGTCTTAAAATGGTCTTATTTTAAGAACCAAATATTTTAGATGAATGTTCTTGATTTCAGAAGTTGGTCCTTTTTTTTCAGTGCATTCTCCTACACTCCTCTTTCCTCTTTCCTCTCTCCTCTCCCCCCGCTCTCGTATCTTTTGTGGGGCTGCCCGCGTGTCTTTTGGAACAGTGGCAACTCTGGCTGCCGTTGGTTAAACTTGGGCAGTGCTTATGTTTGCATTCCTTTTTGGCATTTTTGCACTTGAATAACTTTGAAATATGGGATTAAATCGTCTCTTACGGGATTTTCTCGATTACAGCTATCATGGCTAAAGCGAGGGGAGACAGCGAGACAGAGACAGCGAGACAGAGACTGAGACAGAGACTGAGATGGAGAAGAAGAAGAAGTTCTGTTGGACATGGGGCATGGCATAAGGTCATCTTCATCTTCATTCTCCATCTCTATCTCCATTTCCATCTCTGTCTCTGTCTGCGCTTTGAGTTTAAACGGTGCGAGGGTCGCCAGTGAACCTGAACTCTGAACTCCCTTCCCTTTCATTCCCTTCCCCCCTTCTCTCCTCACCTCTCGCATTCACAGTCTATCTGTATGAAAGTGTTGCGGAAAAGTGTGGCCATTGAGCAGTCACGTCTCTGCACTTGCTATGAACACGGCGAACCCAAAAACTGGACAGCTAAGCAGTTCAACAAAGCGACGAACTAAGCTCACACACACACACACACACACACACACACACACAGACACACACACATCACACACTCTTAAATCACGAGGCATACATTTGCCAACATTTATTCACATTTCAAAATGTACGTTTTATTAAATTATTAAAAAATAAATTATTAAAATTTGTTTTGTTTTAATCGAAATCCGTTACGATTATACTACACTGAAAAAAAGACCAACTTCTAAAATCAAGAATATTCATCTTAAATATTTTGTTCTTAAAATAAGACGATTTTAAGACCAAATTAATAAAACTCAGAATATTAATATAAATATTAGCAGTTCTTAAATCAAGAACAGAAAATCTTAAATTGATAAGAAAATATAAATATGTCATATTTAATATGAAGACAATAATGACACCGTTGATAAACAAGTCGAGGGATCGAAACCCGAAACCCCCTAGCTAAGGAAAAAAAACATATAATCGAAATATTTATTTTAAAAAAATAAATCCAAAAAAAGTATAAATATAAAAAATAAAATAAGTTTTAAAGTTAAAAAAACACCTGCCTTATTTTTTTATTTTTGACTTGAGAATTTAAGACTGTTTGGTCTTAAATTAAAACCTTATTCTTATTTGAAATGTTCTTAAAATCAAGATGTGTTTTCTAAATTTAAGAATTTTAGGTTCTCGACGAATTTTTGGACCAAGATTCTTAGTTCTGAGCCCAAAATCTTGATTTTCGAACATTTTTTATCAGTGTAGACGTTGCAGGGTATAGCAACAATTATAACATCGTTTATGCTTATGAATCCAAGACCAAGAGTGTTATAAGAGCTCTGCCGCTGCCGCTGCTGACAGCGACGCTGACAGCGCCCTCAAAAGTAGGCAACCGTTTTTTTCCTCTTTCGGGCATGCAAAGTTTGCAGGCGATTTGATGCTGGTGATGTGGTGATGGTGATACGTATATGTTGCTGATGTTGCACGAAACCAGGGATTAAAACCTTAATCGAAACCGTTACCTTTAACCGATTGAAATTTGTAACCGTAACTGAAACCGTGACCGAAAATAATTTCTTCCGCTGTACCGAGACCCAAAAACTGAAACTCTTTAAGCCGAAATAACCGTTTAGTAATCGATACATATATAAGGGTTAATTTCGGTTCTGGCCGTCGCAGCTACTGAGCAACTTTGATAACTTTGAAGTGTCATAACTTTGTCAAAACTCAATCAATTTTCATGCGCAATGTCCTGCATTTAAATTTTGTTCATTTTGAAAAATCGAAATTTTCTAAATTTTTAGAAAAATGATAAGGGGTAACACTGTAAAATTTCTAAAAAATTCGAAATTTTCGAGTTTTGACATTGAACAAAGTTTAAATGCAGAACGAGTTTAGAGGTAAAATCATGCATAAATTTACACTAAGCATGGAAATTGATTGACTTTTGACAAAGTTATGGCAGTTCAAAGTTATTAAAAATCATTACATTACACTGGATCATTCCAGTAACCAGATTACATTATTTTCCAGGTTAAAAAGAGCATTAAGTCTTTTTCATGTAAAACAATGAATAAAGCTTCTTATTTTGGTCAACCGATAACCTGCATTTTATTTTTTTCTGAACCGAAACCACACCGGTATTTTTAAACCGAAACCTATAAAAAACCAATAACCGTTACGGAACCGATACTCCAAGATTTTGCATAACCGATAACCGAAAACCTTAATTCGAGCATAACCGAAACCGTAACTGAAACCGATATTCGTTTCGGTTTTGACCCTGTACGAAACATATACGTATCTTAAATCTGGACACACTCTGGACCAACTGATGTTGTTGTCTCTCTGCTGCTGCTTCTTCTTATTCTCCTTCTTCTTCTTCTTCCTGCTGCTGTCTTTGCTGCACTTGCTTTGGTCACTCAGTCGCTGCCTGCGGCGGCAATGAAAATAAATTTCCAACAACATGACGACTATGAGGCGAGACATGGCACAAAGTGCTGCATGCAACTCAACAACTCTATCTCTAACTCTCTCCATCTCTCTATCTCACTCTCTTTCACACTCTCTCTTTCACTCTCTACACAGAAAAAAAATATCCGGTATTACGGAATAAAATCAATCCTATGCAATCCGATTTTTTTTAAGCCAAGTACAAAATACTTAATTCAAGCATGATTTATCTCAGAAATATTTTAGAATTCTTGGAGTTTTTAATGTTGAGTCGTTGTCATTTATTCGGCATGTTTTCTTAATTCAACAAAAATATCCAGAATACATATTTAAAAAAGAATTTCCTACTTGAATTTTAGAATTGTTTTCTTTTTTCCTGTGTATGTTTGTTGAAGTGCATTTGCCATTTTGGGTTTGCCGTTTTATGCGCAAACGTTAAGTCAACACAATTTCAAATTTAGTTTTTATAGAAAATTGTCTGCGTTCGTTTTTTTTTACACTTGCAGAGAGTATTACAATTTGATCACAAAATGTGTAACGCTTTAAAGGCAAAGGAAGAGAAGTGATCAAGTTCATAAACTATATTTTTATTTATCTATCTTAACTTACTATCATCTTGGCTTATTTTATCATTCATATATCTGTCTTAGAAACGTTCGGTTAAGCATACAAAAAATTTATTTATCTTTCTTGAACTAACTCAGCAAAATTCATAATTTAAGTATTTAATGAGTTTATATATTTTTTATTATTTCATATTGCATTTTTAGAAAAAGAAAATTAATTTTTATACATTTTTTCTTTGCTCTTTTTCAAACTTTCTTAGCTGTATTATAAATTAAAGTTTTTAATATAATTCCGTATTTTTATTATTTTACTAAAAAAGTGTAAAGTTTTAAGACAATATTCTATATACTATGATCTTATTTTAATTAAATAATCCAACTAGTGTTTCATAAATCGATCAAGGAATGACTTTGAATAAAAATCTCTTTCATTCATTAATATACTTTAATTAAATTAACTAAAATCTCCTTTTTTTAAGCCACAGTTTAAGGATTTTTTAAAATGTTTGGTTTGCAAGAGTATTAAATCTTTTGCGTGCCACAGTTAGATTATTTTGCTTGTTGCAATTCCTTTTTTATTTTTTTTGCATAGTTAAAAAAGAACCTGTTTGTGCCTGTCTCTGCTTGTCTCTGCTTGTCGCTCTCTCTCTCTCTCTCTCTCTCTGCCTGTCATATCCTTGACTAGCTTTTGCTTTTTCTCAATTTGCAAATCGTTGGCCGCAGCAATTACCGTTTGATCACCCATCCAACACCCCCGCAACACCTCCCCCGAAGTTACCCTCCCCTCTTTCACAGTCACTTCATAAACTGTTGATACCCTCGTTTCCCCTCGTCTCGTCTCGTCTCGTCTCCACTCGACTTGACGCCAGGCAATAATTAAGCCCAGTTCCCACTGCAAGTGCGAATCCTTTGCACCACACACACACACTCACTCACTCTCTTTGTGTGTGGTGCTCGACTTAATGAATCCGAGTGAGGCGGCAATCTGGAGGCAAAGTCAAACCCGATGCCACGTCACGTCAAACACTGCAAATATTTATGCCGAGGCGCATAGCGGCATCAAAATGCAAATGGCGACGATGACGAGCCTAAACGTTGCCATGAAAGCACAGGACGCGAGACCGTGTACACGTTTTGCTGTCATCGCTGATTGCACCGCGTTCCCTTCCTCCTATATCCTACCCACCCTACTCCTTTTCACTTGATCTCCTACCCACCCTACTCCTACCCATCCTATCTGCTACCCACCCTACTGCTACCCACCCTACTACTACCCACCCTACTCCTACCCGACCTACTCCTACCCACCCTATCTCCTACCCACCCTACACCTACCCACCCTATCTCCTAACCATCTTACTCCTACCCACCCTATCTCCTACCCACCTTACTCCTACCCACCCTATCTCCTACCCAACCTACTCCTACTACTACCCACCCTACTCCTACCCACCCTATCTCCTACCCACCCTACGCCTATCTAAGGTACTCTTACCCATCCTACTACCCACCCACCCTACACCTACCCATCCTATCTCCTACCCACCCTATCTCCTAACCTACGCCTATCTAAGGTACTCTTACCCACCCTACTCCTAACCATCCTACTCCTACCCGACATACTCCTATCTACCGTACTCCTACCCACCCTAATCCTAACCCTATCTACTCGAGTGTTGAATTGCAAATGTGTCAATTGTCAACTTTCTGACTGTCAAACGGAATCAGCAGCATTCCACTTTCTCCTCTCCACCCCCCCAAATCTACTATTCGACACACATGTGTGTGTGTCTCGGCTTAAGGGGCGTGGCAGCGGCAGGAGTAGGAGATAGACTGCAGGAGTTACGGGGACAACATACTGTTATCCCATTTGTTGCAATTTCTTGGGCACTTTTCTTATTCTTTGTATGCAATTAACGCTGCAATTTGTTGAAACCATGCACATATCTCTTCCCCTTCCTCCTATTTTTTATCATAAATCACACTTGTAGACGTCTGTGCCTGTGTCTGTGTGTGCGGGTGTCAGGAGGATTTGAAAACTTGACAAGATTTGACTTCAGTTTGCAGCCATTTGGCAACAATTATACGACATTTGTTTGCCACTTTTTATATTCGCTTTGGTTTTATATACCCTGCACTTTTTAAGTGGGTTTAATACACTTGTATAATAGTTGAGGCCTAAGGGAGTTATTAATGATGGAAGCACTAGCTGAACACATAGAGTTAAGATGATTTTCTCATCTGACTGTCATTATCTATGTGATACGAAGTACATTAAGTCACCTGAAACTTGGAATTAAGATGACTTGAAATCGGTTATCATTTAAGCATCATTAATGCTGAAGTCTCAGCAGTGAAAATTACTATTATTATATTTATAATTAAATTATTTGATAGCTAAAGTCGCTTTCTTGTATTTTATGAGTTGATGGGAAACTTAAGTTTAATTTTCATTATTAGTTCTAATACTTCTGGTCTTATATAACCCAAAAGAAAGCTTTTCCTTTTTTAGCTGTTATCTAAAATAATTATTTTCTAAATCTAAATTTAATTAATTAAAATGTATTACATATTTCAACTGTTGCTGGGTATCTAAAGTTTGCTTTCTATAAGCTTAAACAATTTTCATTTGTTTGTTTTTGTTTCGTAGCTGTCAAGAATTACCATACAATTGAGAAAGCAGACGAAGGACGATTACAATGACGATAACGATGACGATGACTGAGCATAGGTCATCATTTAAATGAGAATTCACTTGGATCAATCTCCCTGTTTCCCAGTCGAATGTTAAAGTTGATGGCTGTGTGGAAGGCAGAAGTTACTTGGGGCTGATTAAGGCGAAGCTCTTGCCTACATACAGCACACATGTTGCATGTGGCATGTGGCATCTGTCTGCCTTGTTGGCGCTTTAGCAAACTTTGCCACTCAACAACTAAAAAAAAAAAAAAAAAGAGTACAGCAAACGAAAGATTTGAGGAGCTGATGCGCAACAAAATAAAGTACTCCTTAAATATTTACGTTCCATGGATTCAATATATGTGCGGTTCGCCTTGTCCTTGTCCTCTCCTGCCCCGGGCATCGTACTCGGACTCGTATGACCCGGTCGACCCATCAAATCAAAGGCCACTCGACAGGCTTAGCCCGTCTGCCCGTCTGCGTCTCGTTCCCCTTTCCCATTCATGCATGCTTTAGCTCTATCTGTACCTCCTCCATCCATATCCTTGGCGAGTTCAATGCACGCACAGTCCACAGATTAGACCAGCGGACAACTGGACCACCATCCTGTGTGTGGCCCCACACACATTTTATGCAAACAACAAGAAAAAAAGTCAGCAAAAAAACAATAAGAATGCGGGCTGAAAGCAGCTGATAACCCCAGCAACAATCAAGCAGCTTGAGCACAGACCGCGATTTTTTACAGTGAGCGTAATAAAGTCAAGGAAGCAGTGAAGTCCACCAACTCACACAGTGAGTCTCACAATCCTATTGATATATAAAACAGAAGAGAGCAACATATGTTGATGCATTACAAAAAGGATTTAAATAACCGCCAAAGAGACTCGAGTTTCACCAAATGAAAACCGTTTAAATACATACGTTGGGCGCCAAGTGTAAACATTTTCTGTAGGTACAAAGGCATTAAATTATTTAAGTATTTAGAAATAATTTAAATCAGTATTATTAAATCTTATTAAACTAATATAAACCAATGCCTTGATCAAAACTTAACCACGTTGGGCGCCAAAAGGTGAAACTTAATAGAACAAAAATAATCAATGTTATTCATTACAAAAAGGATTTAAATAACCGCGAAAGAGACTCGCGTTACATTAAATAAAAAATGCTCCGGCACATACGTTGGGCGCCAAGTGTAAGAACTTAAACAAAGGCATTAAATCAAGTTAGTAATTAAGCGGCAATTATTTAAAACATTATTATTAAATCTTATTTGTCATCTAATTCTACTGTTATGTATATAAACTAACGCCTTGTCCCAAATTTGAATACGTTGGGCGCCCAAATATGAAATAAAAAACATAAAATAATTTATATTATACATTTAGTTGACTGTATTAAAAAATTATACGCAGAGTATCAAGAAGCTTAAAATATAGTAGAGATATTCACGTTGGGCGCCATAGGAAAAATCTTTAAACAGAAGAGGGCAACTGATGTTAATGGAAATAATGTAAGTCATAATTATAAAATCTTATTTGCTAGCTTATTCTACTGTCACATATATAAGCTGACTCCTTGACCTCAGCATAACCATGTTGGGCGCCAAAGTCTGAAACTTAATAGAATACAAATTTAAAATGATCAATGTTATACATTTAGTTAATATTCAAACAATAACAAATTATACTCAAAGTATCTCAAGAAGATCAAAATATAGTTGATATTCCCACGTTGGGCGCCATACGACTATAATTATAAAAGGTATATTATAAAGAAGTTTTAAAAAAATATTACATTTATTCTGATTCACTCATTTCGCAGTTAAGCTGCCCACGTTGGGCGCCAAAGATTTTAAACATAGAAATATTAACCTTAAATTAGGCTAAAGCACCATTTACAATTTTTTTAAGCCGTTTCTTTTGTTGCATACTTAAGTTCATTATAATTTTTAAGGATAAGCTGCCTACGTTGGGCGCCAAAATATGCAAAATGTGCGTAAGTACATGAAAATTGGGTTTAATCAATGGAATACATTTATTTAATGGCAAATAATACGCGACATAAGCGAATAAATCGATTAATTCGATGAAATGATAGCTATCGATAACAAGGAGGGATAGAAACAACCTCACAAGGATTTCGGTAAGCCTGTTAGGTTTGCGATAAGTGTGGCAGGTGTGGTGACTAACTGACAGATCGACTGACTGATAGATTGACAAACAGACACCACTTTAAACGTGGCGATACCTGATAAACTCGAGCTCGTATAACAATCATGAAAATGAGCGTACACAATGGTATTACGAGTATTTGGTTCATTGTGCTTGCAATAATTGTAAAAAGATTAAAGGGCATTTTAATTAAAAATTATATTTATTTGATTTAATTTTTATTGGCGCTTTTTCAAAAGCCATTTAACGAGCGACAAACACAACACGACACAAAACTTACAATGCAGGGGGAGGTAGAGCGGGAGGAGAGAGGGAGAGGAAGAGAAAGAGAGAGGGAGGCTGTGAATCGTTTGGTTCACATAAGTGTGAATTCAACAACGCAAGGAAATTAATCTTAAGCCGCAGACAGCGAAAAGCCAAAAATAAATCAACAATGCAATAATTTATCAGAAAATATGTGTGTCCGTTGCAAGTGCAACGCAATGCAGTCTCCCCCTACACTCTTCACTCTCCTCTCTTCACTCTCCACTCGACTTCTCTTGGTTGCAACAGCAGCTTTTGCTGTCTCGCCCCAACCTGCAGTTGACAAAAGTATGCAACAGTGTTTGCGTTTGAATTTGGAGCGTCAGCAGAATGAGTCAGCTGCATATATCACACAGACTGAAAGAGAGAGAGAGAGAGACAGAGAGAGAGAGAGAGCGCGTGTGTCGGCACTTAAGTCTCTGTAAAATCCAGTGTCATGGTAACGGCACAAAAAACGGCATCCATGAACAGCTGTACAAGCAGAGCTTTGGCCGTTCTGGCCACGTTTGTGGACAACGAAATATGAGCTAAAGCGTCAGAGAGACAGAGAGAGCGAGAGAGAGAGGGAGAGAGAAAGCGGCTCAGGTTCAGGTTGGCCGCCAAGCTCGCTGTCAGTTCATGAATCAGTACAGCGACCACGTCACTCACTCACTGACTCCGACACTCACTCCGACAGTCCGACAGTCACTGAGTCCGACAATCAACAGCAACACCTCTCTCTCTCTCTCTCTGTCTCTGTCCCACACTCTCCCCCTTCTCTTTGCCTCTCTGCTACGCGTGTGTTTGCCTGGTTAAAATGTTGCTGCTTCATTATCTGGTCTCTGTGTCCAGCAACAGCAGCAGCTCGGACTGCCAGTCAAATACAATAATGTGCAGGGTGCATTTCACACCTACTCGCCTTCTCCTACACTACACTACACTACACTACACTACACTACACTACACTACACTACACTACACTACTCTACCCTACCCTACCCTACCACTACCCTACCCTACCCTACCCTACCCTACCCTACACTACACTACACTACACTACACTACACTACACTACACTACACTACACTACACTACACTACACTACACTACACTACACTACACTACACTACACTACACTACACTACACTACACTACACTACACTACACTACACTACACTACACTACACTACACTACACTACACTACACTACACTACACTACACTACACTACACTACACTACACTACACTACACTACACTACACTACACTACACTACACTACACTACCCTACACTACCCTACACTACCCTACCCTATCCTACCCTATCCTACCCTATCCTACCCTACCCTATCCTATCCTACCCTATCCTACCCTATCCTACCCTATCCTACCACCCCTGTCGGACTTGATGGCATTTCACGAACACAATCTATACCGTTTTGCGTAAGGAAACATCCATGGCATCACATTCCCCACAGCCGCAAATGGTCAGCAACGTTTTCCGCATGTGAAATATTCACTGCTCATTGCTGCATCATTTTCGACATACTTTACTCCATATTTTTCATGGTGTGAATTGTCTGCAGAAAGAAGCACTTACTAATCATCGATAATTTCCGCATACGAATTCAACATTTTACAGGAACCGTAAATAATGATTTTTTTTTCAAATTAAAAATCACCGTCTTATAATGGGCCTAGAATATATTGATGCACACCAAAATCCTTTTTATTTCACAATCTCTGCATTTTCGCCATGATTTTTTACATTTTTCTTCAATTATAATCAATAGTTTTATATTATTGCATATCCTTGTAAAGTCTAACAATAAATTATTGTTTAATTTTACATTGAGCAATAAAGAATAAGACTCATTAATAATAATGATTTAATGTTTTTTGTTTTATTTTTTTAACAAAAATAATAATTGTGGGGTATGTATTATTAAATTACTCATATATTTATTTATTTAAGAATTTATTTATATAAGAAAAAAACCCAATTAGATCAATAAGTATGAGAATTTTTTTAGTATTGGTAGCAGGGATTATAACTGTTATGAGGAATAATTTTATAAATGAAAATTAATAATTATATTTGTTTTCTAAAAATAATTAAAAATAGCCATTATTATTGATTTTTATTTTTTCAGTCTTTTATTAGAGTTTTTCCAATTTTTTTAAATAAAAGTCTTTAAATACTATAATTGTTGAGAAAAAAGATAAAAGTCATTAAAGACTTTTATTTTTGAATAATACATTTAAAAGTCTTAAAAGACTTTTATTTTTGAGGATTAAAATAAAAGTCAATAAGGACTTTTACTATTTGAAAACTCTTGGATTAAAGTCTTTGTGAATATCTCCGCTAATATTTGAGATAAACGTTTCAAAATTTAAAAGCGAATAAAGGTTTTCCACGCTGTTGTTCAATGTTGACTGGACAAATCTGTTGAGTTTTCTGTACAAATGTTCCGACTGGGATAACGGTGCCTCAATCCCTTGCTTGTCGCTGTCATCGGGCAGCGTCATCGTCATCGTCATGGCCGTTGCAGTTGCACAAATTGCTTAAATTATGCAAAATATGCGCGCCACCAAACCAAAAGCACAATCCAAAATCCTCCTCCTTCTCTTCCTCTTCTCTCTCTCCCCCCAGCACGCAGTCATAGCGAGGGAGGGAGTGAAAGAGGGGGAACTACAGGCAAATGCTGACTGAAGTAAGGAGGCAGTTCAGGGGGCAGGACGAGAGTCGATGAGTGGAAGCAAACATGTTGCCATCCATTGGCCATTCCTAGGCCCTGTTGTCAACGTATATTGACAACAACAGCAACAACAACTGTGAGAATAATAACAACAACTACAACACTTTCAAATTCATTTTCAAATTGATGAAACTTTGCGTGTGTGTCTCTCTCTCAGAGTTGCCATTTTAGCTATTTTATTGCTAGATTTAGCAGTTTTTTAATTTTAAAAGCTAGAAAAATTGTTGTGTTGCTTTTAGCTTTAAATCTAGCAATTTAAAAAAATTATTTAGCTATTTCGAGCACTTTTTCGCCATTCCAATTGATTTTATTAGATTTACTAGATTTAGAAATTTTATAATTAATGATTAAGATTAATAACCGGAAGTCTAGTAAATTTAAAAAATTAGTATACTTTTCTTCACTGTGCTATGAGAAAATGCATTTTCTCAAATCGTAGAACAATTAAGACCCCATCAATTTATGTAAAAGAAGTGGAGTGAATTTTCAAAATAAACAAATTTACATTTTGCATGGAAATTGATTGAGTTTTGAGTAAGTTATGACAATTCGAAGTTATCAAAGTTGCTCATTAGCTGCGACGTGCCAGAACCGAAATTAACCCTTATAAATGAATCGGTTACTAAACGGTTATTTCGGTTTAAAGAGTTTCGGTTTATGGGTTTCGGTACAGTGGAAAAAAATATTTTCGGTTACTGTTTCAGTTACGGTTACAAATTTCAATCGGTTTTCATCGGTTAAAGGTTACGGTTTCGGTTAAGGTTTTAATCCCTGACTAAAAGTGATTAAAAATTTTGAATTTTTTAAGCATTTTTTAATTTTTGTTTAGCTATTTTTAGCAATTTTTTGTTGTCAATTTAGCTATTTTAGCTATTAATATTCTGGCAACACTGCTGTCTCTATTTCTCTATCTCTGACTCGATAAATTCGGGAAAAGGGAATCGCTATGATGGTCTAAAGAGTGAGTTAACAGGAGGTGTTGGGGTTGGGGGAGGGGGAGGAGGAGGGGCTCTTTGGACTTTGAAGTTGTTAAAGGGATCGATGGGCAGGTTAGGCAATGCTGCGGGACTTTCCCACAGGTCGCTCGATAACTCGACCGCCTATTTTGATCCAACTTTCATCAGCCCTCTCTCTCTCTCTCTCTGTCTATCTATCTGTCTCTAACTGTCTGTCCTCTCTCTGTGTCTCTCTCTGTCTCCTCCCATGCTTTGTATTCACAAATCCAATCCAATTTAAGAGTGTAATTACATCAATTAAACTTAATCAAACTGTTTCAAAGCGCGCGCCGCGAAAAAAGCAACTTCAACTTTTAAGGCAAATGCTTTCATGCACAGTGGAACAAAAGTGACTAAATCTTTGATGAACTTTTGTAAGCTGGCGACAGAATTTTTGAAATATATCTGAGAATGTCTGAGAACAAAGTTACAGTATAAATTTATATATTTAATTCCATAAATACAAACTCCAAAAATTGTATATATTAAATCGAACTATATTTGTGATATATTGTAAACTTTTATTTATTCGGATATAACAAGTTGTAGTATGAATAACTTTTTTGATTTTTGAGATAATTGTTTTATATTTATGAATATCAATCTATTATCTCATAGTAAAAATATAATTTTTCTATGACAATAAAGCGGTTGAATGCAACATTTAATCCGCAACAGTCAAGAACAAAGAAATTTTTGGCCACAATAAAAACAGTTTTCATGTCCTCAACTAATTGTCATTATTTTATGTCTAGGTTTTTATTTTTCACGAAAAATTCGCTGAAGAATTCAAATTGCAAAACGTCCACAATTTTGATATTTGAATATTTGATAGTTTCTTCAAATACCTACATTTTAAATCAGGGATTAAAACCGAAACGAATAACGGTTTCAGTTACGGTTCTGTTATGCTCGAATTAAGGTTTTCGGTTATCGGTTATGCAAAATCTTGGAGTATCGGTTTCGTAACGGTTATCGGTTTTTCATAAGTTTCGGTTTAAAAATACCGAAAAATTAAAATTATCGGTTGACCAGAATAAGAAGCGTTATTCATTGTATTAGATGATAAATGGTTTATTGCTCTTATTAGCCTGGAAAATAATGTTATCTGGTTACTGGAATAGTCCAGAGTAATGTCGATTTTATTATAATTTGAAATCATATAAATTTGGTTAATTCGGTTTGAAAATTTCCATTATTTTGATTTTACTGATTTTTAATAACTTTGAACTGTAATAACTTTGTCAAAACTCAATCAATTTCCATGAGCAATGTAAATTTGAGCATGAATTTACTGCAAATTCGTTCTGCATTTAAATTTTGTTCATTTTAAAAATTCGAAAATTTCGAATTTTTTCGAAATTTTACAGTGTTACCCCTTATCATTTTTCTAAAAATATCGAAATTTTCGAATTTTCAAAATGAACAAAATTTAAATGCAGAACGAATTTAGAGGTGAAATCAAGTTCAAATTTACATTGCGCAAGGAAATTGATTGACTTTTGACAAAGTTATGACACATCAAAGTTATCAAATTTGCTCAGTAACCGAAATTAATCCTTATAAATGAATCGGTTACTAAACGGTTATTTCGGTTTAAAGAGTTTCGGTTTATGGGTTTTGGTAAAGTGGAAAAAAATATTTTCGGTTACGGTTTCAGTTACGGTTACAAATTTCATAGTAATTTCATAATAAGAATTTAACAGTAGTCAATGCCAATTTTTGGCCACTGTGCACATTTGAAGCTCTGCTTTATTTCTCTTCAACTCTTCAACTCGTTCTCTTATTTATTTTCTTTTCTCTCCCTCGCTCTCTCTATCGCTGTCTCGCTCGCACACACTTGTGAAAATTCACGTGCTCAAAATTCGCGCACACTAATTAAGTGCTGCCAAGTAAGAAGTAAGTAACTTGCCTCATGATGAGCAAGAAGATGCCGCATGGTGGCAACACCATCACCATCACCATCCGAATCAGCAGTAAGCAACACAGCCCAGCTGCTGTTATCCCAAACATCTCGTCCTCCCCTCTCCCCTCTCAACTCTCCTTCTACACTGATAAAAATAAATGTTTGAAAACAAGATCTTGCTCTCAGAACTAAGAATCTTGGTCTAAAAAATGCTTTGAGAACATAATATTCTTGAATTTAGAAAACACATCTTGATTTTAAGAACATTTCAAATAAGAATAAGTTCTTAATATAAGACCAAACAATCTTAAATTCTCAAAACAAAAATAAAAAAATAAAATAATGTGTTTTAAACTTATTTTTTTTTTATTATTTATAATTTATAATTTTTTTGGATTTATTTTTTTTTTATAAATATTCCGATTATATGTCTTTTTTTAATATTTATACCTTTTTTGGATTTATTTTTTTTTTATAAATATTCCGATTATATGTTTTTTCCTTGGCCTAGAAGCGGGTTTCGATCCCTCGACTTGTTATCATCAAACTGAAGCGGCGACTCTACCCAGAGCACCACGGTGTTATTACTGTCTTCATATTAATTATGATATATTTATATTTTCTTATCAATTTAAGATTTTTAATTCTTATATAAAGAACTGCAAATTTTTAGATTAATATTCTTAGTTTAATTAATTTGGTCTTAAAATTATCTTATTTTAACCGGTTTTCGGTTGACCAAAATAAAAATCGGTTTTCATTGCTTTACATGAAAAAAGAGTTAATGCTTTTATTAGCCTGGAAAATAATGTTATCTGGTTACTGGAATGATCCAGTGTAATGTAGATTTTATTATAATTTGAACATTTCGAATGTAAATTTGAGCATAACTTTACCTCTAAATTCGTTTTGCATTTAAATTTTGTTCATTTTAAAAATACGAAAATTTCGAATTAAAAAAAATTTTTTTTTAAGAAATTTTACCTCTTATTATTTTTTGAAAAAATTCGAAATTTTCAAAATTTTTAAAATAATCAAAATTAACATTGCTCATGGAAATTGATTGAACTTTGACATAGTAATGGCAGCTCAAACTTATCAAAGTTGCTCAGTAGCTGCGACGGCCAGATCCAAAATTAACCCTTATAAATGAATCGGTTACTAAACGGTTATTTCGGTTTAAAGAGTTTCGGTTTAGGGGTTTCGGTACAGCGGAAACAACTTTTTCGGTTACGGTTACAAATTTCAATTGGTTTTCATCGGTTAAAGGTAACGGTTTCGGTTAAGGTTTTAATCCCTGATTCTTAGTATTAGTAATTTGGTCTTAAAATTGTATTAGATGTTAAATGAATGTTGTTGATTCAAGATATTGTTCGTTTCTTTCAGTGTACACCTTTGCATCACCTCTGGCATCGTGGCATCAACTTCTTGGGCCTTTGCTTCATATAATTTATGTTACATTTGCTGGCTGGCATAACTTTGCCCGATTCGCAGTTGGAGTCGGAGTTGGAGTTGGAGTCTGTCTCCCAGTCAGTCAGTTAGTCAGTCAGTCACTTTGAGTTCCAAATCAAGTCAGGGCAGGTGGCAGATGGAAGGTGGCAGGTGGAAGGTGGCAGGTTCCTCTTTGCTCCCCTCTTTACTCATCATCGCTTTTGCTTGGATGGAGAATGTGGCACGTGACTTAAATAAATTGCAAAAATCTTTCTCGCTTTGCTTGCGTACAAGTATTTCGCATAGTTTGCAAGACACCTTCAACCTTTCTCTACATTCCTCTCTCTCCTCTCTCTCCTTTCTCTCCTCTCTCTTGGCCAAGTCTCAACTTTGGGTCTCGGATTTTGATGCTGCTGCCCTTTGTTCTGTGCCCTACCCCCTCGAAAAACGAAAGCATTTATGTGTGTGTGTGTGTGTCGGATTCATGACTTTATTAGCAGGCAGAACTTGGCTGAGCGCCACCTGTCGGCGAAACTTTGCCACACATAATCAACACCTAATCAAAGTAATAGAAACTTATTGAATTAATCGTAGCATTGAATTTCTATTTGTTATTTGCACTGATTGGCAGCTCCTCCTCCTCCTCTCTCTCTCTCTCTCTCTCTCTGTGTCTCTTTCTCCTCTCTATCTGACTAAGATAATCCTCACTCTATCAATCCGTCGGCTAATTATAAGCACTCGGCTCGCTAATCATCAAAATTGGCAAATCTCTGGCCAGCGTTGACAGCTGTCAACATCTTCCCCATCAATTTTGATTAGTTGCTCTTCACATTCAGTTCACATTCGCAGAAACGAGGAACATCAAATAAGGAGGATAGGGAATGGGAATGCGAAAGGAAAGGGGGGAAAACTAGAAATGTGGAACGTGTCAATAACTCAAATTACGAGTTGACCAATGGACATCATCATCAAACGGATTCGGATTCAAATCGAAATAAATTACTTCCATTGCAAGGCTTACAATCTATCAATCGTATTTAAGCAATCGATAGTTCGATAACCCCAGTAAAACTGATGCATTATTGACATTTACCATAAATAAATATCTGTAATCGATAGCAAAAGTGCCTCATCGGTAGCATGTGTTGTTACTTATTTTATCTTATTATCATATTAACTTTATCTTTATCTTTATCATTATCTTTATCTTTATCTTTATCTTTATCTTTATCTTTATCCTTTATCCTTTATCCTTTATCCTTTATCCTTTATCCTTTATCCTTTATCCTTTATCCTTTATCCTTTATCCTTTATCCTTTATCCTTTATCCTTTATCCTTTATCCTTTATCCTTTATCCTTTATCCTTTATCCTTTATCTTTTATCCTTTATCCTTTATCCTTTATCCTTTATTCTTTATCCTTTATCCTTTATTCTTTATCCTTTATCCTATATCTTTATCGTTATCGTTATCTTTATCTATATATTTTATCTTTATTATCTTAAAGAAAACTTTTTTATCGATAGCAAAGTTGCCAATCGATGATGCATATTGATTGATTTTTACACATATCGACATATCGATCCATAAAATCGATTGTTTAATGAGCGGATGTTAATAGCTATTTACTTATCGCATGCAAACCAAATAATTTAGTATCATTGAGTAAAGTATCGTAACTATCGATTGCTAGAACGTACGATAGTTGTCCAGTCTTATTTCAAAAGTTATCGATTGTCGATTGTCAGTAAAATCTATTGTTTTATGAATTTATGCATAACTATCTACAAATCGCATTTACAATTATCAATGAGTAAGCTATCGTAACTATCGATTGCTACAACTAACGATAGTACTCCAGAATTATTTATAAAAAAACATCGATCATCAATAAAATCAATTGCTTTAAGAGCGGATATCAATAGCTATTTTTTTATCGCATTTCGAATCAAATAATTATGTATTATTGAGTAAACTATCGTAACTATCGATAGTAAAAACTAACGATAGTATTTCAGAATTAATTCCGAAAGTATATTTAAATTCCATGTCACTTTGGGGTTCTCGGAAAAGAGCAACATGTTCAGAGTTTTAGTTGTTCAACTTCTCCTGCGGCAAACTGTTGACAAGGTAGAAAGAGAGAGACATAAAAAAGAGAGAGATAGGGATACGAAGCTGAAGATGAAGATGGAAGTCCTTTGTCTGTCATCTGGCATCTTTATCGTTGACGCAAATTAAAAATTTATACATACATAAGGATATTTAGAGAGCGGGGGCATAATTATACAAATTGGGAATGCAATTAAATTTAATTGTTCAATGTTGCCAACACTCGTGAGAAGTCGGCAACTGTTTTCCCACCACTTGCTATCTCCCTCATTTCCTTATACGTTCTCCATCTATCTATCAGTGTGTGTGTGTGTGTGTGTGTGTGTGCCATGTGTGTGTGTTTCGTATTTCTTCTTCTTTTTGCCCTGACGCCCAGTCAATGAAATGTAAAAACGTTTTGAGCACGAACCTTGTCTCCCTGTGCACCGCATCGCACTTGGTGTCTTCCTACACTGAGAAAAAAAAATGTATCAACTTCTGAAATCGAGAACATTCACCTCACATATTTTCTTCTTAAAATAAAACCGTTTTAAGACCAAATTAATATTACTGAGAATAATTATCTAAAAAACCACTGTTTTTAATATTAAAATAAAATATTAAATTGTTACACTGATAAAAAAAATGTTTTAAAATCAAGATTTTGGTCTCAGAACTAAGAATTTTGGTCTAAAAAATGCGTCGAGAACATAAAATTCTTAGGTTTAGAAAACACATCTTGCTTTTAAAAACATTTCAAATAGGAAAAGTTATTAATTTAAGACCAAACAGTCTTAAATTCTCAAACCAGAAATAGAAAATAATATAAGGTGTTTTAAACTTATTTTTTGTTGATATTTATACCTATTTTTTGATTTATTTTTTTTTTTATAAATATTCCGATTAGACATATGTTTTTTTCCTTGGCTAGGGGGTTTAGGGTTTCGATCCCTAGACTTGTTTATCAACGGTGTCATTATTGTCTTCATATTAAATATGACATTTTTATATTTTCTTATCAATTTTAGATTTATTATTCTTAAATAAAGAACTGCGAATTTTTAGATTAATATTCTTAGTTTTATTAAGTTGGTCCTAAAATGAACTTATTTTAAGAACAAAATATTTAAGATGAATGTTCTTGATTTTAGAAGTTGGTCTTTTTATTTCAGTGTAGGAAATATAAATATGACATTTCATGTATAACCAGTTTGAGTCTTCGCTTCAATTCCCACTCTTTCTAATTTCTAAGGAAAAACATATTGAAGGAATATTTTTAAAAAATACCAAAAAACAATTCAAAATTATAAATTTTAAAAACGTGCCTTATTTTTTGTTTAATTTGTTGTCTTGAGTATTTAAGAACATTTATTCTTATAATTATATTTGTGGTCTTGAAAATTGAAGAATTACTGATCATATTAATAAGAATTTGGTCTTATTTGAAATGATCTTCAAATTTTTTTCAACTTTAAGAATTTTATGTTCTCGATGCATTTTTTTTTTAGAATAATATTCCTAGTTCTGAGACCAATATCTTCATTTTCGACTCTTTTTTTGTCAGTGTACAATACCCCATCCTACCCTGCCTGACCCCCTTCTCTCTGCCCCCTCTTGGTAACCCCCCGCTGTGTACAAGTACAAGTGCGCATAAGTACCGTAAATAAAACAAGCAAGATGAACTATTTATATTATGGTGAAGATCAAATACTCTTGCCATTACCCACCCTATCTTATTTGATCCTTCTTAAACTACATTACATATGCTTATCTTTACTTTACTCTTACATTACAATACCATAATCTCATCAATCCTTACACTCCTAACATTTATAGTCGTCCTATCTTTCACAAAGAAAGAAAAAAGATTTGTTCCGAGGTTTGATTTACATAGACAAGATTATCAAACATACAACCTTAGATCGACCTTACTTTAATCTTACACTAACCTTATCCTTAAATTACTTTTCAAGTCTAAGCTATAAGGTAATGCCTTAGCCAAACTTCTACGATTTTAGTATGACCAGAAAAATGAAAATTCCGTCAGAAATAATACTTACCTTACCTAAATCATCCTAAGTTAGCTTTAGTCTTTCAATTCCTATTATTATCGAATTATCAAATAGAAAATATGGACTCAACACTTTCTTCTCAACAGAGAAATATATATATAGTCCAAAATGGGGTAATCGTTACCTTACCTTAAATATATAGCCCTAATGGGAAAATCGTTATCTTACCTTAACTTACGATTTCTCTAGAAGAAATAAGGTATAGTCTTCCTGCCTAATGAAAAAAGCAGATACTTTATAAATGGCTCTGAAAAATAAGTCCCCAAAGACATAAGTCCCCAAACAAAAATTTAAATAGGGCCCCAAAAAATTATACAGGAAACAACAACAAAGATTTTTATGTAAATTTGGGGAGTATCTTTTAATAAAGTTTTCTTTTTAGGTGCCTTATTTCCTAATGAAAATTGGCGTATTATTTCATAATGAAACAAAGAAAACAAATGAGGCCCCACATTTAATATTTGGGTCCTTATTTCATCCTCATTTCAGTGGAGCCTTATTTCATATCTGTAATTGGTGTATTACTTCATTATGAAATAACACCCAAAAATTGGGGCTTTACATCATTTGGGAACTTAGATCTTTGGGGACTTTTTTCCTGCTCCCTGTATAAATATAAAACTCTAAGATTTTCAATCAGTAAAATATCTAGTCTTTATAGGAACATTGTCACATTAGATGACAAAGTGATGACACCTTTTATCAGGGTATAACAAGCAGAAATTACAGACGACGAAGAAGATGAAGGAGAAGAAGAAGATACAACGGCTAAAGACGATTTCCATGATTATGAAAATGTAGCAACTATCCAAAGCCTACCTCTTCAGATAGTCGTACTTCCTCTCAAACTTCTGGAATGGGAAGTGGAGACAAAAAAGCATCTTTTAATGATAGATCACCTGCCGCTGGACAGGAATGGAAATGCAGAAATAATGAGGCACAGAAGGTGACATAATAACAAAACAAAATATGACAAAACAAAAAGAAAATGAAGTGAAATGAAATGAAATGGGCCAAAGACAAAAACAATAAACGCTTTTTTGGAGCACAAAATAGACATAGGGGGAGGGAAGACCAGGAATGAAAGAGAGGAGGAAATTTGGGAGAGAGGAAGAGGAATAAAAGTGGTGCAACAATTTGTGTGAAGCATCCGCTGACCTTCGTTTTGGATGGTTGTTTTTTTGTTTGGTTGTTTTGTTGGGTTGCATGCAATCGGGGTCCGGAAATGTTGCGGGCACTTCTTGAAATGGGGAAATAGGGAAATGGGGAAATGTGCGGGAAAAGAGTAAAAACACGTGCCCAGCGTCTGATAAAGCGCTCGCCAGGTGGCCATGAATACGAAACAAGGCGAAATGCCAGCACACAAATAACACTGTCCAACAAAACAAAACATTTCATTTGGCACAAGCAAATGTTGTTTTTTGTATCATTTCAATTAAAATAAAGTTTACATTGTTTTCTTATACAAAAATTGAGAAATAATTAAAATTTTAATTTGTATTAATTTCTATTTTTTATTTCTATTATAAATATGTAAAGATAATTTTTTATTTTGTATTTTCAGTATAAACATTTAAAGACAATTTTAATTTTTATTTGAAAGAAAGAAACAATAATTTCCATTTTTAATTTTTGTAAAAAAATTTAAAGAAAATTTGTAGTATACAAATTTATTGTGAATTTTTAGTAGACAACTTTAATGATAATTTTTTATTTAAATTTTTATTTGAAGGAAATGAAAAATAATATATGTTTTTATATTTAGTGTAAATTAAATTTTTAAAATTACGTTTAAAAATTTAAATATAATTTTTATTTATAAATGAAAAATAATTTATGTTTTTAATTTGTAGTATAAATTAAATTTTTAAATTTACTTTTAAAAATTTAAATATAATTTGTATTTATAATTTTTCTTTTAAAGAAAGGAAACATAATTTTTATTTTTTATTTGAAAGGAAAGATAATTTCTATTTTTAATTTGTGGAATACAAATTAAAAGTAATTTTTATTGTTAAATTTAAGTATAAAAATTTAAAGAAAATTGTTATCTTTAATTTTATTTTAAAAAGAGTTCAAATTAATTGTTATAATTAAAACTAACTAAAATGAAAATTTTATCCTGTTTGCAAAATACTGCATCCTAAAAAGTATAGATAACATTTTCCAATTTAATTGTAATTTTATTTGTAGTGATAATATTTTGTAAATAAAATATATTTTATTATATCTTTTATTTTTTATTTTATATTTAAATTGTAATTTTATTTGTAGTGATAATAATTTGTAAATAAAATATATTTTATTATATTTTTTATTTTTTATTTTATATTTAATTTGTAATTTTATTTGTAGTGATAAAAATTTGTAAATAAAAAATATTTTAGTATATTTTTTATATTAATTGTAATTTTATTTGCAGTGATAATAATTTGTAAATAAAATATATTTTATTATATTTTTTATTTTATATTTAATTTGTAATTTTATTTGTAGTGATAATAATTTGTAAATAAAAAATATTTTATTAAATTTTATATTTTAATTGTAATTTTATATGTAGTGATAATAATTTGTAAATAAAATATATTTTATTATATCTTTTATTTTTTGTTTTATATTTTAATTGTAATTTTATTTGTAGTGATAATATTTTGTAAAAAAAATATATTTTTTTATATTTTAGATTTATATTTTAATTGTAATTTTATTTGTAGTGATAATATTTTTTATTTTATATTTAAATTGTAATTTTATTTGTAGTGATAATAATTTGTAAATAAAATATATTTTATTATATTTTTTATTTTATATTTTAATTGTAGTTTTATTTGATGTGTAGTGTAGTGTAGTGTAGTGTAAATATTTGGTGTGTGTGCGTTTGCAAAGAAAGTGTCGCCCTCTGCATTTAGTGGCCTATTCAGAACTGACAGTTTGCTCTCTTATCGCGCTTTGTTTACGCGCCGTTGCATCGCCCCTGACCCCGCACCCTCCCACCCCCTCCCTCCACTGACCCCTTCCCCCGACCCCCTTTTAGTCAGTGCCCCTGCCACATGCCACATGCCGCATGCTTCAAGTACGACAGCAAGGTAGAAACTAAAGGCGAGTAAAACGAACTGAAGCAACTCTCTCTCTCTCTTCCTCTCTCTCTCTCTCTCCCTCTCCCTCTCTCTCTCTCTCTTGGGTTCTGTGTGTGTGTGTGGTAAGAAAGCTGCGAGGAGTGGGGGGAGGGGGCAAAGGATGGGGCAAAAGAAAGTACATAATATCTTAATTATTTCTTTACATGTGTTTTAATTTTTAGTAAGCTGCCTCGTTGCTAGTTGCCGCTTTGAGGCGCCACACAACGCTTGGCATTTCAGTCACGTGCTGCAACTAATGCGCCACGCCCCCCTCTTCCTTTTCCTCCCCTCTTGAGTTGCCCTGCAGCACACACAAACACACACACACACTAACACACGCACTAGCACACACACAGATTGAGAGGATGTTGCAAGCATACTCCATTGGCAACTTCAACAGATGAGATTGTGGCAGGCGTTCTTCTTCTTCTTATTTATACCCTTCCTAAGGCCATTTTCATTTTGTCACCAAATGTGACTTGATTTATTTATTTATTTACTTATTTAATGATTTATTTATTTATTTAATTATTTATTTATTTAAATTTTTATTTATTTATTTATTTTTTTATTTATTTATTTATTTATTTATTTATTTATTATTTATTTATTTATTTATTTATTTATTTATTTATTTATTTATTTATTTATTTATTTATTTATTTATTTATTTATTTATTTATTTATTTATTTATTTATTTATTTATTTATTTATTTATTTATTTATTTATTTATTTATTTATTTATTTATTTATTTATTTATTTATTTATTTATTTATTTATTTATTTATTTATTTATTTATTTATTTATTTATTTATTTATTTATTTATTTATTTACTTATTTGTCTTTATTTATTTATTTATTTTTTATCTATTAATTTATTTATTTATTTTTTTAAATATTTATTTATTTACTTATTTAATGATTGATTTATTTATTTAATTATTTATTTATTTATTTGTTCTTTATTTATTTTTTTTTTTATCTATTAATTTATCTATTTATTTTTTAATTATTTATTTAATTATTTATTTACATTTTTATTTATTTACTTATTTAATGATTGATTTATTTATTTAATTATTTATTTATTTATTTGTTCTTTATTTATTTATTTATTCATTTTTTTATTTATTTATTTATTTTTTAATTATTTATTTACTTATTTATTTATTTCTTTATTAATTTAATTTTTTTATTTATTTATTTGTTTACTTATTTATTTATTTACTTATTTTTTTATTTATTTATTTTCTCATTTATTTACTTATTTAATTGTTTATTTGTTTAACGTCGACTAAAAGCAGTAGACAGAGAGAACAATTATTTAATAAAAACTCAAATTCAATTGTAATATCTATATCTTCTATATATAAAAAAATTCTTTGTCCTGCCTGCCTGACTGACACATTAACGTGTAGGCCAAACGGCTAAAGGCTAAAAATGAGAAGACGTTTTGTTAAATTCCACCTGCAAGTGCCTCAATATGAGGTCAGAGGTCATGGATTTGCTTTGTATGAACAACTTTTTTGTTTCTTAAGATATCTTAACCAAGCTTACAGATTATAAGTTTGGGACTGTCTTTTACATCCTGTCAAAATTTGGTCAAAGTCGAAATACTATGTCTGGGCTACTATACTGGGCTCTGCAAGGGTATTTGATATTCGGCGAGTTGAAGATAACCTTTATTTCTTCTGCTGTTGTTGCTGTTGTTGTTGTTGTTGTTGTTGTTGCTGTTGTTGTTGCCGGTTGTTGAATGCTGGTCGCAGACGCAAAGGTAAATGTTAAAGTTACTAACTAAATGTGCAGCAGCAGCAGCAGCAGCAAAAGGAAGAAGTGAAGGTGGCATGTGGCATGTGGCATGTGGCACACACAGGCACAGCGAGCAAGCAACTAACCAACTCATTTGCAGCCTCTAACTCTCTCTCTCTCTCTCTCTCTCTGTCTCTCTGTCTCTGCCTCAGGCTTTTGGCTAGGCCAACACTTGCTGCCAAGTTTTCTCATTTACTTGACTGCGCCTCGTTGCTGCCTGTGGCATGCCACCCCCCCTCCCCCTCCCTCTAACCCTACCCTCTACCCCTCTACCCCTCTCTCCACTCTCTCTCTCCCCCTTTTACCTTGAGTCTCCCCCATCAACGTTTTGGCTGCATGTTGATTAAACGAAAAGAAGAATAGAACTATGAAATTTTAGTTGGATTCTGTCGGCATCTCCAACTCTTCACCCCACCCCCCTTCCCCCCTTCGCTCTCTCTTCTCCTCCCTTTTTCCCTTCTCTCCCGCACTCACTCTTTGCCCTCCCTCTCTCTGAGTGTGTGTATTAATCCAACATAATTAAGAAATTTAATTAAAGTGCAGCGCGCACTGAATGTGGAATGTGTGTGTGTGTGTGTGTGTGTGTGTGTGTGTGTGTGTGTGTATCCCTCTCTCCCTCTTTCCCTCTTTTCCTACTCCTTCCCCTAGCCCTTCCACTTCTATTCTCCCTTGACAGGTCAAAGCTGCAATCGCTGGTCAAATCCTCAAAGTTTAACTTCTTTAACTTTTGACAATAAAAATATTAATAATAAATAGCGAAAATAACAAAAAAATATCAGGGATTAAAACCTTAACCGAAACCGTAACCTTTAACCGATGCAAACCGATCGAAATTTGTAACCGTAACTGAAACCGTAAGCGAGAAAATGTTTTTCCGCTATACCGAAATGCATTAACCGAAACTCTTTAAACCGAAATAACCGTTTAGTAACCGATTCATGTATAAGGGTTACTTCCGGTTCTAACCGTCGCAGTTACTGAGCAACTTTGATATATTTCAACTGTCATAACTTTGTCAAAACTCAATCAATTTCCATGCGCAATGTAAATTTAATCATAATTTTAACTCTGAATTTGTTCTGCATTTAAATTTTGTTCATTTTCAAAAAATCGAAATTTTTGAAATTTTTTGAAAAATGATAAGGGGTAACACTGTAAAATTTCTAAAAAATTCAAAAATTTCGAATTTTTAAAATGAACAAAATTTAAATGCAGAACGAATTTAAAATTAAAATTATGCTTAAATTTACATTGCGCATGGAAATTGATTGAGTATTGACAAAGTAATGGCAGTTCGAAGTTATTAAAAATCAGTAAAATCAATATAATCGACATTTTGATTCCATTCCAGTAACAAGACAACATTATTCAGGCTAAAATGAGTATTAAGTCTTTTTTCATGTAAAACAATGAATAGCGCTTCTTATTTTGGTCAACCGAAAACCTTAAGGCACTCCATTTACCGG
Source organism: Drosophila kuntzei (assembly GCA_035042165.1). NCBI lineage: Eukaryota > Metazoa > Arthropoda > Insecta > Diptera > Drosophilidae > Drosophila > Drosophila kuntzei. The sequence goes on from JAWNLU010001422.1 coordinate 1,088,240, forward strand.
TCTTTTTTAAACCGAAACTAATAAAAAACCGATAACCGTTACGAAACCGATGCTCCAAGATTTTGCATAACCGATAACCGAACCCTTAATTCGAGCATAACCGAAACCGTAACTGAAACCGATATTCGTTTCGATTTTAATCCCCGAAAAAATAAAAGAAATTATATTACATTTATTTACTAGGGGATCCGCCATTTTTCGCTTCGCTCGCCTACCCCGAAAATGAAAATTGTTATGCTAATAAAGTTTAGTCAAAAATATAAATAAATATATATTCAAGAAGTTTTCCTCACTTCCAAACCACCACAGGGGTTAAAGGACTTGGCGCTTTTTTTTATAACGTGGTATTCCCAATAGGTATAATCCACTAACATTCATACAATGAAAGTCCTGGTGAGTTCTGATTGTTTAGAAACGCGATAGTATAAATATAACCTTAACCTTATAACTTCAGTAAGAGACAGCCGCAAACATATAATCTGTAAGTTTGGTCGAGATATCTTAAGAGACAAAAAAGTTTTTCATATTAAAGGTTAATTTGCATCCGATTTTTCCTATGGCAGATATATGATATAGTAATCCGATTTCGACCAAATTTGGTCATATAATCTGTAAGTTGGGTTGAGATATCTTAAGAAACAAAAAAGTTGTTCATACAAAGTAATTTCCTGACCTTTGACCTCAATTTGACCCACTTACAGCTGGAAATTCGCAAAATTCATCTATGTTGTGTGAAAATTTCAGCTGAGTTTATTTAATATCATTGAACATTTTTAATAAAATAAATTTGGGAAGAATTCAATTGAAATTTGATAAGAAACATGCAAAATTTAAAGCTGAAATAAACTGTTGATGTTGTTTTTGTTGTGTTACTCTCTGATATTTTTTTAAAAACTTTGAAACTGTCATAATTTTGTTGTTGTGTTTTTTTAAATTTCAACTAAAGTAATTTCAAAAATGCATTGCGAGTGGATTTCAACTCAAACTGTCAGTCACTGACTGAAATAAAATCGACTGCTCTTCTCAACTGCAGATCACTAGAATATTTTAGCGGCCTCTGTCCGATTTTGCAATTTTCAATTTTCATGACACTTTAGCACTTGAGCGGATATGATGATAGAACAGGGGCTGAAAGGGGGGTTAAATGCAGGAAGCGGGGGTTAAAAGGTCAATGCGGCGGCAACAGCGAAAAACCAATGCAAATAAAAAATGCAGTTGCAATTAATAAACGAAATGTGTTCGGCCAGTAGATACCCTGTATTTAATTGTAACACGAAATTCTTGGAAAATTATCTAGGTTTTTTAAAAATATTTAAATTGCTTATTTTCTCTACTGAGGAAATGTTATGTAGATAATCGAATGAATTAACTATTCCTAACTTATTATTATTAAATTATTAAAATTAAATTAAAATTATTAAAAAATTAAATTTAGCAAAAAGTGCAAAAAAGTGCACATTGAGACAAACTGTTCTAAATTCAGAATTAATCACTCTACAACATGGATATAAACATTAACTTGACAAGTGCTGACAATTTAATGTAACTCTTTTCAAAGTTAAACTTTCCTTTCGAAAATTATTTATTGACACCTCTTGCTAAATGTACAAGTTATTAATAAGACACACATAAAAACCACAAAATATCAGTTGCAACATTTAGTACAACCCCGAATTGTTAACATCCAATAAAACTTTAATATTTTTCATACAATTTTCATTAATAACTATTGATTATAAAATGCCTTCGGTTGTAACAGCTGACTTTAACAGCTGCTAACTTAACATTGGACTGTTAACATTTAACATTTCTGTTATGGAACATAACAGTTTGATGTATTTAAAGCTTCGAAAAATAAAATAATGCCAAAAAGATCTCTCAAAAGCCCCCATTTGTTAATATGAGTACAGGGTATTAAAGTACACACATACAGAAACAATTTGTTGCCGGCATTTTTGCACAAAATATGCATAAATACATAAATAAATGTCTGCTTTACACACACACACACACACATAAGCAAAAATAAAAAAAATACTCTTGTATTTTTATTTTTTATTATATATACACTGAAAAAAAAAGACCAACATCTAAAATCAAGAAAATTCATCTTAAATATTTTGTTCTTAAAATAAGACCATTTTAAGACCAAATTAATAAAACTAAGAATATTAACCTAAAAATTCGCACTTAATATAAGAATTAAAAATCTTAAATTGATAAGAAATTATAAATATGTCATGTTTAATATGAAGACAAGTCGAGGGATCGAAACCCGCTCTAGCCAAGGAAAAAACATATAATCGGAATATTTATTAAAAAAAAAAATCCAAAAGAAGATTAAATATCAAAAAAAAAAAAGTTTAAAGTTTAAAGCATCTGCCTTATTTTTTTATTTTTGATTTGAGAATTTAAGACTGTTTGGTCTTAAATTAAGAACTTATTCTTATTTGAAATGTTCTTAAAATCAAGATGTGTTTTCTAAATTTAAGAATTTTGTGTTCTCGACGCACTTTTTAGAACAAAATTCATAGTTCTGAGACCAAAATCTTGGTTTTAGAACATTTTTTTTATCAGTGTATATTTTTTTTGTTGCAATGAAAGTTTTTGATTTTTGCGGTTTCGTTTCAAGCCTTCGATGATTTTTGTCGGCGCTGTCTCTCTGTGTGTGTGTGTGCGTGTGTGTTGAGTGTGTGTGTGTGTGTGTGTGTGTTGAGTGTGTGTGTGTGTGTGTGTCATGTTATTTCTGTTTCTGTATCTGTATTTGTGGCAAACTGTTTGTCTGTTTGCATTAAAGTTGCGCACTTTGCTTGCAATTTTTGTTGCAATTGTTGTTGTTGTTGTTGTTGCTCTCATTGTTGCTCTCATTGTTGTTGTTGTTGTTGTTATTGTTGCTTTTGCTGTATGTTTCAAGTGCACAATAAACGCGGATTCTCCGCCAATATTTGTCTGCAATCATTTCGGCTCGACAGTCGTTGTCTTTTTCAATTTCTCTTTTTTCCTCCTTTTTTTTTGTCTATCCGACTTTCTTCCTTCCCCACTCACTACCTTTTCCGCAGTCTGTCATCTCTACACTGCCAAAAAAAAAAGGCCAACTTCTAAAATGAAGAACATTCAACTTAAATATTTTGTTCTTAAAATAGGAAAAATTTAAGACCAAATTACTAATACTAAGAATATTAATAGAAAATTTGCAGTTCTTTAACTATCTATATTAAACTCTTTGCCCTGACTGACTGACAGACTAACTGACTGACAAATCAACGTGTAGACCAAACGGCTAAAGGTAAAAAGTTGAAACTTTCACACAATATAGATGAGACAATAAGACGACGTTCTGCAAAATTCCACCTGTAAGTGGGTCAAATTTAGGTCAAAGGTCAGAAAATTAAAACCGAAACGAATATCGGTTTCAGTTACGGTTTCGGTTATGCTCGAATTAAGGTTTTCGGTTATCGGTTATGCAAAATCCCGGAGTATCGGTCTCGAAACGGTTATCGGTTTTTTATAAGTTTCGGTTGACCAAATTAAGAAGCATTATTCACTGCTTTAGATGAAAAAAGACTTAATGCTCTTTATAGCCTGAAAAATAATGTTATATGGTTACTGGAATAGTCAGTGTAATGTAATGATTTTTAATAACTTCGAATTACCATAACTTTGTCAAAAGTCAATCAATTTTCATTCGCCATGCAAATTTGAGCATGATTTTTCCTCTTAATTCGTTCTGCATTTAAATTTTGTTCATTTTCAAAATTCGAAAATTTTTAATTTTTTAAATTTTACAGTGTTACCCCTTGTCATTTTTCGAAAAATTTCAAAAAACTCGAATTTTCAAAATGATCAAAATTTAAATGCAGAACGAATTTAGAGTAAAATCTTGCTCAAATTTACGTTGTTCATGAAAATTAATTGAGTATTGACAAAGTTATGGCAGTTCAAAGTTATCAAAGTTGCTCAGTAGCTGCAACGGTTAGAACCGAAATTAACCCTTATAAATGAATAGGTTACTAAACGGTCATTTCGGCTTAAAGAGTTTCGGCTTATGGGTTTTGCTACAGTGGAAAAACAATTTTTCGGTTACGGTTTCAATCGGTTTTCATCTGTTAAAGGTTACGGTTTCGGTTAAGGCTTTAGTCCGTGCTTTGTATGAACAACTTTTTTATTTCTTAAGATATCTCGCAGATTGAATACTCGGTACTGATTAAATTTGGTCAAAGTTGGATTTCAATATCATATAGCTGCCATAGGAAAAATCGGAGCCCTTTTGTATAAGTATAAACATCTTAGGAAGATATGAATATGTTATATTTTTATGTTTTATTAGTTGTGGTCCCTTGGCGCTTTGGTTAGAGTCGCCACTTCAGTTCAGAAATAAGCGCGGGTTCGAGTCCCACTCTAAAAAAAACCCAAACCGAAATCAATAAAATAAATATTATAAATTTTAAAATAATCCTTATTATTTAATTAATTTATATACTTATTCATATTTGTGGTTGTGAAAAAATAAGAATCGCATTTTGTAGTCCAAAATTCGTAGTTCTGACACCAAAATCTTGATGTTAGAATCTTTTTTTCAGTGTATTGTGTGTAGCTGTAAAAGAAACTGAAACTGCAGCTGAAACTGCAGTTGAAGTTGAAGTTGAAGTAGAAGTTGGAGTTGGAGTTGGAATTTGTAGTTGGGGTCATGACAGACCAATAAACCGTATAACAACAATAACAATAACAACCACAACAATAACAACAACAACAATAACAACAATAACAACAACAAGAGTCGCTCAAGCAGCAATAAAGCCGCATCAAACGTTGTTGACATCGACATCGACATCACACACACACACACACACACACACACACACACACACACACACACTCAGATACAAATTACCCAGTAAAACTTGTTCCCTTCCAAATTGCACTTCCCACTCTGTTCGAATTTCGAACAGAATAACGAATACTTTCGAAAATTGAAGAAATCCATTTCCTTTATTTACTTAAAAATTTACAAAAAAATATTTTTGAATTTCACATTAATTTCTATCAGGGATTAAAACCGAAACGAATTTCGGTTTCAGTTACGGTTTCGGTTTTGCTCCAATTAAGGTTTTCGGTTAGCGGTTATGCAAAAACCTTTGAGTATCTGTTTCGTAATGGTTATCGGTTTTTTATAAGTTTCGGAAATTCATGGAAATTCAATGAGTTTTGCGACAGTTATGACAGTTCAAATTTATCAAAGTTGCTCAGTAACTGCGACGGCTAGAACCGGAATTAACCCTTATAAATGAATCGGTTGCTAAACGGTTATTTCGGCTTAAAGAGTTTCGGCTTATGGGTTTCGCTACAGTGGAAAAAGATTTTTTCGGTTACGGTTTCAGTTACAGTTACCAATTTCAATCGGTTTTCATCGGTTAAAGTTTACGGTTTCGGTTAAGGTTTTAATCCCTGATATTAATCTAATAAATCGGAGACTTAATATAACAAAGAAAATATTAAACTGTTAGGAAAATATGAATATGTCATATTTTATTTAATATATTAATATATATGTATCAATATAAAACAACAATTAAATAGTTATAAATTTTAAAAGCGGGCTTTTATTTAATTTTTGTCTAGAGTATTTAATAACATTATTAATAAGAACTTGATTTTTTAAAATATTTTTAGAGCCAAGATGTGTTTTCCAACTTTAAGAATTTAATGTTATCTACGCATTTTTTAAGAGCTAAGAACCCTTGACTTAAGAACCTTTTTTTAACAGTGTACGCTGAAGTTTATTTTGAAAAATATTTTCCTTGAAAGATGAAAGATTGAGTCAAGGTTCTACTGGGTTGTTGTTGTTGCTGCAACACGCGGCATGTGTGTGTGTGTGTGTGTGTGTGTGTGTGTGTGTGTGTTCTCTCTCTCTCTCTCTCTCTCAATCGAGACAATTGGTCTGAACGCCACAAGCGCTTCACACATTCCATTTATGACCCGCAGACCGTCACCTAAAATTGCCACAAACCTTACGCCCACCCCGCCCCGCCCCACTGCCACGCCTCTTTTTGGGGCGCCTCTGTCTGCTTGTTGATTTTAGGTCGCTGTTTGCTTTGGTTTTGCGTCTCGTTCCCTTTTTTTTTTAACGCTCTGTTTTTATTTTGTTTTGTTTTGTGGCCTGGCGATTTTAATGCGTCTGCTGCTTTTTTCTGTGACCCCAAAAAAGTATGCTACAGTTTTTTTTTTTTTTTTTGTTACTGTCTGTAATGACTTTGTCATGCAACGTGCAACGTGCAACATGCAACATGCCACACTGCAAATGAAGCAACTTTGATGCAAATTTAATTTTTGACGCACTCAACACACAACATTTTTCAAAGTTTGCTAAACAAATTTTTGCTAAAAATGCAAATTTGATCTGTTAATTGATTGTTTATCACAGTTTTTAGTTTATCATTTTTATTTGCTATTTAATAATAATAGTAATAATTATTTAAATGTCTTTCAAATATTTAACAATAATAATAATAATTTTTTAATGTCTTTCAAACATTTATAAATTGAATTTCATGAATTTTTTGTGCCTTAACATTTTTATAAAAGATTTATTTTAATTTTGAATTTAACTCAAGTTTTCTGTATTTTATTTTATTATAAATTTTAAATAACTCTTCTTCTTAAATAAATAAATAAAATTTAAAAGAGGCTGTCTCTTTTCTTGCATTTAATATTGCTTTTTAAAAATAAAAATTGTTGCTAAAAATGCAAATTTTATCTGTTAATTGATTGTTTATCACAGTTTTTAATTTATCATTTTCATTTGCTATTTAATAATAATAGTAATAATTATTTGAATGTCTTTCAAACATTTGAAAATTTAATTTCTTTAATTTTTTGTATCTTTTTAGTTTTATGTAAGTTTTATTTTAATTTAACATTTTCATTCGATTTAAAAAATAATATAATTTAATCATGACTAAAGTTATTAATACTTTTAAAAGCTTAACTCCTGTCCCAAAAGATAAAGATAACTAGATTGTTTAAATACAAAATGTCGATTAACGATTTTCAATTTTTAATTATTAATGTTACACAGAAACTGTATATGATGATTTTCCACCTAGGAAAGTCAATTAGTTTTAAATCAGAAAAACATGTGTAGATTAATTAATGGCAAATAATTATAAATGTAATGAAAATAAAGTTGATCTTATATGAAAGGAGAAAATGTCGGTCAACAATTTTTTACTTATTTCCATTCTTTGGGAATTTATTTTTATTAATTGTTTATTTAAATTCTTTTAAAAATTGAAAGAAAATTGCTGAATTCATTTCCTTCCAATTTTCTAAATAATAAAAATTAAAAATTTATTGAAAAGCCTGGAATAAATTGGATTGTTAATTGTTTAAATTGAAATAAATGTAAATAAATGTCTTGTAAAAATCCTGATATGACATTAAAAATAAATAAACCATAATATATGTAAATAAAAAAAGTAAATAATAATAATTTTTAAATAATTTTTAAATTATTTAAATAGAATATTCAGAAGCCGCAAATACTTATACAAAATATTAATTTTGCTTTTACATTTGTTTTATGTGTGTAAATGTGTATGTGTGTGTGTGTGTGTGTGTGTGTGTGTGTGTGTGTGTGTGCGTGTGTGTGTGTCATGCTACATTAATATTGTTGTGGTTATTGTTATTGTTTTTTGCGTTTGTTGCAATGTTGCAAGCTCTGCAGGACGCAACAAACGAAGAATTTGCAGACAGGACAAAGGAAGTAAGGAAGAGGGGAGGAGGGAAAAGGGAAAGAGTAAGGGAACAGGAACAGGAAGAAAGGACAGATAGAGACTGCCAGTGTGTGTGTGTGTGTGTCTTTAATATGGCCAATAATAGAGTTGACCACAAAAGCTAGAGGCCAAACAGCTGCTACAGTGAGTTGAGAAACTTCTTGCCCCAACATCTCCACCATTCCCTTCACCCCTCTCTCTCTCTCTCTCTCTCTCTTTTGAAATAAAAAAAAGAAGAGTCGCCAAACAAAAGCGATAACTAACTAAATAAATAACATAAATTAACAAAATTTGTAGACAATTTTGTCTGCTAAGTGTAAAACTTTGTTGTTGGTTTTTTCAACAATACCCTGTGCAATTTAAATGTGTATGTGGGGTATACCTTAATTTTCTATGCTACACTTAACAATATACAATTATTAAATTTGACACAAAAAGTAAATAAATAAATTCATGTTCAAGGAAAATTTGAGAAAGTGTTTTTTCGTCGACCCACTTCGAACTCAAATTCAAATATCTATGACAAAAATATTTATGGAGGGATTTAATGGTCTAAATAAGCTACACTATAATTTAAAAAAAATATTAAAAATTATATAAAATAAAAATGAATATAAAGCAAAATGTACATAATCTTTGTTGTGGCATTAAATGAGCTATTGAATAACTTCTAATGAAGAGAATAAAATTTGTAAAATCGCAGAAAATTGTGCATTGCATTTTAACGGAGTCCTGGGTATATTTTAGTCAGGCATCCTCATCTAATGGACATTCACTAATATTTTTATTTTGTTTTGCAATCTAGTAGAGTCTAGTGTAGTGTAGTGTAGTCTAGTGAAGTCTAGTGTAGTCTAGTATAGTCTAGTGTAGTCTAATGTAGTCTAGTGTAGTCTTGTGTAGTCTAGTGTAGTCTAGTGAAGTCTAGTGTAGTCTAGTGTAGTCTAGTGAAGTCTAGTGTAGTTTAGTCTAGTGTAGTCTAGTGTAATGTAGTCTAGTGTAGTCTAGTGTAGTACAGTGTAGTCTAGTGTAGTACAGTGGAGTACAGTGTAGTGTAGTCTAGTGTAGTCTAGTGTAGTCTAGTGTAGTCTAGTGTAGTCTAGTGTAGTCTAGTGTAGTAGAGTGTAGTGTAGTCTAGTGTAGTCTAGTGTAGTCTAGTGTAGTCTAGTGTAGTCTAGTGTAGTCTAGTGTAGTCTAGTGTAGTCTAGTGTAGTCTAGTGTAGTCTAGTGTAGTCTAGTGTAGTCTAGTGTAGTCTAGTGTAGTCTAGTGTAGTCTAGTGTAGTCTAGTGTAGTCTAGTGTAGTCTAATGTATTCTAGTGTAGTCTAGTGTAGTCTAGTGTAGTCTAGTGTAGTCTAGTGTAGTCTAGTGTAGTCTAGTGTAGTCTAGTGTAGTCTAGTGTAGTCTAGTGTAGTCTAGTGTAGTCTAGTGTAGTCTAGTGTAGTCTAGTGTAGTCCAGTGTAGTTAAGTCTAGTGTAGTCTAATGTAGTCTAGTGTAGTCTAGTGTTTTACAGTGTAGTCTAGTGTAGTCCAGTGTAGTCTAGTGTAGTCCAGTGTAGTCTAGTGTAGTCCAGTGTAGTCTAGTGTAGTCCAGTGTAGTTAAGTCTAGTGTAGTACAGTGTAGTCTAGTGTAGTCCAGTGTAGTCTAGTGTAGTCTAGTGTTGTGCAGTGTAGTCTTGTGTAGTGTGGTGTAGTGTAGTGTAGGGTGTCCTTGCCTTCGGTACGAGTCTCGATTTAGGTGCCAAAAATGTTTACGCTTGGATCGTCGTTGCAAATGGGCAACGGCAATGGCAATATAACCATATGAAGACAACACACACACACACACAGACATACTCGGACACACACACACACACACACACACTCACCTCTAACAAGACTCAAAGGGTGAGAGAAAGTTCAAAAGGGAGGAAAGTGGAAAGTAGAAAGTGGAAAGTGGAATGCGGCAATGTTGTGACATCAAATGTTCATGTTAACAACTTTTCTAAAACTCAATGAGCTGTTGTTTGCCGCTTCTGCACTACACTGAGAGAAAGAGGGAGAGAGAGCTAGCAGGAGAAAGAGAGAGAAAGAGATGGAGAAGGAGAGAAAGAGAGAGAGAGAGACAGACAGTCAGCCAGGCGCAAACACGTCGAGTGTTTTGTAGCAAATAATTTTGCACAAAGTTCTCGCCTTAACGATTTGAACACATGTTAACATGAAGAGTAACAACACTTGCAACAACAACAACAACAACAGCAACAACAACAGCAACAACAACAATGACAACGACAACAATTTCAACACAAGCAACATTGGAAAGGACAGGATAACAACAAGGATAACACTTCGACATGATAATAAATATATTTAAGGACGTGGACAGAAAACCAGACGGCAAACAATTCAACTTACAGCTTGAAACTTGTGATAGAAATCCAAATACATCGAAAACATCGAATTTTTAAATCAGATTTGTATAACGATAATTCGATAAATTTTATGTATCGAATTAAAACCGGAAAATTGCACAAAAATCTATGCTGCAATCTTTTTTCGAAACTTTTTCGTAGAAAAAGAAATGGATCCCGCTCTAAAAAAATATTATTACCAGGGATTAAAACCTTAACCGAAACCGTAACCTTTAACCGATAAAAACCGATTGAATTTTGTAACCGTAATATTTTTTTCCGCTATACCGAAATGCATTAACCGAAACTCTTTAAACCGAAATAACGGTTAATTTCGGTTCTGGCCGTCGCAGCTACAACTTCGAACTGCCATAACTTTGTCAAACCTCAATAAATTTTCATGCGCCATGTAAATTTTATCATTATTTTACCTCTTAATTCGTTCTTCATTTAAATTTTTTGCATATTCAAAATTTTTAAATTTTGAATTTTTTAGAAATTTTACAGTGTTACCCCTTATCATTTTTCGAAAAATTTCGAAAATTTCGAATTTTCAAAATGAACAAAATTTAAATGCAGAACGAATTAAGAGTTAAAATCATGCTCAAATTTACATGGCGAATGAATATTGATTGAGTTCTGACAAAGTTATGGCAGGTCAAAGTTATCAGTTCAGAACCGAAATAAACCCTTATAAATGAATCGGTTACTAAACGGTTATTTCAGTTTAAGAAGTTGCGGTTTATGGGTTTCGGTACAGTGAAAAAAAATATTTTCGGTTGCGGTTTCAGTTACGGCTACAAATTTCAATCGGTTTTCATCGGCTAAAGGTTACGGTTTCGGTTTAAAACCGAAATAACCGATTAGTAAACGATTCATGTATAAAGATTAATATCGGTTCAAGCAAACAATAAAATCAATTATTTTGTTAAGTGTAATCATCGATTTTCAAATTAATTTTAATTTAGAATTTGAATATTGATCTCATTCAGCATATGTTTTTTGGGTCAAAGAACTAACATGATTTATTTTTTAAACATTTTAACCAAAAAATATTTTCTTTTTGTGAATCGATTTGCTTTGCAGTCGAATATTTTGTAAAGTGTAGAATATCATGGATGAAATTGAGTTAGTTTTTAAACAAATAGTCAGACAGAGAAATCTGCGGTATCATTTGTTGCAATCATTCTCAAATGCGGCTCAGTCGGAAAGTAGAGACAAATGGGGAATGGGGGAGAATTGAGAATTGGTTAGTTGGACAGTACATATTCGTACTTGTGCTCGTACTTGTGCTCGTGCTCTTATAGCCTGCTTTATATGACGGCTAATAAAACAGGCAGCTATGGCAGGAAAAATGTTCATTCGTATGCACTGAACGGATGCCAGGCGATGCCAATTTCGCATACCAAATTCGCATGGGCGTTATTTCTTTTCGTTTACTCTTTTTCTCTATTTTTCCTTCTATTTTGTTTTTTTTTTTTTTTTTGGGTATATTGCGTATTTGGAACACGTTTAAGCAGCTGCTGCAAATGCATGAAAAGCAATAATGCAAAAAATATAAAAAAGTATAAAACGACGAACAAAAGATGGAAACAGAAGCGTGACAATAAGATGAAACAAGTAACAATAGAATTATCAAAGGGTCGCCGATTATAAAAATACACTTTTTTTACCCAAATAACATACATCTAATTAAATGCAATCCAAATGATAGCCTATTATAACCTTTTATTTCTGATTTTTTAAAATACATTTTTCAAAATAAGTCTTATTTGTAACCCTTTAAATAAAAGTCCGAAATAGCTCTTATATTTTATTAAGAATTATAATCATTATTATATTCGTAATATATAAATAAAAATTTAAATTTTATTAATTTTTGGCATTTTTAAAACAAATATTAATTCGTTACTTTTAAATAAAAATTTGGATATAATTCTTAGATTCCAATTTTTTTTTAAATTTTTAACAGTTACGGTCCCTGATTAATATTCCTTTGATTGAAGCTAAAATTCATTTTAAGGCGAATTCAGCTCTTAATACACTCAAAACAATTACAATTGAATTACATTATTTATAATATTAGAGATAGACGCAATCAAAAACTTGACCATAAACTGAATACTTGTAAGTTTTATAACTTTGGTTTTATTTTTAAAATTATAAAATAAAAACCATATGTTGATTATAATAAAAAAAAAAATTAGAAATGATTTTTATTTTATTTTAAAAATTGAAAACTAATTTTCATTTTTATAAGTAAAAAATCATACATTTTATTTAAGTTTATAAATTATTAATTTTTGATATTATTATATTTATTATAATTTTTATTTTATTTTAAAAACTTTAAAACTAAACCATATGTTGACATTTATTAAAAAAAAATTTAAAAATGATTTTTATTTTATTAAAAAAATTGAAAAATAATTTTCATTTTTAAAACTGAAAAATTATATTTCATTTTTAAACTTTATGATATTTAAATAATTTTCTTATCAAAAAATAAAAAGGAAAATAAAAAATAAAAGCTTATCCTGTTTCCAGGATACTGAAATCCGAAAAAGTATATCTAACATTTTCCCATACATCTATATAATTTTGATTAATGTTAAATTTTTTTAAACTCATAATAATAAATAGGAAATAATAATAGTTGTAATTGAATCAAAGTGTTGCATAATTCATGGTTCATTAGGTATACCCTGTGGTGTAGGGTATGGGAATAATGTGAATTTGTAGGAGTAAATTATTGTTGAGTTAGCCGAGTTACGAGCAACGATGGATCGCTGATAAAGAGGCAATCAGCAGCAGCTGTTGCAAGTGTTGCAAGTGTTGCAAGTGTCGCATGTGGCATGGAAAATGTAGGCAGGATCAGCGGCTGCTTAAGATGCACTTTTTGGTAGCTAGAATATTAACCAAAAGTGAAGTCAGTTGTGGCGTGAAGTTGCCATCTGTTGCAAGTGGATAAGCTGCCGCTAAGCTAACCTGCTTACACTGCCACATTGCCACATTGCCACACTGCCACACACACCGCACCTTGCAACACATCCGATTTGTGCATATATGTCAGAAGCAGCCTTAACAACTTGCAACCCAGCAGCAGCACGTGTGAAGAGATTTGACAGCCTCCCACCTGCCCCACCTGCCCCACTTGCCCCACCTGCCCCACCTGTCCCTGTCCCCATTGCTCCATCTTTTGTCTTTGCATTTGCACCAGCAACTGTTAAGTGAGCACTGTGGGACAAAATACCCAATATATAAGCATAAATTAAATATATATTTTCAAAAAAGTTAAATAATTATTACTAGTCATTACTAATTAAATTTTTATTTATTTCGGGTACGATTATTTAAGGTTTATAATGATTACTAATTGATTACGATTACTAGTAATCAAACATAATCAGGATTACTAAAGATTACTAGAAAATAATTACAATTAACTAAAAATAATCAAAAAAAAAAATTTAAGTATTTTCAGTTTACTTTTGATTTTTTCTGACTATTAACAATATTTGAGCAAAAGTAATCAGAAAATAATCAAATTATTTTTTGGATTATTTTTATAAAATTGTAATAATTTCCTAGTAATCTCAGTAATCTTGAATTTTTTAATTACTTATAATCAAAATCAATTAGTAATCCAAAAATTGATTACTAATTTTAATCAAAATTTAACAGCTATGCTTTAAGGTTGTCTGAAAACCAGGGATTAAAACCGAAACTAATATCGGTTTCAGTTACGGTTTCGGTTTTGCTCGAATTAAGGTTTTCGGTTATCGGTTATGCAAAATCTTGGAGTATCGGTTTCGTAACGGTTATCGGTGTTTTGTAAGTCGAGCAAAAAGACTTTTTTCTAATTTTTTCCTTAAACTGTTTAAAAATTGAAAAATCCAAAGTATTTTTATGTTTTTGTCACGAACCCTAATTTTTATGATTTAAAAAAAATACAATGCAACAATTATCCTATTGCTAATATATGATTATTATTTTTCCTAATTTAATTTTTAAAATTGCAAAATAACGAAGAAGTTATTATTAATTATTTTAATTATTATTAATGGAAGTGTTATTCCAAATTGTTATTGCTTAGGCAATTTTTGTGTTTTGCTTAACAAAAACAGATGACAGATAACACAAATAACGTGGTTCAGTTACAAATAAAAATATATATAAATTCAAGTATTTCGCTTTATATTTAAATCAAAAAATGGTAGCTTTTTGCCCATAGTATATGTAGAAGGGCAGTTTGTTGGTTTTATTCTTATTCTCTTCTACTTGCTCCCTCGTATCTTTTGTGCCAACTCTCGCAAAGGGGGATGTCCCCTCACCTCACCACCGCCCATGTCCCCTCCCCCCTCCTTGTGGCACTTTCGCGTGGCGCTTTTTATTATTATAAAATACGCATGAGTTAGTGTGCATATTACATGGATTTTGTGTGTAAAGGGATAAAAATGCAATCAGTCGCAAAAACCAGCAAAGTGAAACAGACAAAAGACAAAAAAAAAGAGACAACAATAGACAGACCGAGAGGGAGTGACAGGAGGGGGGGGGGGGAATTGACCCCCTTTCCCAACCCCATCAGCTATACAAATTGCACTTACAACTTAATTTCCATAGTCGCACTTTTGTGCGGCTTTCAAACGAATAATTTCGTGTCTAAAATATGCGAGGTTGCACGTAAAGTATGTGGTAATACAAATGCCATATAATACTCTAAACATTTATATAACACAGTATAATTTGTTTGATTATCACCTTACTTAATTTCACACCTAAGTTAATTGCCCAACAACATTAATTTTAGTTTTTTATATAAACCAAAAATATATTTAGGATCATTTAAATTAAAATATTGTTAGTACTCCGAAACCTTAAATCTTTATACATTTTTGTTTACTTTCATTCAGATTTAAGCATATAAATCTTTAAGAATATAAATCTAAAAATTCACAGTTCTTAATATAAGAATTAAAAATCTTAAATTGATAAGAAAATATAAATATGTCATATTTAATATGGTTAGATTCGGTAAACAAGTCGAGGAATCGAAACCCGCTCTAGCCAAGGAAAAAAACATATAATCGGATTATTTATAATAAAAAAAATAAATCAAAAAAAAGTATAAGATAAAAAAATAAGCTTAAAGTTTAAAACATCTGCCTTATTTTTTTATTTTTGGTTTGAGAATTTAAGACTGTTTGGTCTTAAATTAAGAACTTTTTCCTATTTGAAATGTTCTTAAAATCAAGATGTGATTTATTTAAGAATTTTATGTTCACGACGCATTTTTTAGGCCAAAATTCTTAGTTCTGAGACCAAAATCTTAATTTTAGAACATTTTTTTTATCAGTGTAATGATTATATAATCATCTTGTGAATATGTTTGGATTAATAATTAATTATGATTACAAGTAATTAAAAACAATAATGATTACTGAAGATTACTTAGAAACAATTGCAAGAATCCAAAATATTTATTTATTTTCAGATGACTTTTTCTCAAATATTGTAAATAATCAGAAAAAAATCAGAAGTAAACTGAAAATAATTAAATAATTTTTTGATTATTTTTAGCTAATTGTAATTATTTTCTAATAATCTTCAGTAATCCTGATTATTTTTGATTAATAGTAATCGTAATCAATCAGTAATCATAATAAACCTTAAATAATCGTTTTTGAATCATTAATTTAGCCGAAAAAATAAAAATTATTTAATGACTAATTATTATTTAACAGCTATGCCCAAAAAATAGAAAGAAAATTAATGAATATTTTAATTTATTTAACATAAGAAAATATATAAAAATAACTATTGAACTGAACTGAAGAGAAAGTGAGAAGAGAGGAAAAGGAGAAGGAGAAAAGGAAGTGGACTTGAATTTGAAGTGAACATTTCTCAATAGGATGAATGACACCCAAATGCCCAATGAGCTGCCAAAAGCAACACTAACACTATGTCACACAGTTGACCTCAAGCAGCGAGGGTTGCTTGAGGGGTTCGAGAGGAATGGAGGGGGGAATGTGGCAGGTTGCAGGTTGCAGGTTTGCAATATTTGCTTCAAGTGTTATTGCAGAGTTTCTCCACAGGTTTCTCTCTCGCTCTATCGCTCTCTCTGTCTCTCTGTCTCCTCTCTCTCTGCTCCGCAAGTAAATTTCAAGAAACAATTTTCAGGAATGACTTAACTTTTGCGTTTATGTGAAAACTTTTGCAACGTGATGTTATGCGAACAGCCAAAAGGAGTAGGAAAATCAGGAGGAGTAGGGAAATCAGAAGGAAACTTGCAGCAGTTGGGGAAGCAGGAGAAGAAAGAGGAGTTGGACGTTCAGTTGAATCGTCTGATCGAGATCCACATCCCTTGTTATATATGCCAAATCCTGACAATTGATATATTCTCTCTCCTCGGATTTGTCCATCAATTGTAGGACAAAAGTAGTAGGAAAATCAGGAGGAGTAGGGAAATCAGAAGGGAAACTTGCAGTAGTTGGGGAAGAAGGAGATCCACATCCCTTGTTATATATGCCAAATCCTGACAATTAATATATTCTCTCTCCTCGGATTTGTCCATCAATTGTAGGACAAAAGTAGTAGGAAAATCAGGAGGAGTAGGGAAATCAGAAGGGAAACTTGCAGTAGTTGGGGAAGAAGGAGATCCACATCCCTTGTTATATATGCCAAATCCTGACAATTGATATATCCTCTCTCCTCGGATTTGTCCATCAATTGTATGACGAAAGGAGTAGGAAAATCAGGAGGAGTAGGGAAATCAGAAGGGAAACTTGCAGCAGTTGAAGAAGCAGGAGAAGAAAGAGGAGTTGGAACTTTAGTTGAAGCGCAGTGAGAGCGTCTGATCGAGATCCACATGCCTTGTTATATATGCCAAATCCTGACAATTGATATATCCTTTCTCCTCGGATTTGTCCATTAATTGTTTGAGTTTCCAGCGCATGGAGCGAAGTTCATGTCGTGTTGCCGGCAGACGGACGAGAAGTTCATTACATTGATTCTCATTGAGAATTCCATTGCCATCCGAGTCGAACATTTGCAACAACGATTGCAATTTCAATTCCAATCTTTCACAGCGTCGAAAACGTGATAATCCATAAATGAAATGACGAAATCCATGCGAGGGATGCAAATACACATCGACCAAACGATCGCCCAATGGATGTGATGCTATCGGTGGCACTTTCAACAACTCACTGCGCAACACTCGCCCCTCTCCATCCCGATCCAGAGTCTCGTATTGACCCAACAAATAATCGATGCGCAGTCTCGAAAAACCCGATTCAAATTGGATCTGATTTAATTGATCGGCACTCAAATGTCTCGATGCCATGATTCCCATTTCATCCCACAAATTATTCACTTCACTTCAATATTCTTCTTCTTCTTCTTGTTCTTCCCTTTTTTTAATAATTATCATGCAGAATTTTCCGAATTAAGTTGAACTGTATAAAATGTTTGAAATGTGTGTGCGTGCGAAAGTGAGAGTTGAAATTGAAATTGAAATTGATATTGAAATTGATTTTCAGTTTGACGATTTACATTGTTCTTTTATTCAATTGAAGTTTTACTAAATGAAAGCTAGATCTTTTTATCATCTATAACAAGGAAAAAAACCGAAACGAATATCGGTTTCAGTTACGGTTTCGGTTATGCTCGAATTAAGGTTTTCGGTTATCGGCTATGCAAAATATTGGAGTATTGGTTTCTTAACGGTTATCGGCTTTTTTATAAGATTCGGTTGACAAATACCGGTATTGTTTCGGTTCACAAAAAAATAAAAATTAAGGTTTTCGGTTGACCAAAATAAGAAGCGTTATTCATTGTTTTAAATAAAAAATTATTAATGCTCTTATTAGCCTGGAATATAATATTATCTGTTTACTGGAATGATCCAGTGTAATATCGATTGTACTATAATTTGAGCTCAAATAAATTTGGTTTATTTGGTTTGATAATATCGATTATTTTGATTTTACTGATTTTTAATAACTTTGAACTGCCATAACTTTGTCAAAAGTCTATAAATTTTTCTGCGGAATGTAAATTTGTGAATTTTTTACCTCTTTAATTCGTTCTTCATTTAAATTTTTTTGCATATTCAAAATTCCAAAATTTTCGAATTTATTAGAAATTTTACAGTGTTACCCCTTATCATTTTTCGAAAAAATTTCGAAAATTTCGAAGTTTTAAAATGAACAAAATTTAAATGCAGAACGAATTAAGAGTTAAAATCATGCTCAAATTTACATTTCGCATGGAAATTGATTGGACTTTTGACAAAGCTATGACAGTTGAAAGTAATCGTGCCGTTGCTCAGTAGCTGCGACGGCCAGAACCGAAATTAACCCTTATAAATGAAATTGGTTACTAAACGGTTAATTCGGTTTAAAGAGCGGAAAAAAATTTGTTTCGGTTACGGTTTCCGTGCTTACGGTTACAAATTTCAATCAGTTTTTATCGGTTAAACGTTACGGTTTCGGCTAAGTTTTTAAATCCCTGTTCTATATATATAAAACTCAGTCCTGACTTACTAAAGGCTAAAGGTGAAATTTTCACACAACATACAAGAAACAAATTCGCGTGCAATAAGACGGCGTTTGAGAAATTCCACCTGAAAGTGCCTCAAAATGAGGTCAGAGGTCATAGAATTGCTTTGTATGAAAAACTTTTTTGTTTCTTAAGATATCTTAACCAAATTTACAGCGAGCAGGGGCGGAGCCACCTAGTTTATATATAGAACTATTTCTTCTGACCAGGGACCAAAACTGTTATGAAGAAAAATAAGCAAAAACAACAAAGATCAAATTTAGTAATTATTTGTGATTTAATAAAAAATTCAAAATAATTTTTAAATTTTATTTTTTCAGTCTTTTATACGAGTTTTTCAGGAAACTTTTGGATAAATGTCTTTGTAAATACCTCCGCTAATATTCAATTGTATTATCTACAGCTTTCTGTAGAGTATGGCATTTTCCATCATCAATAGCTAAAATTATAGATAATAATTTATTGCGCATTTGCCTCAGAATCCTTTGGGAAAAATTGTCAGTCAATTAATTTCTGACAAATTAATTCATTAAATTATGCTCGCATATATTATTATTTAATTTAATGTAAATATTTGAAACAGAATGAGTTCAAATATTTTTTAATCTGTTTATTATAACTCTCTAACTATTTATTTTATGTATGTATATGTGCGGAATACCAATCTTAAAATAATAATTTCAATTGACTTTATTTTATTCATTCTTTCATATTTGATTGTAATAAATCAAAGTGCATTCCTTTTAATCCAGAATTTCAAATACAAATAAAATTCGCATACATTTTAATTTAATAAATGCAGAAAGTTTCCCTTACCTTGTCATTGCCTTTTCCACCTTTAACACTTATATAAATCCGAACTTCAAATTTCTAATACTTATACATATGTATGTATCTCCATTTCCATTTCCATTTCCCTTCCCCGTTTCATGGGTTTGAAGCCTTCACGTATTTTGGCATATGTCAAAATTAATTTCGTTGGCAACATTTTGACAGGTTTTCATGCAAACACTTGGCCAGGCCAAAAAGCACGGCCTATGTGGCATGTTGAGGGCTAGAATTGCTTAACAATATCCGATGATTTCAGTGGGTGGTTCAGTGGTTCAGTGGGTTGGTGGTGCCTTATTCATTGCCTTTTTCATCTGAGTGGCATTGGTTTTTTTTTTTTGATTTTATTATTTGTTTGTTTGTTTTCTGCGCAATCATCGGCTACATTTTTTGCTACATCAACACAATGACACATTACCAGGCAGTACACCCCACTACCCCTCCCCTCCTCCCTCTCTACACTCTCTACACTTCTTTTCACATTTGATGGCATCATGTTTTAATATGAAAATCACAAATCCTGCAAATGGGGAGCATTAAAAGTTGCGTTTGAGCCAAGTTTCAATGATGTCATGCAATATACTAAGGTACTCCCCCCCTAGAAATTACCAAAATTAAGAGAACATTTTCTGAATGGAAAACCAGCTGTTAATCCCTCCCCAATCCCCCCTTCCCCCGTCCATCCCTTTTAGGGGGTATGTGTGAGTGCAAATTAATGAAATTAAATCGCCTTCATTTTAATGGTTGACCCCAAAGAAATCGTTCAGTTTTCCAATCGCAAAATTCCCTAGTGGAGTCAAGACCTCCCCCCTCCCCCACTTTCACTCCTAAAAACCCCCTCTCTGAATCCCCCCACCAGATCTTCCCCCTATTCCGATTGAATATGGGAAATCGAAGGACTTCTTTGGATAATGGGCAATGGACAACACCAAACGATTTTTGTTGGAAGGAAATGCTCGACTGGTGAATACCCTGTATGTAGATATAGATATGAAGGAATGCTAGAATTAGAAATCAATTAGATAATAAATTTAAATAAATTGTTATGATTATATAATCATCTTGTACATTTTTTTGGATTACAAATTAATTATTTTTATAAGTAATTAAAAATTAGCAAGATTACTGAATAATACTAAGAAATAATTACAACTCGCTAAAAATAATCAAAAACATAATTTGATTATTTTCAGATTACTTTTGCTTAAATATTGTTAATAATCAGAAAAAATCAAAAATAATCTGAAAATAATTAAATTATTTATTTCACAATTTTTAGCTAATTGTAATTATTTTCTAGACTCTTCAGTAATCTTGATTGATTTTTGATTACTAGTAATCGGAGTCAATTAGTAATCATTATAAACCTTAAATAATCGTATTTGAATCATTACTTTAGCCGAAAAAAGTTAATAATCTAATTAGTAATCATGATGACTAGTAATCATTATTTAACAGCTATGAAAATAATTGTTATTGATCAACAATTTAACTAACAAAAATCAACTTTAAGATCAAGTGTAATTTTTGTTTCAAATAGTATACCAAATTTTTTATTTTTGCAATATCTCTGCAAATAGATAAAAAACTTATACTTAAGAATTTTTAAAATCACTTTAAATGATTATTTAAAGACTTTTATTTTAATATTATTTGTAAAAACTTAGCCGATTTTCATTCGTCATTTTTATCAATATCTGATCTCTACATTGATTCTGCATTTAAAAATAATTAACTTAAAAAAATGTTTTTTTTATTTTTAAAAAGTCTTTAACTAATTTTCAACCGAAAATAATATGTAAATAATCTATAGGATCACAACTGACGCCTTGAGTGCGTTACATACTCTTCAATCTAGTTAGAATACTCACATTTGCCACATTATCAATAGCTACAGGGTATAATAAAAAGAAGAAGAAAAATTGGAACTCAACGTTCCGGGTGTTTGGTAGTTTTTCAGTCGGGAGGGTGCACTGAAAAAAAAAGACCAACTTCTAAAATCAAGAATATTCATCGTAAATATTTTGTTCTTAAAATAAGACCATTTTAAGACCAAATTAATAAAACTAAGAATATTTAGTTAAAAATTCGCAGTTCTTAATATAAGAATTAAAAATCTTAAATTAATAAGAAAATATAAATATGTCATATTTAATATGAAGATAATTATGACACCGTTGATAAATAAGTCGAGGGATCGAAACCCGCCAAGAATAAAACATATAATCGAAATATTCATAAAAAAAATAGATCTAAAAAAAGTATAAAAATCAAAAAAAAAACATATAATCGGAATATTTATAAAAGAAAAAAAAACAAAAAAAACGAGATAAATATCAAAAAAAAAAACATGTAATCGGAATATTTATAAAAAAAAATACATCCAAGAAAAGTATAAATAAAAAAAAAAATAAGTTTTAAGTTTAAAACACCTGTCTTATTTTTTATTTTTAGTTTGAGAATTAAAGACTGTTTGGTCTTAAATTAAGAACTTATTCTTATTTGAAATGTTCAATAAAATCAAGATGTGTTCTAAATTCAAGAATTTTATGTTCTCGACGCATTTTTTAGACCAAAATTCGTAGTTCCAAGACCAAAATCTTGATTTTAGAACATTTTTATCAGTGTGGAAAAGAGGGAAAAGGGGAGTTAAAAAGGAATTGGTGTTTGTGTTGTTGTTGTTGTGTTTTCCCTTTCGACATCGCGTTAATACGTATGAAATTGTTTGGTGATGGAATCTTGCTACGTGATGCGAATATTGTGATTAATTGCAAACGACGGGGCAGCACAGACATTGTGAACTGCCAGGGGGTGAGGAAGGTGAAGGAGGGAGAGGGGATAAGAGCAGTAGTATTCAAGACCTCAAGCTAAGCTTTAAGCTGCATTTCCTTCATTCCTGTGGCGCCACAAAAGGAATTCAGGAAGGAAGCAAAGTTTTCCTTTGAACAGGTTTTCCTCCATTTTCCCCTCTTCATCATTTGGATAGACAACAAAAATTAGCAACTAACGGAAGCGAGTGAATCAATGAATGAATGAATGAATGAATAAGTGAGTGTATGAATAACTGAAAGCTGTTCGGGGCGGTAAAATAAAGGAAAATAATGCCAACACCTGCTACTTTAATCCATAGCTGTTAGATTTTGATTAAAATTAGTAATTAGATTATAAATTAAAGAGAATTATAATTTTTGGATTACTAATTAATTATGATTATGAGCAGGGATTAAAACCGAAACGAATATCGGTTTCAGTTACGGTTTCGGTTATGGTCGAATTAAGGTTTTCGGCTATCGGTTATGCAAAATATTGGAGTATTGGTTTCGTAACGGTTATCGGTTTTTTATAAGATTCGGTTTAAAAATACCGGTATCGCTTTGGCTCACAAGAAAGATAAAAATTAAGGTTTTTAGTTGACCAAAATCAGAAGCGTTTTTCATTGTTTTACATGAAAAAAGACTTAATGCTCTTTTAGCCTGGAAAATAATGTAATCTGGTTACTGAAATAGTCCAGCGTAATGTCGATTTTATTATTTCATTTGGTTCATTTGGTTTAAAAATTTCGATAATTTTGATTTTACTGATTTTTAATAACTTCGAAATCCCATAACTTTGTCAAAACTCAATCAATTTTCATGCGAAATGTAAATTTGTGAAATTTTTACCTCTAAAATCGTTCTTCATTTAAATTTTTGGCATATTCAAAATTCGAAAATTTCGAATTTTTTAGAAATTTTACAGTGTTACCCCTTATCATTTTTCTAAAAAATTCGAAAATTTCGAATTTTTAATATGCAAAAAATTTAAATGCAGAACGAATTAAGAGTTAAAAAAATGCACAGATTTACATTCCGCATGAAAATTGATTGAGTTTTGACAGAGTTTTGGCAGTTCGAAGTTATCAAAGTTGCTCAGTACCTGCGACTGTTAGATCCAAATTTAACCCTTATAAGTGAATCGGTTACTAAACGGTTAATTCGGTGTAAAGAGTTTGGGTTTCGGTACAGTGAAAAAAACATTTTTTCGGTTACGGTTTTAGTTACAGTTACCAATTTCAATCGGTTTTCATCGGATAAAGGTTACGGTTTCGGTCAAGGTATTAATCCCTGATTATAAGTAATTAAAAATAATCAATAGTGCTGAAGATTACTAGAAATTAATTAAAATTAGTTAGAAATAATCAAAATAATAATTAGATTATTTTCATTAACTTTAAGAATGACATTGTTTATCATTTAAAAACTGACATTGATTTCAAATGTGGAAATCATTAAAGGAAAAATACAAAAATTCACTTGCAAAATTGAAAGTGAAATGTTTAACATCTCAAATGATTGATAGTCATTATAATCTTGAAAATTATTAAAGATTATTATCAAAAATTATAATTGTCTCCCGGTTTGAGGCCATTTTCGTGTTAGCAATTTTAATTTAAAGACCTACCAAATTTACTTAGCGACCTCAAATAAAAATTACTGATTTACCTTAAAAAATAAAAAAATTTCGACAAAATATCACATCGTGTTAAAAAAAATAAATATTATTAATTAAATTTAGAATGTAACATTTTTATTAATATCGGAATCGGAATATTTAAAAAAAAATAAATCCAAAGAAAGTATAAATATCAAAAAAAAAAAAATAGGTTTAAGGTTGAAAACATCTGCCTTATTTTTTAATTTTGTGGTTTAAGAATTAAGGACTGTTTGGTCTTAAATTAAGAACTTATTCTTATTTGAAATGTTCTAAAAATCAAGATGTGTTTTCTAAATTTATGAATTTTATGTTGTCGACGCATTTCTTAGACTAAAATTCTTAATCTTGATTTTAGAACATTGTTTTTCTGAGTGTAGTTATGAGAGCTTAAAGCTGTAACGGCTGTTGACTCATCCCGAAACTTGAACAGTTCTCAGTAAAAAAAAAACACTTGTATTTAGTGGAGAGGGGGGGGGAGGGGCAACGCGGCGTATGAGCAACGAATGCGAGTTGCATTTAATACAAATACAAATAAAATTTGCAGTGTTGCAAGAGACCCGCATCAGTTGCATTGTCAGTTGATTTGCCTGCCTGTCAGTCAACAGTCACTTAAACAAACACAGAGCGAGAGAGAGAGAGTGGGAGTGGGAGTGAGAGAGAGAGAGAGAGAGAGAGAGAGAGAGAGCAATTACGCGAATTCCCCATACACCGTTAAGAGGTTGGCCAACAAAGATTTTTCTTAGAAAAACCGCAGCAACAGCAAACGGCAAGCGGCATTCCAAAGTAAATTACAAACAAAAATGTTGCTTGCAACATGAAAACCAAAGCGGAAACCGCAACAGCAGCAACTGAAAATGTAAACAGAGCGACAGAGACAAAGACAGAGAGAGAGAGAGAGAGAGAGAAAGACTGCAAAAATGAAAGGAAAATAAAACCAAGTACTAACTAAAGATATCTGCGGGTCAACGAATATTGTATACACTTACAAATGTGATAATAATAATAATAATAATAATAATAATAATAATAATAATAATAATAATAATAATAATAATAATAATAATAATAATAATAATAATAATAATAATAATAATAATAATAATAATAATAATAATAATAATAATAATAATAATAATAATAATAATAATAATAATAATAATAATAATAATAATAATAATAATAATAATAATAATAATAATAATAATAATAATAATAATAATAATAATAATAATAATAATAATAATAATAATAATAATAATAATAATAATAATAATAATAATAATAATAATAATAATAATAATAATAATAATAATAATAATAATAATAATAATAATAATAATAATAATAATAATAATAATAATAATAATAATAATAATAATAATAATAATAATAATAATAATAATAATAATAATAATAATAATAATAATAATAATAATAATAATAATAATAATAATAATAATAATAATAATAATAATAATAATAATAATAATAATAATAAAATAATAATAATAATAATAATAATAATAATAATAATAATAATAATAATAATAATAATAATAATAATAATAATAATAATAATAATAATAATAATAATAATAATAATAATAATAATAATAATAATAATAATAATAATAATAATAATAATAATAATAATAATAATAATAATAATAATAATAATAATAATAATAATAATAATAATAATAATAATAATAATAATAATAATAATAATAATAATAATAATAATAATAATAATAATAATAATAATAATAATAATAATAATAATAATAATAATAATAATAATAATAATAATAATAATAATAATAATAATAATAATAATAATAATAATAATAATAATAATAATAATAATAATAATAATAATAATAATAATAATAATAATAATAATAATAATAATAATAATAATAATAATAATAATAATAATAATAATAATAATAATAATAATAATAATAATAATAATAATAATAATAATAATAATAATAATAATAATAATAATAATAATAATAATAATAATAATAATAATAATAATAATAATAATAATAATAATAATAATAATAATAATAATAATAATAATAATAATAATAATAATAATAATAATAATAATAATAATAATAATAATAATAATAATAATAATAATAATAATAATAATAATAATAATAATAATAATAATAATAATAATAATAATAATAATAATAATAATAATAATAATAATAATAATAATAATAATAATAATAATAATAATAATAATAATAATAATAATAATAATAATAATAATAATAATAATAATAATAATAATAATAATAATAATAATAATAATAATAATAATAATAATAATAATAATAATAATAATAATAATAATAATAATAATAATAATAATAATAATAATAATAATAATAATAATAATAATAATAATAATAATAATAATAATAATAATAATAATAATAATAATAATAATAATAATAATAATAATAAAATAATAAATGAAAATTCATTATGCTGTCTGCTATAATATTGACTATGTCTTGATTGCCAGTCACGTGTCGCAAGTCACCTGAAGAAATGAAGTATACCCTTTTTAAAGCAGAAAAGAAATAAGAAAAAGAATAAATAGGGGGGTTTGAAATGCAGCGAAGGGCAGCAAGTGACTGACGTCGACGTCGACGTCGGCGTCAACGTTGGCGTCTTGGAGTCGCCAGGCAATGTCCCGTTCATTCCCCCTCCCCGCCCCCCTTTGAGGCACCCCTGTGCATGCAATTTGGTGTGTGTTTCCCAAGAAACCTTTGTTGCATTATTGCCGCAATTTGCAGAAGTGGTGACGTGAGAGCCATCTGAGTGCTGCGGCCACGAATATTGGCCCGAAACAACAGCAACAACAACAACAAGCATCCTTGCAAAGCATACCAACCCCCTCCTAGCTACCTACCTACCTACCTACCTACCCCCCCCTCCATCCCGTTGACTACGCCCATGCCGTGGCACATTCTGGGCCGTCAAGCTGCCAGACAGCCAACAAATAACAACTAAGTTGGCAATTTGGAGTCGCGCAACAAAAACTAAACCAAAAGCCAACAACAAACAAGTTAACAATGAGCTCAATGAGTGTGCACAACTCGCAGATACCCTGTAAACTGAACTTAACTAGAAAGAAATTGTAAAAATTACTATATTCATTTATTATTTCTCTCTACTTTCTATTATTCTTATTCCTCTTTCTCTCTTTCTCTATCTCTTTCTCTATGCTTCCCTCTCTCTCTTTCTCTCTACCTCTCTCTCTCTCTCTCTCACACTTTCTCTTTCTCTCACTTTCTATCTCTTTTTCTCTCTTTCTCTCTCTTTCTCTCTCTTACTTTCCCTTTCTCTCTCTCTTTCTGTCTCTCTCTCTATCTTTTTCTCTCTCTCTCTCTATCTATCATTCACTCCCCCTTTATCTCTTCTTCTCTCTCTCTCTTTTTCTCCCTCTTTCTCTCTCTCTTTCTCTCCCTCTTTATGCTTCTCTCTCTCTCTCTCTATCTCTCTCTCTCTCTCTATCTCTCTTTCTTTCTCTCTCTCTATCCTATCTCTTTGTTAATCTTTCTCTCTTTCTGCCTCTCTATACTCTCTCTTTCTCTCTCTTTCTCTCTCTTTCTCCCTCTTTCTCTCTCTTTCTCTCAATCTATCTTTCACACTCTCTCTTTTTCTCTTTTTCTCTATCTCTCTCTCTCTCTATTTCTCTCGCTTTGTTAATCTTTCTCTCTTTCTGCCTCTCTATCTCTTTCTTTCTTTCTCTCTCTCTACCTCTCTCTTTTTCACTCTCTCTTTCTATCTCTTTTTCTCTCCTCTCCTCTCTCCCCTCTTTCTCTTGTTGTCTATCTTCTCTATCTTCTCTTACTCCTCTCTTTCTCTTTCTCTGTCTTCTTTCCCTCCATCTTTTCTCAACATTTCTCACTTTCTCACTATCTCTCAATATCTGTGTCTCACCATGTCTGTCTCTTTTATCTTTAATCTATTATCTCTCTATCTCTCTCCTCTTCTTTTCATTCCCTCTTTTTCATTCTCTCGTTATCATTTTTTTCTTGACTTCTCTCTATATATCTTCCCTCTCACTCTCTATCTCTTTCTCCCAAACTTCTCCACTTATATCCGATGTTCTTCCTCCAGTTATTATTATCTTGCAGTTTATTTTAAATTTAACTTGTAATTAGAAGTAACTTTCAAATTTAAAAAAATTAATTTTTTTAATTAAAATCTAAGATTTTATTTAAAAATTTAACTGTTATTTCTAAGTAAATTTCAAAAAAAAAATATCAGAATATTTAAAAAGTGCCCATATTTTGCTATACAGTTATTAGAATATACATAGATGCTATAATATCTACATATCCCATATTTTTTTATATTTTACTTTCCTCATTATTTTTCCTTATTTCTATTATTAAGATCTTAAATTTAACTTTTATTTCTAAGTAACTTTCAAATTTCAAATAATTTAAAAAGTTGCCCATATTTTGTTATATGTTTTTTGAATATACATAAATGCTATAATATCTAAATTTTACTTTTCTCATAATTTTTCATTATTTCTCTACTAAGTATAAATTTTTCCTATGGTATAAAAAATAATCCAAAATATTTTTCACTTTCTTTCCTGAGTTTAAACAAGACTACCCATTGTGTGTATCTGAGTACAGGGTATGACAACAACCAACAAGCAAGAGAACAAAAATTTAGAGCTAAGAAAATGCCAAGCAGCAAAAAAAGAAAGAAAATAAAAGAAGGAATGAGAGGAAAAAAATGCGCAGCTCATCTCCAAAAGTGGTTAGCGTTGAGCCACTTCAAGTTGTGGTGGGTTGAAGGGTATATATATGTACGTATATACCCTATAAGGGTATGAGGGTATGTAATATGCAGCAACAGTTCATAAATATCCAAGGGACCCAACGCACGTGAATATCATTCAAATATAAATGAAAACTTGATTAATTTGCTTTTCTTTTCGCTTGGGGTGGCAACTCTGAAACTCGGAACACACACGGAAAGCTATCGATAACTAAATAAATGAACTCTAGTGCCAATTACAAAAATAACAACCTGCCCCAAAAGTTGTTGTTACACATGTCTACAAACAATTACATTCAACATTCCAAATTCCAAATTCAACATTCAACATTCAGCATATTATTAAAATGAAACAACAAAATCCGCAAGTTAAGAGCTAGTTACAGTGTTGCCAATTTAGCTATTTTCCCGCTAGATCTAGGATTTTCAATTGGCGGAATGCGGAATAAATTTTATAGCTATTTTTTAGTTTAAAAAATATTCTGAAATATTTCAAATTTTTATTTTTTGATTTCTATTTTCTATAGTTGTTACCATTTATTTATTTTTAATACTGATTTCGAATATTTACTATTATTTACTACTGGAAATATTCCAAATTTATTTACTACTGGAAATATTCCAAATTTATTTACTACTGGAAATATTCCAAATTATTATTTTTTGATTACTATTTTCTATACTTGTTAACGTTTATTTATGACAGACGCACAGGGCTAAATTTTCCTATTTTTAATACTGATCTCGAATATTTACTAGCTTTTTACTAGCCAAATGTTAATAAAGCTATTTTAGGAGCAGAAGAGCAGTGTTTAAGTTAAAAAAAAACTACTGGAAATATTCCAAATTATTATTTCTAGATTTCTATTGTGTATAAATGTTAATTATAGCTATTTTTTAGCTTAAAAAAACTACTGGAAATATTTCAAATTATTATTTTTTGATTACTATTTTCTATAGTTGTTAACGTTTATTTATAAAAGACAGACATGGCTAAATTTTCGCTATTTTTAATACTGATTTCGAATATTTACTAGCTTTTTACTAGCCAAATGTTAATAAAGCTATTTTAGGAGGTGAAGGGCAGTGTTAAAGCTTAAAAAAAACTACTGGAAATATTCCAAATTATTATTTGTAGATTACTATTGTACATAATTATTAATATTGATTTATGACAGATAAATAAAATAAATTAAATCGTCTGGATTTTTAATACTGATTTAGAATATATATGTTGATTTAGAACCCTTATGCCTGTTACATAAATTCGCCTATTTTCTGGATATACAGGGTATAAAATCAACCTAAAAACTATTCTAGCTATTTTGTTGGCTTTCTTGTAATATTCCTAGCATTTTCTAGCTATTTTAAAATGTTGATAGTTGGCAACACTAACACTGGGTAGTTAAGGGAAATTCTTGAAACGGCCAAGTTGAAAAACAGTCACAAGTCCATGTCGAAGTCGAAGTCGAAGTCGTCACGAAGTCATGGTCAGTTCAGTTCAGTTCAGTTCATGTGCATTTGCATGCCACAAGTACAGTGAACACTCGCTAAACTCAAAACAAACATTTACGAATTGAGACCAGGGACCAAAACTGTTATGAGGAATAAGCAACAAATCCAGGGATCGCAAATAAGACTCATTTGTATTATAAAAATTACTTTTAACTCTTATTTTTCAATTAATTTAAAATAAAAATCAAAAATAATAATTAAATTTAAATTTTTATTTTAAAATATCCTTAATATACGTCCTTAAAGGACGTGTAATGTTTCACATGAAAGGTATTGATTGTGTATTGAATGTTTTTAGATTTTAAACATTGAATTTTTATTTTCAATTGACATAGTGACATCTTAATCTAGTTAAAGTGTAATAAATAAATAATTACTATTATATTATTCGGCTAAAGTAATGATTCAAATACGCGTATTAAGGTTTATAATGATTACTAATTGATTACGATTACTAGCAGGGATTAAAACCTTAACTGAAACCGTAACCTTTAACCGATAAAAACCGACTGAAATTTGTAACTGTTACTTAACCGAAACCCACAAGTCGAAACCTTTAAACCGAAATAACCGTTTAGTAACCGATTCATTTATAAGGGTTAATTTCGGTTCTAACCGTCGCAGGTACTGAACAATCTCGAACTGTCATAACTTTGTCAAACTCAACCAATTCCATGCGCCATGTAATTTGAGCATGATTTTACCCCCAAATTCGATCTGCATTTAAATTTTGTTGATTTTGAAAATTCGAATTTTTTCGAAAAAATCAAAAAAGACAAAGGGGTAACACTGTAAAATTTCGAAAAAATTCGATTTTCAAAAATTTTTAAAAATGATAAAAATTTAAATGCAGAACTTATTTAGAGGTAAAATCATGCTCAAAATTACATGGCGCATGAAAATTGATTGAGTTTTGACAAAGTTATGACAGTTCAAAAAATAAAAATAATGGAAATTTTCAAACCATTCCAGTAACCAGACAACATTATGTTTCAGGCTAAATAGAGCATTAAGTATTTTTTCATATGAAGCAATGAAAAACGCTTCTTATTTTGGTCAACTAAAACCTTAATTTTTATTTTTTTTAGAAACCGAAACCATAACGGTATTTTTAAACCGAAACTTATAAAAAACCGATAACCGTTACGAAACCGATACTTTGAGATTTTGCATAACCGATAACCGAAAACCTTAATTCGAGCATAACCGAAACCGTAACTGAAACCGATATTCGTTTCGGTTTTAATCCCTCTTTTCTAGTAATCTTGAGTATTTCTAATTTCTTATTATCATAATCAATTAATAATTTAAAAATATTCACTAGTTAATTATATATTCATTACAATTCTTTTAGATTTATAATCTAATTGATTACTAATTGTAATCAAAATTTAACATATGAAATCAGTTCAATTTATGGAGTCTTCACTGTACTGTACTGAGTGCTCTTCAAATGCCGGCAACACTTTTGTAGCATAGTTTTGTGGGCAACTGGCAGTCAATTGGTTGCCCACTGTCGGCCAAGTTGAAACAGTCAAAACAACAGACGTGTCCCATCAGCTGTGAAGGGAAACAGGGGAGAGGAAGGAGGAGGAGGAGAAGGAGAAGGGAAAGGGGTAAAGAGAGAGGGGCAGTCCATAAGTTAACTGCAGCTGAGGCCACAGCAACTCAGTCGCTTCAGTTGTGAGCGAAGTTTGCGACTTTCCGAGTTGCCAAAACAAGGCCAACAACTAGTGAAAGACGAAGAAGAAGAAGATGGAGAAGAAGAAGGAGAAGAATAGAATCTACCGAAGAAGAAGGGCAATAATATGAAATAAATTTCAGTACACTCAGAAAAAAAAATTTTCTTAAATCAAGATTTTGGTCTCAGAACTAAGAATTTTGGTCTAAAAAATGCGTCGAGAACATAAAATTCTTAAATTTAAAAAACACATGTTGATTTTAAGAACATTTCAAATAAGAATAAGTTCTTCATTTAAGACCAAACAATCTTAAAATCTCAAACCAAAAATAAGACAGGTGTTTTAAACTTTAAACTTATTTTTTTTTATATTTATACTTTTTTTGGATTTATTTTTTTTTATAATTAATTATTTTATAATTATATGATTTTTCCTTGGCTAGAGCGGGTTTCGATCCCTCGTCGTTTTTATCAATCTGAAGCGGCGACTCTAACCAGAACACCACGGTATCATTATTGTCTTCATATTAAATATTAAATATGACATATTTATATTTTGTTATCAATTTAAGAATTTTAATTCTTGTATTAAGAACTGCGAATTTTTAGATTAATACTCTTAGTTTTATTAATTTGGTCTTAAAATGGTCCTTTTTTAAGAACAAAATATTAAAGATGAATGTTCTTGATTTTAGAGTTGGTCTTTTTTTCAGTGTAGAAAGAAAAAAAAGGAAAAAGGAAAAATAAAAACAGAGTAAAATAAAATAGAGCAAAATAAAGTAAAATAAAAATAAATAAAATAAAGGGGCCATCGTACAAATCCGTACAAATTGAATAAGAACTCAATCTTGGCTACTGTCAAAACAAGTTTTAGGTCCTGGCAACCGGACACAGGACTCGAAGTTCGAACTTCGAACCGAAGGACGAATCAACAGACGAAAACGGACAACGGGACAATGGACAAGATAAAAACATGGAAAGAAAAAACCGATAACATACTTATAGATTGAATTGAATTGAAAGATGCCTTGGCAATTGTTTGTGTATCATTATGGTCATCATCAATGTGCCACATGCCACATGCCACATGGTTGCAATTTCATCATTGTATTATGATAGCTGATAGTTGATAGCTGTATTATGTGATGCCACTTAAAAGCAATTCAGAAACACTTGCAACACTTCTCACATGCAAATTTCAATTCAATTTTGAATATGATTCCAAAAAATGATTCCTAAACAGGCACCGCAAATAACAGTTATGAATTTAAAAATATTGAGCCACAAAAAAGTCTCCAAGGAGAGTGAGAAAATTATATATATTTTATTTTTATATGGCAAATTCAAAAGCAGCTTAAATCCAGGGATTAAAACCAGGGATTAAAACCGTAACAAATATCGGTTTCAGTTACGGTTTCGGTTATGCTCGAATTAAGGTTTTCGGTTATCGATTATGCAAAATCTTGGAGTATCGGTTTCGTAACGGTTATCGGTTTTTTTTAAGTTTCGGTTTAAAAATACCGTTATGGTTTCGGTTTACAAAAAAAATAAAGATTAAGGTTTTCGGTTGACCAAAATAAAAAGCGTTATTCTTTGCTTTACCTGAAAAATACATAATTTTCTAATTAGCCTGGAAAATAATGTTATCTGGTTACAGGAATGGGAAAATTTCGATTATTTTGATTTTACTGATTTTTAATAACTTCGAACTGCCATAACTTTGTCAAAACTCAATCAATTTCCATGCGCTATGTAAATTTGAACAAGATTTTACCTCTTTATTTGTTCTGCATTTAAATTTTGTTTATTTTGAAAATTCAAATTTTTTCGAAAAAATCAAAAAAAACAAAGGGGTAACACTGTAAATTTTCGAAAAATTCGATTTTCATAATTTTTTTAAAATTAACATAATTTAAATGTAGAACGAATTTAGAGGTAAAATCATGCTAAAATTTACATGGTACATGGAAATTGATTGACTTTTGACAAAGTTATGGCTGTTCGAAGTTATTAAAAATTATTAAATATTTTTATTATTTTAATCATAATTAGCGATATCACCCGAAAACCTTCTATTTACAATTTATATAAAATAAATCATTATTAAAGATACATTAAATATTCACTTGCTGCTGATTTCTGTCCTCCTGGTATATAAAAAAAATATGTAAAGAGGTAAGTATTTGAAAAAATTTAAAGAGGTAAGTATGAAAATATCGGAAATGTTCGACAAATTAATAATTTCTCAAATAAACAAAATTCTGCATTAGATTTTAAAATTAGAGATAGCCTAAATACCAGCTAAAATACCATCATATTTTAATTAAGTGAAAATTTGGAGTGAAATTCTTTGAATGTAATTTCTGTTCGTCTTGAATTTCCTTTAGTTAGTTCCTGAAATTTTTTTAAAACTTCCCCATCTGAAAATAAAGCCCATTCCGTAAATAAGAAGAATAGTTTAATATTTCAATTTTAAATTCATTTTATTCTTAAAATCCTATTCCTTAGAAGTAACATTGGTATATACATAATTTCTGTGCTTATCTTTTGATATATGAAGAATAAGGATAAAATATTTTAATATTAGCATTAAATATAAAATTAATAATTAAAAGTATAAAAGTGCATTTAATTTGTATCTCATTCTATTTAAATATAAGCATTAAATAAAAGAGTCATAATTAAAAGTACACAAGTATTACAAAATTTGTTTTTTTACGCCTTTTTTTGTAATTAAATTTTCATATTGATCTATTAGGTTTTTCTGTGTTTTCATTTATTTATTTTTTATACCCCTGATGTGCTTACCTTCTGATGTGGAAAATTAACATCATTTTACGATAATAAATAAATACTAGTATTAATAAATGAGATTATTAAATTTAATTAAAATTAAGTATATTAAAAATGGATTTTTATTCCGAAATAAATAATAAATAATAATAAAATAATACACACCTGTCGATTTTATTTAATTTTTAAATAAAACCTGGAAATTAACTTGCATTATTTTAAAAGATATTAAAGTTATATGCAATAAGCCTTGTCGACTTCCCAGATTACAATTTTAATATACACAATTTTAGTTAAATTTCCAAATTTGTTTAATGCCTTTATTGTAATTTATAGGATTTCATAATATTCATTATTTTTGAATCTTTGTAATCTATTTTAAAATTCATTTTTATGTATGCATTTTTTTATTGTATCTTAGGGTATCTGTAAGTCGATCAACACTCTACTGTCATTTCTGCTTTATTAATTTAGATACTCTGTTCAGGAGTTTATATTGAACTCCAATGAATTTATCTTTTATTTTAATTTGTAATCTATTTTCAAATTCATAAATTAAGTATGCATATTTTATTTTGTATCTTAGGGTATCTGCAAGTTGTTCAACACTCCACTGTCATTACTACACTACCCACACAATTTCTACTTTATTAATTTAGATACTCTGTTCTGGAGTTTACATTGAATTCCAATTAAGATCGGTTTTCCTAAATGATTGATTAGCTTTACGAATTGAAGCAAACGGAATGCAAAACTCAAACTCACCTGTCCAACATTTCAGCTAATATATCTCAGAATATTTTCAACAAGTGTGAGTGTGTATCTGTGTGTTTGTAAGTGTGAGTTTATTGCCATTCATGTATGAATTTATGAACATACCCAGTATGACTTTACCACTTCCAAAACGTAGGTCCGGACGCGTTCCAATTCCGAGTAGAAATGTGAATTCTCTAATTCGCTTTTATACAGGGGCGAGACATGAAAAAGATGAGTCCTAAGTCCATACGAAAGGAACACATCCAGAAGGCATTCCTTTGGATGGTATTTGGAACGTACTATATTAAAACGCAATAAAAATTAGAAGTGTATGTACTTTTATTAAATTAAATTAAAACAAATATATTTTAAAATTCGGAATTAGTATTAATGCTGTTGCTTTTGTCTTCCTCAGTCATCGTGGTTTGCTTTTCTCTATTTTAATGGAGTCGGCTTGGTGTTGTTTATATGTACATCCACGCTTAGAGAAATGAGAAAAATATGAAGAAATATTAGTATTTATTTTATTGCAAAGTAATACGAGATATAAATGCAATATAAGTTATTGTATTTTTATAGTTACATGATGTAAAAAGAATAATTTTAAAGTGCAGACATTTAGCCTTCCAAATTCACTAATTTATCATGTGTGCGCTTTTCTTGTGATTGTTTGTACGTTTTGGATACAACATAGGCATATACTGCTCATTTTTAAGGAATGTCGCTCGGGAACACACGTTCCCAAAGGTTTTATTGGGTACTCATACTTTTAAGTTGAGCTAAAATTGAAGACAATATTGCGAAAATAACAAGATTTAATTCAAGTTCTTGAGATTGTGTAAAAGCTGGAAAATGTAGTAGCACCTATATTTAAAGTCATAAAAAGATTCATCTTAAAATCATTACTAACAATTAATCAATTATTACAATATATTTACACAATGTTAATTAATAATTTGCTTTCTTAAGCAAATGATTCCGAGTTCTGTAGTCGTCATAAAATAAAATATAAATTTAAAAAATAAATAGGAAATAGGAAAAACTGCAAAAACGACAGAGGGAAAAAATATAAAGAAATCCTTAAGTAAAACAAAATTAATTTTAGATTTCAAGCTAAATATTTTAGATTAATGTATGTTTTTTTTAAGTATATAAATACATTTTTTTAATAAAAAAAAGCCAAATAATAAATATAATTGTTAAAGACGAAATACAAATAAATCCTTAAGTAAAACAAATTTAATTCTAGCTTTGAAGTTAAATATTTTAGATCTGATTAAATTAAATTTAATTAAAAAAACTAAATAATAGATATAATTTTTAAATTATGACTAAGTTCCTCCTGATAAAAATGGATTTAATTTAAGTCCAGAGTTGCGAATATTTTTTAAAGTATCTATCGATTCGAATGTTATCGATAAATCGGAATGACAGTGTGACCAATGCATATAACAATATTAAAAACGACAGTGTTGAGGTGGGAAATGAGGTGGAAAATGGAGGAAAATAATGGGAATGGGGGTTGTCTGAGGTGGTTGTCATCATGTCAGGCGATCAATTGGTCGGTTTGGGTTATTGTCGTTTCGTCTGTCGTCAGAGGATGCGACGCTATTAATTATCATGTTAAAATGTAATTAATTAAAGATGTCGGAGAGCAGAGAGACGTCGACGACGCAACGACGCAACGACGACGACGCAGCGACGACGACGACGACGTCGGCGCCCGCACATAACTTTCAATGAAAAGTTAATAAATTACATAATACCGAAAACGAAATTACAAACGACATCAACGACGACAGCGACAGCCACAACAAACAACAAACGACAAACAAGAACAACAACAACAGAAAACGTTACCTGATAACAAATCAAACGAAATGTTTGCTCTGCCTATCGATGACGCCGTCGCACAGTGGGACAAATGTCATAAATATCAAAACATCACAGACACATTTAAAATTTTAGTTTAATCTGTACATTATTTTAAATCAGGGATTAAAACCGAAACAAATATCGGTTTCAGTTAGGGTTTCGGTTATGCTCGAATTAAGGTTTTCGGTTATCGGTTATGCAACATCTTGGAAAATCGGTTTCGTAACTGATGTCGGTTTTTATAAGTTTCGGTTTCAAAATACCGGTATGGTTTCGGTTCACAAGGTTTTCGGTTGACCAAAATAAGAAGCGTTATTCTTTGCTTTACATGAAAAAATACTTAATACAACTTTTAGCCTGGAAAATAATGTTATCTGGTTACTGGAATGGTCCAGCGTAATGTCGATTTTATTATAATTTGATCTTATATAAATTTGGATTCTTTTTTTCTTTCGAAATTTCGGTGATTTTGATTTTACTGATTTTTAATAACTTCGAACTGCCATAACTTTGTCAAAAGTCAATCAATTTCCATGCGTCATGTAAATTTGAGCATGATTTTACCTTTGAATTCAATCTGCATTTAAATTTTTTTTCAATTTAAAAATTTTTGAAAATCGAATTTTTTCGAAATTTTACAGTGTTACCCCTTTGTCTTTTTTGATTTTTTCGAAAAAATTCGAATTTTCAAAATCAACAAAATTTAAATGCAGATCGAATTTGGAGGTGAAATCATGCTCAAATTTACATGACGCATGGAAATTGGTTGAGTTTTGACGCAGTTATGACAGTTCGAAGTTGCTCAGTACCTGCGACGGTTAGATTCGAAATTAACCCTTATAAATGAATCGGTTACTAAACGGTTATTTTCGGTTTGTGGGTTTCGGTACTGTGGAAACATTTTTTTCGGTTACGGTTACAAATTCCAATCGGTTTTTATCGGCTAAAGGTTACGGTTCCTGTTAAGGTTGTAATCCCTGATTGTTAAAGTTAAATAATTACAACACTTTTCACGAGTTCTTGTTCCACAGTGCAACGTCGCGTCGTTCGTTGATGCGTGTGTGTGTGTGTGTGTGTGTGTGTGTGTGTGTGTGTGTGTGTGTGTGTGTGTGTGGCATGCCCCGCATAATCCGCATGCAAAACAAATTAATAAATAAATAATATATAATAAATAATAAATATGCGTAGTAATAATGACTAAAGAAATATCAGAAACAATAAATTTTATTTGAGTAGTCGCCAAAACCGCCGACAAATGCCAAAAACAAAAGCAAAAATTATTAATGAAATTGTTGTCATACTCCCAGTGTGTGTGTGTGTGTATTTGTGGGCGTGGCAATGATTGGGCTGCTTGTCATAAACGTTTATAAATTTTTATGCGCTTAAATAAAATTCATAACAATATTAAAACTGATGCGTCGCGGTATATTAAATAGATACATGGGCGTAGAGGGGGTTGAGATGGGGGGGGGACAATTTTTAAATAATTTATCGCATGCAATATTTACACATAGTGTTCGTATGTGTGTGTGTGTACACTGAAAAATATAGAATAACTTTTAAAATCAAGAACATTCATCTTAACTCTTTTTTTCTTAAAATAAGACCATTTTTAATACTAAGAATATTAATCTAAAAAATCGCATTTATTAATATTAGAATAAAAATCTAAGTATGTCATATTTTATTTGAAATTAAGTGTGGTTTCAGTTTTGAAAACAAGCGCGGGTTCGAATCTCCAGAAAAATAATAATAAAATAATAATTTTTTTAAAATACCAAATCAAAAAAGAAATATATTATATATTTATCAGAACAATAAGGAAATTATAAATTTATTTTATATATTTAATGGTTGTCTTGAGAATTTAAGATCATTAAAACCTTAATTGGAATCGTAACCTTTAACCGGTATTAACCGATTGAAATTGGTAACCGTAATTGAAACCTTAACAGAAACAAAACTTTTTTATTACACCAAAACCGAAATACCCAAATTATTCAAACCGAAATAACCGATTCATGAATAACGGTTAGTTTCGGTTTAATCAAGCATTAAATTGATTTTATTGTTCAGGTTTAGTCATCGTTCTTTAAACTAATTTTGATTTTAAATTTAAATATTGATCTAATAAAATAGATTTCAAATTTATGTATTCATCTAATTAAAAAGATCTTCTTTGAAATCCAAGAATTTTTGTTTGCATATTAACCAGGGATTAAAACCGAACGAATATCGGTTTCAGTTACGGTTTCCGTTATGCTCGAATTAAGGTTTTCGGTTATCGGTTATGCAAAAACCTGGAGTATTGGTTTTGTAACGGTTATCGGTTTTTTTATAAGTTTCGGCTTAAAAATATCGGTATGGTTTCGGTTTACAAAAAAAAATAAAAATTAAGGTTTTCGGTTGACAAAAATAAGAATCTTCATTCATTGTTTTACACGAAAAAAGACTTAATACTCATTTAGCCTGGAAAATAATGTTATCTGGTTACTGGAATGATCCAGCATAATGTCGATTTTATTATAATTTGATCTCATTTAAATTTGGTTCATTTGGTTTAAACATTTCAATTATTTTGATTTTTAATAACTCCGAACTGCCATAACTCTGTCAAAACTCAAGTAATTTCCATGGGCAATTATGATTTTACCTCTTAAATCGTTCTGCATTTAAATTTTTACCATCTTGAAAATTCGAATTTTTTCGAAAAACGAAACACTGTAAATTTTCAAAAAAATTCGATTTTCAAAAAATTTCAAAATTAAACAAAATTTAAATGTAGAACGAATTTAAAGATAAGGTCGTGCTCAAATTTACATTGCGCATGGAAATTGATTGAGTTTTGTCAAAGTTATGGCAGTTCGAAGTTATCAAAGTTGCTCAGTAACCGAAATTAACCCTTATAAATGAATCGGTTACTAAACGGTTATTTCGGTTTAAAGAGTTTCGGTTTATGGGTTTCGGTACAGTGGAAAAAATTATTTTCGGCTACGGTTTCAGTTACGGTTACAAATTTCTATTGGTTTTCACAGGTTAAAAGTTACGGTTTCGGTTAAGTTTTGATATTAATATTTTTTTCAACCGAAAAAATACCGGTATTTCGAAACCGAAATTTACAGAATTATTTTATTATTATTTACTGTCTTGAATATTTAAGGAATTTTATTCTTATACTTATATTTGAGATTTTGAAAAAATAAGAGTTTTTGTTCTTATTTATAAGAACTTGGTCTTATTTGATGTGTTTTCTAACTTTAAGAATTTGATTTATTTTTGTCAGTGTAGGACGAGTGCGTGTCGCTTGTTTTTGGCTTTTGCTTCCTTTGTTGCTTTTAGGGATTTTCCTTTAGTCTGTCGTCCTGTCGTCCTGTCGTTTCTCGAGGCACATTTATAAGCAAGTCAGGCAATCGCTTGCCCAATTAAGTGCGATGAAGCACACAACTTCACACACACACACACACACACACACACACACACACACACACACACACACACACACACACACACACACATAAATGTTATCACAATTGTTAATTCAGAAAGTCAAAACACTCGGATTTCAGCTCATAACAGACAAATAAACAGCGTCAAACGAACCCTCCCTCCCCCCCTTCCCCTCCTATCCACCATTTCCCCCTCTTCCACTCCCCCCCACCTTTCTCTCACACACACACACACACTCATATCATCCCTCTACCAACATGACTTTCACCACACGCACCAATTTCACAAAAAAACACACGCACTTTGTTAAGAATCAACGCGTTGAGCACTGAAAATTCAGCGCATTATTCAGCACAGTGGTTCTACAAAAAAAAAAAATAACATTCTAAAATTTAAATATAAAATTCTTGATCTAAGCATGTATTTTATAATATGTATTCAGAATATGATTGTTAAATTAAAACAAAAATATTTAATCTAACTAAAAAAAAACGTGAAGAACTACACTGATAAAAAAAATCAAGATTTTGGTCTCAGAATTTAAGAATGCGTCGAGAACATAAAATTCTTAAAGTTAGAAAACAGATCTTGATTTTAAGAACATTTCAAATAAGAATAAGTTCTTGTTTTTAGACCAAACATTCTTGAATTCTCAACGTAAAAAAAAAACAATAAGCCAGGTGTTTTATTTAACTTTAAGCCAGGGATTAAGACCTTAACCGAAACCGTAACCCTTAACCGATAAAAACCGATTAAAATTTGTAACCGTAACTGAAACCGTAAGCCGAAACTCTTAAGATCGAAATAACCGTTTAGTAACCGATTCATTTATAAGGGTTAATTTCGGTTCTGGCCGTTGCAGCTACTGAGCAACTTTGAACTGCCATAAATTTGTCAAAACTCATCCAATTTCCAGATGCAATGTAAATTTGAGCATGATTTTTCCTCTAAATTCGTTCTGCATTTAAATTTTGTTCATTTTAAAAAATCGAAATTTTTGAAATTTTTCGAAAAATGATAAGGGGTAACACTGTAAAATTTCTAAAAAATTCGAAATTCTCGAATTTTGGAAATCAAAAAAAAATGTAAATGCAGAACGAATTGAGAGGTAAAAAAATTCACAAATTTACATTGCGCATGGATATCGATTGACTTTTGACAAAGTTAAGGTAGTTCGAAGTTATTAAAAATCAGTAAAATCGAAATAATCTAAATTTTCAAACCAAATTAACCAAATTAATATTAGGTCAAATTATAAATAAATTGACATTACACTGAACCATTCCAGTAACCAGATAACATTATTTTTCAGGCTAAAAAGAGTATTAAGTCTTTTTTTCATGTAAAACAATAAATAAAGATTCTTATTTTGGTCAACCAATAGCCTTAATTTCTTTTTTTTTTTTTGAACCGAAACCATACCGGTATTTTTAAACCGAAACTTATAAATAACCGATAACCGTTACGAAACCGATACTCCGGGATTTTGCATAACCGATAACCTTAATTGGAGCATAACCGAAACCGTAACTGAAACCGATATTCGTTTCGGTTTTAATCCCTGGTTCGAAACGAGCAATAATTCAGAGAACAAGTTCGCAAAACTAAAATCAACATTTCAAGATCTTATATTATATTATTATTAATATTATATTATTATATTAATAACATCAAATTATTAGTGTACCATATTTAAAAGGATTATTTCTGTACTCAGTTTCTCATTGCGTTACATTTTAATAATTGGCGCCAGAGAGACGCATAAGCACTGTGTATGTATACTAAAACTTTTTTGAAAATTACATCAGCATCTTTAATGGGATTTCCCATCAATTTTGTTGAGATGCAACGCGATTTCCTTGACGTTGAGAATGCGAAACTGTGGATTTAATTTGCTCACAATGCCAATATCAATATCATTTGGCTTCAATTGAATATTCGAAACGCTGGATAGGCACTTGATGGCCAATTGAATGGTTTTCAGCTCGGAGAGGTTATTCTTGTACCTTCTCTCCAGATATGCGATGGCTAGATCCTTTTTGGGACCCACGGCACAGGCACGATAGCCGCAGGAGCTGCCAGATGGATCGGTTTTATAGACCAAGGGTCCCAGATCATCGTCAATGCCGATCAGGATCATGGAACAGGCCAAGGAACGCATTTCA
Organism: Drosophila kuntzei; assembly: GCA_035042165.1. Taxonomy (NCBI): domain Eukaryota; kingdom Metazoa; phylum Arthropoda; class Insecta; order Diptera; family Drosophilidae; genus Drosophila; species Drosophila kuntzei. The sequence goes on from JAWNLU010001422.1 coordinate 1,131,323, forward strand.
GCGAGTTGTGTGGCAACTTGATTCAGATCCCCAATGCGATTCGAAAGTACATCGATGGGAATTTCATAATCATATTTGTAATAAAATCGGGCAACTTCATTTCGTGCCTTTACAACCTGACAACGTGAGTCGGAAATTCGTCCCGTCATCATGCAACCAATTTTCTTAGTTATATTAAACAATTGCAACATTGTCTCTGCCACAATATTCGCATCCGTCTTCATCTTTTGTGTGGCAACAACAGCACAATTGCCACTTTTTAATGCCACCGATGTGATGTTCTCATTTTCAATGGCCTTCAATGCATATTCCACCTGATAAAGACGTCCCTCAGGTGAGAAAATTGACAAACTCCTATCGCAACTAACTTGATTTTCCATTTTACGTTAATTTCGATTTTATTTGTATTTTTCAATTTACAACTTGAAGTGTGTGTGATGCTTTTTTTTATATAATACATACTTTTCAGTTGATTTTGAAAAATCATTTGACTTGTCAACGTCACAACGAACTGAATATTTTCAATAGCACACAGAATATCAAAGGGGAAAGTGGGGAAGAAAGATACACAGAGAGAAAAAAGCAAGCACCGTAAATTTTACAAGTTGTTAAATTAAAATGCAATCGAAGAACCATTTAAAAACTTGTATTTAAAGGTTACGAAATAACACTTCCTTTAAATTTATTTAAAAATGCCAAATAAAAATTAAGTTCCAATTTTTATTTCTAATTTACAAAATAACACTTATTTTTAAATTTTTTTAAAGGTGCAAAATTATAATGAAATTTCAATATTTATTTTAAAGTTACGAAATAACATTTACTTTTAATTTTATTTAAAAAATGCCAAATAATAATTAAATTTCAATTTTTATTTATAATTTTCAAAATAACACTTATTTCTATTTTTTTTAAGTGAAAATAAAAATTAAAAAATAAAATTTGAAAGTGAAATTTCAAATTAAATAATTAAATAATAAATAATAATTAATTATTATTTCTAATTTACAAAATAACACTTATTTTTAATTTTTTTTAAAGGTGCAAAATTATAATGAAATTTCAATATTAATTTAAAAGTTACCAAATAAAGCTTCTTTTAAATTTATTTAAAAAATGCCAAATAATAATAAAATTTCAATTTTCATTTCTAATTTACAAAATAAAACTTGTTTTTAATTTATTTAAAAAATGCCAAATAATAATTAAAATTCAATTTTTATTTCTAATTTACAAAATAACACTTATTTTAAATTTTTTTTAAAGGTGCAAAATTATAATGAAATTTCAATACTTTTTATAAAGTTTCGAAATAACATTTATTTTTAATTTTTATGTAAAAAACTCAAAATAATTAATTTTCAATTTTTTTTTAAAACTTACGAGATAGCACTTATTAAATTTTTTTAATATTGGCTTTAAAAAAATTCCATTTAGTGTTTTTGCAATTGCAATTGCGCAATGTAAATTTAAGTATGATTTTTTTTGAAGCATGAATTTTTCAAATTTCGAATTTTTTGGAAAAATATTTTGCATTTTCAAAATGAACAAAATTTAAAAGCAGAACGATTTTAAAGGTTAAATTATACTCAAATTTACATTACACTAGATCATTCCAGTAACCTGATACCATTATTTTCCAATATTTGATTTTTTTTTGCTCAGTGTAGGGAAAGCATTCGTTTATCAAACACTTTTCAAATGTTGTATGACAACTTCACGGTCGCTGCGTTTATCATTCTCGACTTATCTGTCCCTTTCACTTCAAGCCTTTCTCCGCCTTTCCTTCATCCTCCTGCTCCTCCTTCTCCACCTCCTCCTCCTCCTCCTCCTTCTCTGCGTTTCTTTAGTCAAAGTCGCCGGCAAGAAAAAGCGCAAATCAGCCACAATTGCCGTTGACAGTGACAGTCAAAAAGCAATGCAAACCTATTTTTCTATGGTGAATTTGTATGTATATATATTGTATATATATATATGTATGTATATACATATGTTTATATATGTATGTGTGTGTCTGTGTGTGTGTGTGGCTTTGACATTATTTGTGCTGCAAGCTGACAGATTTTCACGACGGCAGCATTAAATTGAATTTTGACATTTCTTTGCCTGCATACGAGCATACACACACACACACACACACACAGAGGAAAAAAATCAAGTACACTGGAAAAATAAGACCAACTTCTAAAATCAAGAGCATTCATCTTGAATATTTTGTTCTTAAAATAAGACCATTTTAAGACCAAATTAATAAAACTAAGAATATTAATCTAAAAATTCGCAGTTCTTAATATAAGAATTAAAAATCTTAAAATGATAAGAAAATATAAATATGTCACATTTAATATGAAGACAATAATGACACCGTTGATCAACAAGTCGAGGGATCGAAACCCGCTTCTAGTCCAAGGAAAAAACTTATAATCGGAACATTTATAAAAAAAAAATAAATTCAAAAAAAGTATAAATATCAAAAAAAAAAAAAAAAAAATAAGTTTAAAGTTGAAAACACCTGCCTTATTTTTTTATTTTTGGTTTGAGAATTCAAGACTGTTTAGTCTACAATTAAGAACTTATTGTTATTTGAAATGTTCTTAAAATCAAGATGTGTTTTCTAAATTTAAGAACTTTATGTTCTCGACGCATTTTTTAGACCAAAATTCTTAGTTCTGAGACCAAAATCTTGATTTTAGAACAGTTTTTTTATCAGTGTATCACATTAGAATTTAGAAAGAACTTCTATAATTATAGAAAATTAACTCCAAGTTTATGAAAAACTATTCCTATATTTTTAGTAAGATTTTTAAGAGTTCACTCGTATTAATATTCGTATTAATTTATTTACAACTATTTATTTATTAAGGCTTAAGTCCAGCAAAACAGGCAGGAAATAAGAAACTGGACAATAAAAAACTTATGAACTTTCTTTTCTTTTATCTATAAAAAAAAAAGATAGCCTAAAATTTGAATATGTCAAAAAAAAGGATTTAAATTTAGTATTTAAATTTCAAAATGAAATATTTTCGTTTAAAAATACAAAAAATAAATTTAAAAAAATCTCTTTTTCCCCTATTTTTATACACATGAAGGGAATAAAAACTTTCTATTTTATTTTTATTTTTCTTGCCCTACTGAAAAATTATATTTTATTTAAGATAGCTGATAAAGGAATTATAAATAGGTTTTAAGTAATAATTTGTTATTTTCTACGATATTTAAAATAATAAAATAATAATTTTGTAACAAATTTTACTTTATATTGAAACTTATTTAGAAATCTGCAAGGGTTTCAATAATTTTAATTTATTATTTATTGTTTATCTCTAGCTTTTTCTTCATTCTGTCTTTGAATTGCGTTAATTAAATGTTGAGATTAAAGAGATGTCGAGATCTAATCCAGAGAAATGCTGGACTCTATTTCCGATGACCGTTGGGCACCTGCAAAATTAATTTCTCACGTTTCGCGTACAATTTGTATGGCCGGAAGCGAATTCAATGCGACTCTGAAGACGCTGAAGACGCTGAAGACTCTGAATGTTGCCAGCTGCTTCAACTGGTTGCAAACCTCAGACAATTTATGCCCCAATTCCCCACATCTCCATCCCCATCCCCATATCCATCCCCATCCCCTCTACCTATATCTGTAGAAGCTCGCTAATGAAGGCTTCATACACTGAAAAAAAAGACCAACTTCTAAAATCAAGAACATTTATCTTAAATATTTTGTTCTTAAAATAAGACAATTTTAAGACCAAATTAATGAAACTAAGAATATTAATCTAAAAATTCGCAGTTTTTAATATAAGAATTAAAAATCTTAAATTGATAAGAAAATATAAATATGTCATATTTAATATGAAGACAATAATGACACCGTTGATAAACAAGTCTCTAGTCTCTAGCCAAGGAAAAATACATATAATTGGAATATTTATAAAAAAAAAAAAATAAGTATAAATATCAAAAAAAAAGATAAGTTTTAAAGTTTAAAACACCTGTCTTTTTTTTTATTTTTGCTTTGAGAATTTAAGACTGTTTGGTCTTAAATTAAGAACTTATTCTTATTTAAAATGTTCTTAAAATCAAATTGTGTATTCTAAATTTAAGAATATTATGTTGTCGACTCATTTTTTAGACTAAAATTCTTAGTTCTGAGACCAAAATCTTGATTTTAGAACATTTTTTTTATCAGTGTAGTGATGCTGCTCTAGTTATACCCTGTAAAATGACAATTACTGCCTAGAGGATATCAAAGAAATGACATTTGCTTTTAACAAGCTGCAAATTGTAAATTTCATTATAAGTTGAAAATTTTTAAATATTTTTTTTAATATCTTATACTCAAAAATAAAATTTTTGATTGATTTTATTAAAAAAAAATATATTGTAATTTAAAATAAAATTCAAAAATAACAATTGAAAAAAATAAAAAAATTTAGGATTCCAAATAAAACTCGAAAATAGGATACAAAAAAAATCAATTGAATAATATTATAATATTATATTATTATTTAATTGTTTATTTTCGAGTTTTATTTAAAATTTAAAATTATTTTTATCTTTTCATTATAAGTTTATAATGTTATAAAATTTTTTTTTAGATCTTATACTCGAAAGTAAAATTTTTGATTGATTTTTTTAAAAAAATATATTGCAATTTAAAATCAAATTCAAAAAATAAAATTTATAAAAATAAAAAAAATGTAGACTTCCAAATAAAATTCGAAAAAAGGATTAAAAAAACAATTGAATAATATTATAAAAGCATTATTTAATTATTTATTTTCGAATTTTATTTAATTTCCTTGATAATTTATAATCTTTTGTTTATCTTAAATTCTAAATATTTTGTTTGTTGAATATAAAAATATATGAGATGTGTTCTATTTCACTTTCTAATCGGGGCATGCTTAGGTCTAAGTGACCCATTAATTAAAGTAACTAAAGTATGAGGTTTTTTGTTCGAATACTATCAAAGAATATCAGTATAATCTTTTTATGTGTTCACAATTTAATCCAAAATTGTAATATAATTATAACAATATTCATGTACTTATTTCGTATAGGGTATCTCCAAGTTCATCACTTCCGATGTTGTTGCTTTTGGCCTTGTCTCGTTTCACACACGTACACAATGAGTCCAATTCCGCAATTCTCTTGGCCTGGTCAAAAAGACCACGCACCAAAATGCATTTCTGAGATAAAGAGAGAAAGAGAGAGAGAAAGAGTGAGAAAGCGAGAGAGAGAGAGAGAGAGGTACAATTATTGTATTTTTATGTGTTAAATAGGGTATCATAAAGCTCGGCAAAAATATAGAACAAACTTAAAAAAATAAATATAATCTATAGGCTATATACTCTAAAAAAAATATATCGTTTTCTAAAACTAAGAATATGAATCTTAAGAAAATCTATTTTTTTTTTTGAGAATAATTCATCAAACAAAATTTTACAATCAAGATGTTTTTATCTTATTTTAAGAGTTTTTTGTTTTCGACGCATTTCTAAGACTTTAAGTTTAAAATATATAAAATTCTCACAAAACTAAAAATTTTTGTCTAAAACATTTTTTTATATTAGTGTACATATCATCTAAAATTGTAGATCCCTAAAATTTTCTATAAAAGTTTTGATATTCAAGTAATTAAAAGCAATATTTATATATTATATTTGCTGAATTTCTTCTATATCCCAAATAGGTTAAAAAAAAGCAATTGAATAATATTATAATAATTATAAAAGTATTATTTAATTGTTTATTTTCGAATTTTATTTAAAATTTAAAATTCGCTGATTTTTTTTTTAATAATTTTTGAATTTTATTTTAAATTTCCATTTTTTTTTAATAGAAATAATTTTTGTTCTTTGAAAAATTCGGAGAAAAATATTCAATTTGACACCATTGTTAACAAAAAAATGCCTAAAATTAGAGAAAATATCCGGATTGCGAGAAAGTGTTTTCTGTGTTTTATTTAAAAAAGATTCTTAATTTTAGAAATCGGCTTTTTTTATCAGTGTATTTCAGTATCATATGCTGAAAATTCAGTGTTTAGTCAATAAATTCTGCAACTAAAGGGTATCTGCTAGTCGATCATTCTTATTTTCTGGCTGTTTTTGTGTTTGTTGTTCATGTTGGTTATTACTCGAATTTAGCTGTTGACCAGCTTCTGTTTACACTGAAAAAAAAGACCAACTTCGAAAATTAAGAACATTCAAATTACTAATACTAAGAATATTAATCTAACAATTCGCAGTTCTTAATATAATAATAAATATCTTAAATAGTTGGGAAAATATGAATATTTTATATTTTATTTTATAAAAGAAATATTTATAAGAGCCAGAAAAAATGTAGTTATGAATATGAAAATAAAACAACTATACAAATATAATAAATTTAAAACCTGACCTATTTTTTTTTATTTTCTTGAGTATTTAAGAACATTTAATCTTATCAGGGATTAAAACCGAAACGAATATCGGTTTCAGTTACGGTTTCGGTTATGCTCGAATTAAGGTTTTCGGTTATCGGTTATGCAAAATCTTGAGTATCGGTTTCCTAACGGTTATCGGTTTTTTATAAGTTTCGGTTTAAAAATATAGTTATGGTTTCGGTTCACAACAAAAATAAAAATGATGGTTATCGGTTGACCAAAATAAAAAGCGTTATTCTTTGCTTTACATAAAAAAAGACTTAATGCTCTTTTTAGCCTGGAAAATAATGTTATCTGGTTACTGGAATGATATCGATTTTATTATAATTTGACCTCATATAAATTTGGTTAATTTGGTTTGAACATTTCGATTATTTTGATTTTATTGATTTTTAATAACTTTGAACTGTCATAACTTTGTCAAAAGTCAATGAATTTCCTTTCAAAATGTAAATTTGATCATGATTTTACCTTTAAATTCGTTCTGCATTTACATTTTTTTCATTTTGAAGATTTGAAATTTTTCAAAAATTTTCGAAATTTACAAACCAAAAAGTGTTTTCTAACATTGAGAATTTTATGTTCTCGAAGCATTGTTTAAACCAAAATCTTGAATTTATAACCAATTTTTTTATCAGTGTACTCGTATTCAGCTTCTGTTTGGTTTCTTCCGATTTGAGTCGTCTTTCTCCCCATCCCCATCCCCATCCTCGTCTCCATCTTGGTTTTTCCGCCCCTGCCACGCCTCTCAATTGTGATGCGTGTGCTCAAATTGCAGAGGATTATGGGTCTTAATTTTATGATTGCTTCTTTAATCAGAGACCTAACTGCACGCCAATTATGTCCTGACCGTGCTAATTGTTTCTGTTTCTGTTTCTATTTCTATTTCAGTTTCTCTCAATTTCTCCCTTCGATTCTCTATTTCTTTGTTTCTGTGTTTCTGTGTTTCTTGGCATTTCCTATTTTAGCCAACTCATTTGATGTGGCCTTAATCGATGTGCGTTATTTGCGATTAGTCGAGCGCCAAATGAGCCACGTAGTCACTCAGTTTAGTTTAAGGGGTATTAGTAGCTCCTGGTCCATGACTCTTGGGTCTTGTATCCTAGAGATGAGCGCCTCTTGGCTAGAGATGAGCGCTTTATACGATGTCTCGCAAGTCATGCAACTAATCCATATTTTTATTATAAATTATTATCCATAAACTCTACATTTTGAACTCTATAATTAATTTTAGATATATCAAGTGAAAAAATCGAGAAAAAATCGATGACCAGAAAACAACTTATCGATAATCCGATGTATTTTCAAATTTCCAGCTAAAATTAGTTTGTCACAATTATAAAATTCTTAATTTCAAAATGAGTGTCAATTTCTTTTCCTATGACCAACGATTAATTTAAATCGATGTACATTTCCTTTATACAAATCGATGTATCGATATCGATGCTTATCACATCACTAAACGACACGTGAGCATCACAAAGTTGGTCGACATTTGTCTTCTTGTTGCCCCAGAGACGACGACGACGACGAGAGAGAGAGGGAGAGAGAGATGCTGGTATCCCTGTCGTCCGTCTGGCAGCCTCCCTGGTTAGCGGGCTGCCAACTCGCTCCACTTTGGGGGCATAATGAATGCGTGTTTAGCCATAATAAAATGTAGAGGCATTCCAACAAGCCACAAAACATGGCACAATCCACAATTCACATACGAGAATGAGCAAGAGTTCGACACAGTGCTGCCATTTTAGCTATTTTTTAACAAGATTATTAAAGTTTTTAACAAAAATATTTTATTTAAGGGTAGCAAAATTATAAAATATATAATAGTTATTTTTAATCACTTTTAATGATTGTTTTTTTGTTATTTTAGCAATTTCTTTTTAAATATATAAAAAAATATATTTCTTTATAAGACTATTAAATATTTTAACACAAAAATTTTTTTTTCATTTTAAAAAAATATTAAACAAATATAAAACTATTACATTTTTTTAAGAAAATTTTTTTTATCAAAATTATAAAAAATATAATAGTTATTTTTAATCACTTTTAATGATTGTTATTTTTAGCAATTTCTTTTTATATTTTTTTATATTTACATTTTTTATAATTTAGTTAAATTAAAAAAATATATTTTTGAATAAAAATATTAAATTAAAAAAAAATTTATTTTTAAGTAAACAAAATTATAAAAAATATAATAGTTATTTTTAATCACTTTTAATCATTGTTTTTTGTAATTTTTAGCAATTTTTTTTAAACATTATATTATATATTTTATAATTTAAATAAATTAAGAAAATATATTTTTTAATAAAACTTTTAAATTTTTTTTTAAATATTATATTATATTTTTAATAATTTAGTTAAATTAAACAAATATATTTTTTATCAAAACTATTAAATTTTTTGCCAAAAGTATATTTTTATTTTAAAAAATATATAATATAAATGTAAAGTTATTAAATTTTTTAACACAAAAAAATTTTTTTTAGGTTAACAAAATTATAAAAAATATAATAGTTATTTTTAAGCACTTTTAATTTTGTTTTGTTGTAATTTTTGGCAATTTCTTTTTATATATTTTTTTATATTTATATTTTTTATAATTTAGTTAAATTAAAAATATTTATTTTTGAATAAAAATATTAAATTTAAAAAAAAATATTTATTTTTAAGTAAACAAAATTATAAAAAATATGATAGTTATTTTTAAGCACTTCTAATCATTGTTTTTTGTAGCAATTCTTTTTTAAATGTTATATTATGTTTTTTTTTTGTTAAATTAAAAAGTAAATTTTTTAATATTATATTATATTTTTTATAATTTAGTTAAATTAAACAAATATATTTTTTATTAAAACTATAAAATTTTTTGGCAAAAGTATTCTTTTAATTTAAAAAAATATAAAATAAATGTAAAGCTATTAAATTTTTTAACAAAAATATTTTTTTTTTATTTAACAAAATTACAAAAAATATAATAGTTATTTTTAAGCACTTTTAATTTTGTTGTGTTGTAATTTTTAGCAATTTTATTTTAAGTAGTAGCTATTTTAGAATATGATTTAGATTTAGGCAACACTGAGAAGTGGACGTGGAGTAGCTGCTGCCTGGAGAGTCTGTGGAGAGTCTGTGGAGAGTCTGTGGAGAGTCCCGACGCCACCCGCTGCTGTTGCCACAAGTTGTTGTTGTTATTGTTGTTAGTGTTATTGTTGTTGTTAGTGTTGGAAGCAATGCAATAAAACATTTTGCAATGCAACGCAACACCGCAATCATTTTGCAGTGCAACATGTGGCGGTTGGGATCGCACAAAAACACCAAACAAACCAAAATCCGTTATCCTCTCTCTCTCTATCTCTTTCTCCTCTCCCTTTCTCCCTCTCTTTCTCCTGGTCGCTTTCCAGTTTGTCTAGTCATGCTGAAAAAGTCGTAAATAAATAATATGCAAGTAAATGTTCAACAACTTTTTATATTTTAGAAAGTTGCAACGACTACGAGTTACCCTAGAATTTCTATATACTTATACTTTCGCCAGAATATTCAAATTATATTAATTTTCATCATATATTTTTTTTTTATATTAACAAACTCATTTATAATATATTTTATGCATGTTTATTTAATTAAGAAAAAAATATTTCATTTAATTTTATAAATTTAACACCTTTTTAATCTCTCAAAATTATTTCGACAATTTTTGAAAGTATTCGATTTTTATTACATATAGAAAAATAATTTTTATTTTCAACATTTAATTTAAAAAATTTAAATATATATACAAATTAAAAAACAACAATTATTTGATAAATTTTAACTTATAAGTTTGTTGTGTTGTTTTGTTTCAATTAAAAAAAATATTTAATTTAATTTAATTAATTTAACACCTTTTTAATCTCTCTAAATTATTTCGACAATTTTTGAAAGTGTTCGATTTTTATTACATATAGAAAAATAATTTTTAATTATCAACATTTAATTTAAAAAATGTATATATGTATATATACAAATTATAAAACAACATTTATTTGTTAATTTTTACTTATAATATGTTGTTGTTTTTTTTTGGTTAATTTTTAGTAAAACTTTTATATCTGTTTTTAAAATTTTCTGATTTTTTTTATATAAAAAAAAAAATCATTTTTACTTTCAAAATTGAAAATAGAAAAATAATTTTTAATAACAACATTTAATTAATTACTTTTAATTATTATATAAGTTTTAAAAAAATTCTTGACGAACTTGAAGCTTGACATTTATTTACAACAAGGAATTAATAAATGTTTATACCCTATGTTAGGGTATTTAAAATCTGTTAAACGAGGTGCAAACTTGAATTGTTTCGTTTAAAAAACAAAAATTTTAAAAATGCAGCAATTGAAAATGTTTTAATTTACGAACAATTCGACAGATTTATAGACCTCTTTTACCCAACAAAATATATGTACTTCCTTCTGAGTTTTGACACCATTTTTATCATTATTAAGATAAAAAAAAATAATCTAAAAAATGATGTAAAAATAATTAGCAGAAAAATAATTATACGTTTTTAAACAATGGAATAAAATGTATAGAATAAGGAAAAATTTACATATTTTATGTACTTTGTGGGGAAAAAGTCGAATATTTAATGGCAAAAGGATAAAAAATAAACAAATCTATCAAAAAAAAAATCTAAGAATAACTCATATTTTTATTTAATGAAAAAATCAATGCAGTAATAATTAAACTTTAATTTTGATTTAAAAATCTTAGAACAACAATTATATTTGATATTCAATATAAATGCTCATTTAAAAAATATCAGAAATACTAATAAGAGATTTGTAGTATTTTTGACATTCAATTAAATTTTTATTATAAGACCTAAAAAAATAACTTAAATTTTAAATTTCTTAAAAAAATTGTAATATAAAAGTTGTTTTATGTTTTTTAAATTAAAGATTTCAATTCAGTTCATAGTTTATTTAATAAAAAGTCAGAATTAAAATATATATATATATGTATATGATTAAAGTTGAAAATAAAAGTTTATTCTATTTGAGGGATACTTCAAATTAAAAATTGTATATATAACTTAAATTTTGATTTGAAAATCAACAACTCTTTTATTTAATTTTAATTATAAATACACATACAAAAAATACCGCAAATACTAATAAAAGATTTGTAGTATTTTTTTGACATTTTGTGCATTTAATTTTTATATTCAATGTTCATTATGAATCCTGAAAAATACCTTAAATTTTAATTTTCTTCATAAAAAAAAGTAATAAAAAAGTTGTTTTATATTTGTAAAATTTAAATTTAATCAGTATTTAATTTTAATTTTCTTTATTTTCAAAATATATGATTAAAGTTGAAAATAAAAGATTATTCTGTTTAAACTTTAAAGGATAACCCAAATAATATATAATAAGTAAGTAACTTTAATTTTGATTTGTAAATCAAAAACTCTTTTATTTGATTTTTTAACAATAAAAAAAGATTTAATTATTTTTATATTATTTTTGCAATTTTTTTGCATAAACATACATATTTATTTTTAGTTTTAAATATCTTTATAAACGTGTAAAATTAAAGTTGTTATTTTTTTAATGAAATATATATTTTTAATAGCTCAAAAAATGTATGCTGTTTAAAAGAAACATCATATAAAAATAGTATACCTTAGATTTTCCAATTCATCTAGATAATTTTTTTTTGTTCAAGTTTGATTTTTTTTATTATTTTAATTTATTTGCGATGTCTAAAAAAAATGCTCAACGAGGGGAGGCTAAGAACATCATTAAAATGTTAGCAGCATATTTTGTGGGTCAGTTTTCGGTCAAGCGACATGCGTAATTTTTATTTATTTTGTTGTTTTTTTTTGTTTGGTATAATTTAAAAGTAGAGCTGTAAAAAAGTCAACTAATTATAAGTTTAATGCAGTTGCTTGTTTTACCGGGTTTTTTGCAAGGTTTTTCAGCTCAGCATTTTCCGGGATTATCCGTTAACTGTGCATCATCAAAGGGGTGTCCATGACAACGGAGGGGTGTCCAAGAAGACTCTTTTTTTTTTTTGGTTGAGGACTTGGAACTTGGTTAGCTTTTTGTGTCCACTCTAAACTCAATTGCGAATGGAATTCCATGTCCATGAAAGTAAGGAAAAGTAAGGGAAGTAGCTGCTTATCAGTGATTGAGGAGTGGGGAGGGGAGGGGTAGGAAAACTAGGACTTGAGTGCTTTTAGGCGATTCTCAAGCAAATTTCGAAAAAGGCAAAAGGCTTCGAGAGTCATTAAGTTTATTAAGTGCCAGTGCAGATAATCCAAAATGAGTGCATGCCAAATGGAAAAGCAACGCAATTTACGCTCAACATTCCAAAAATTCCCCAACCCCCTCCCAACTTATGTTATACAAGCTCGTCCAAAAAAATAATAAAAACTACACTCGGAAAAATTGCATATCCTAAGATTGCCGTGTAATAAAATTTTTAGATTAAGCTTAAATCGATTTCAAATTTAAAATTAAAATAATAGTCCGATTCCAAACAGAGATTAAAACCGAAACGAATATCGGTTTCAGTTACGGTTTCGAATTAAGGTTATCGGTTATCGGTTGTGAAAAATCTTGTACATCCTGCAATTCATCTCAAAGCGTACTTAAAGTATTCCAAAATGAATTAGTCCTTTAATGAAACGAGATTTTTATACTTGGTTTAAAAAATTTCGAACTCAATTCAGAAAACTTGATTTTGCCTTTTATCTGAGTGTATGTTTCGATCTCAAAAAATTACTTAAAGTATTCCAAACAGGGATTGAAACCGAAACGAATATCGGCTTAAGTTACGGTTTCGAATTAAGGTTTTCGGTTATCGGTTATGCAAAATGTTGGAGTATCGGTTTCGAAACAGTTATCGGTTTTTTAAAAGATTCGGTTTAAAAATACCTGTATAGTTTCGATCCACAAAAAGAATAAAAATTATGGTTTTCGGTTGACCAAAATAAGAAGCGGTCTTCATTGCTTTACATGAAAAAAGATGTAAATTTGAGCATGATTTTGCCTCTAAATTCGTTCAGCATTTAAATTTTGTTCGATTTGAAAGTTTTGAAAATTTCGAATTTTTTCGAAAAATATCGAATTTTCAAATCGAACAAAATTTTAAATGCAGAACGAATCGAAATTTGAAATCGTGTTCAAATTTACATTGCGCATGAAAATTGGGTGACTTTTGACAAACTTATGACAGTTCAATGTTGCTCAGTAGCTGCGACGGCCAGAACCGAAATTAACCCTTATAAATGAATCGGTTATTGAACGGTTATTTTAGTTTAAGAAGTTTCGGCATATAAGTTTCGGTACAGCGGAAAAATAAATTTTTCGGTTACGGTTTCAGTTACGGTTACAAATTTCAATCGGTTTTTATCGGTTAAAGGTTAAGGTTTCGGTTATGGTTTTAATCCCTGATTCCAAGAGACTCGCATTTCTTCAAACGAGATTCAAACTCAGTCAGTTTTCGACTTCGTTTATACTTGATATTGTATACTGTATAACTTGATTTGTTTTTCTGAGTGTATTAACCCCTTCCCCCCGCTCCCCCCCCCGCTCCCCCGCTCCCCCGCTGTGCCCCTTGGAGCAAACTTTGCCAGCAAAAGTACACGAGCAAGTGAAAGAGATAACAAACAATGTGCGGCTGCGGTGTGAAGCAAATTGCCACTGCAGCCTTTCAAACTTCTTCACAGCCCGCAAAGATAATCACAATCAAAGAAAGAAAGAGAGAGAGAGCAACAAAAAAAGAGAGAGAGAGAGAGAGGGAATTTCAGAGAGATAGAGGCCTTATTACTTTTCTAGTGGTAACCATCTTATCGCTGCCGCAATGCTTGATGTAAAAATAATTTCTTTGTTATTTCAATGACTTTTAGGTGACCAAGTAAAACACGCAGCTTATCGCAAAGAAAACAAACAAAAAATAAAAAGTTGCAGAAAACCACTCAGTAAATGATAAGAAATGCAGCAAATGCAAAAATGATAACACTGAACGGAACGGAAAGTAAAGCAACTTATTTGATTAACTAATTAGCTTCAATTTAAAATTAAAGACAAGCAACTTTTGAATTCAAATTTAAATTTAGATAATTTATTAAATGTATCGATTAATTGTTATCCACTTGACAGCATGTCAATTGCTTGTTGCTATGACACTGCAGTAAATTGAGTTGGCAGCGCCAGTTATCGATAACACTGACAACAACTGTTGCTTGTTTGTTTTACGTATGCAGCTCCAGTTTAAAATAAAAATAAACAAACATATTGTTGTTATAGGTCACGTATTATTTTAATTGTTTTAATTGCTGCATTTTATTATGTTAAAATTGTATCGTGCAAAATAAATTGTAACTCTTATATTTCAATAAAAAAAAGAATAATAATTAACTTTTAATAAAAATCAAAAGTATAAAATATAAGATATTTAAATTGTTGAATAATAACAGTAATTAAACAATATTCTTTTTAACGAAAAATAAGTGTTAAATTAATGTTTACAATAAAAATAACTCGTATATGCAAAGTAAACATATTTTATTTATCTTTAGTTGTTTTTTGCTTGCTGCTTGTGTGAACAGCGTACTGTTTTGCTTGGAATTTATTATTATTTAGATTGGAACAGCGGCAGTTTTTGGAGCATTCGCTTTTTGGCTGCCACCGGCGACGCGGGCGTCGTTCAAGTTCGAGTCCAAGTCCGTTATTATTATTTGTCATTTCAAATCGTAAATTCGTTTTTTCTTCTTCGCACTCATTTCCTGCTTTTTTTGTGTGGAGCATGTCAATGGCGGGGAAGGAGCTGGAGCTGGAGCTGGAGCTGGAACTGGAACTGGAACTGAAGCCGGAGCTGCTGCAGTTCATCAATTGTCGCCTGGTGCGTGACCATCGTCTGGTCCACGATGATCTGTGGGTGCGAAATGGCAAGATCATAAATCCGGAGCCAGTTTTCTTCGATGAACAATCGAAGGCGCATCGTCGCATCGATTGTGGAGGCGCCATCATCGCTCCCGGCTACATTGATATACAAATAAATGGTAAACATATTGAGCGCCAACAGTTGGTCAAGAAAGTGTTTTGACAAAATCAAATATCTCTTGCAAAAGATATGATTCCATTAAATTCTTCTAACTATTTTCAATAATAAAAGCAAACAATTTAACTTATTTAGCATTTTGTCAAAACACTTTCTTGTCCAACTGTGTGTGCATATTTTCGCTTTCAATCAATCAACAAGGTCAAATCGTTCACAATTCCATACAATGTCCCAGTTATAAATATGCTCGACACGATTACGCATAATCTGCGCTTTAATCTTATCGATAACGCATCGTAAACAATCGGAATTTGCAATAAACGCAATGCATAAGAGCGAGAGAGAAAGTGAGAGAGTGCATTGTGCAGCTGTGTTGACATTTTATATTTAAATGTTATATTAAAAAAAAATCATTTTACAAATTCATATTAACTAAATTAACATCTTAATTAAATAACAAAATTAAAGCTGATAGAAAATAAACATAAAAATTTAAAGTTTTCTTAATGAAAACCTTTTGGCTACAAATTGCTATTAAAAAAAAGCTAAATTTAGCTGCTTAATATTTAATAAAATTGATTTGACCACATTTTCTGAATGCCAAACATTTGTTTTAAATATACTCAAATCAAGAATTTTCTGCAGAAAATATATGTATGTATTGTAATATTTTAATGATGGAAAAATTTGGAAAAAAAAAAATAGATTGTAATTCGGAATAATTCCTTTAGTCAATTGGATAAATACTATAAAGCAATTTAAATAATTTTTTAAGCTTTTTCTAGCTATCTTTTTGGACTAAATTAGCTATTTGAGTCCTTGAAATATTGATAATCTTCCTAAATTTGCAGACAGATAATACGTATGTATTTTAAATACTAATGGGTAAATCGTAGTCCAGAACTCTTGTTTTTTTAGTAGATTTGTTGTGAATTTCACACTGAGAATTCATATAGAATGTCAGCTGTATTTAATGTTTCCTCCCCTCGTCAACAGGTGGCTACGGCGTCGATTTCTCCCACGACATAGACAGCACAGAGGCGGGCGTGATGAAGGTGGCAAGGGGACTGGTAAAATCTGGCGTCACCTCGTTCTGTCCCACGCTGGTGACGTCACCCAACGACAGTTATCACACCATATTGCCCCGCATTCCAAAGACAATTAAAGGTGGCGCCGGAGTTTTGGGCGTGCACGTCGAGGGTCCGTTTATTAATCCGCAAAAGAAGGGCGCACATCCGGAGAATTGTATACAGACCATAGACAATGTACGACAGTCCAAATAGATCAGAAACAGTGTTGCCAAAAGTTAACGGCCCAAAATACCTATACCAACATTTAAAAATAGCTAGAAGAGATAGGAATTCTACAAGAAAGCCAAAGAGAAAGCTAGAATAGTTTTTAGATTGATTTTATACCGGTTAACTTCGACTCTATAAAGCATGTATATTCCAAATCGCGAAGATTTAGCCTTATCCGTTTGTTGGAATAAATGTTAATAATTTGGAATATTTCCAGTTTTTTTTTTTGAAATTAAAAAAAGCTGAAATTCCCTTCAGCCCGTCCCGTCCCTATAAAGCATATATATTCTAAATCAGTATTAAAAATTGGCCCTGTCCGTCTGTCTAAAAAAAAACGTTATCAACTTTAGAATATAATAATAATTTGGAATATTTCCAGTCTTTTTTTTAAATTCAAAAATAGCTCAATTTCCCGAAAAACTCTAGATGTAGCAGGAAAAACGCTGAGTTGGCAACACTGTTCAGATGAGTTTAGAGAAGCGAAGAGAAGTCTTTCTAAAATCCTGACTTTTACAGGGTATGGCAACAGTGCGTGACACTTATGGGTCCTTGGATGGCATCAAGATCATAACATTGGCGCCGGAGAAAGTCAAGGATGCGAGTGTGATACGGGAACTGGTGAATTCAGGCATTACCGTCTCCCTAGGCCACTCCATGGGCACGTTGAGCGATGGGGAACATGCTGTAAAACATGGAGCGACACTAATAACGCATCTGTTCAATGCCATGCTCCCATTCCATCATCGTGATCCGGGTCTCGTGGGATTACTCGCCTCGGATGCGATTCCCCATGGCAAGACCGTCTACTTTGGCATCATTTCCGATGGCGTTCACACACATCCCGCCGCATTGCGCATTGCATATCGGACACATCAAGAGGGTTTGATTTTGGTAACGGATGCGATCTCGGCATTGGGACTCAATGATGGTGTCCATCACATTGGACAACTCCCGCTGGAGGTGAAGCAGGGAAAAGCCTTCATCGCCGGCACCGAGACACTCTGCGGCAGCATCGCCCCCATGGATGAGTGTGTGCGCATCTTTCAGAGTTCCACAGGTAAATTACATACATACATATACATATTTAAATTTTAAATGTCTAAAAATAATACTAAGTATACCAAAATTTTAAAATACAAATTGGGAAAACCAAACATTTGGGAAATTGGGAAAAGTTTTGTTTGGAATAATGTCATTATGAAATAAAAATTAGGTTAAAAAAATTGGAAGACAAAGAAAGGCCAAAATAATACATTTTTTATAAGAATCGAAAAACAAAACTAGGAAATATTTACTATGGAAACAAAAATTAGGAAACCAAAATTTGGAATGTCATTAAGAAGTCAAAATTATGAACAAGAGAATTGAAAGACAAAATTTAGGAAAAGCCAAAATTATATAATTTCAATATAGAAACACAAATTGGGAAAACAAAACTAGGAATAATGTCATTAGGAAATAAAAATTAGGTTACAAAAATTGGAAAACAATTTCCAAAATCATATTTGTTTTATAAGAATCGAAAAACAAAAAAATTAGGAAACATTTAAGATGAAAATAAAATTTAGGAAACCAAAATTAGGCATAATGTCATTAGGAAATACAAGTTAGGAAAACAAAAATTTAAAGACAAAATTTAGGAAAAGCCAAAATTATAATATTTTAATATAGAAATACAAATTGGGAAAACAAAACTAGGAATAATATCATTAGGATATAATAATTAGGTTAAAAACATTGGAAGACAAAATTTAGGAAAGGCCAAAATAATAAATATTTTATAAGAAACGGAAAACAAAACTAGGAAACATTTAAGATGAAAATAAAATTTAGGAAACCGACAAAACTAAAATGTAAATATTTTAATATTGAAATAAAATTTGGGAAAATTTGTATTTTTAGCTTTTAAAATTTTGGGAAAATTCGAATCATTCTCATTTAAAATTTAAAGTAATTACAAAATTTCATTTGCCATTAAATAATTATAATAAAATCTCAATTTCATTAGCATTATAATTAAATAAATGGAATAATTCAATTTTGGAAAATTGATACTTTAACAAAATCAAAATGGAAAGTAATTGCAATATATCTTTTGGTATTAAATAATTATAATGAAATCTTAATTTCATTAGCATTATAATTAGACTCGAATAATACCTAATAATTAAATTAAGGAAACTTGGTGCTTTAACAAAAACAAAATTGAAAGTAATTGCAATTTTTCTTTTGGTATTAAATAATTATAATGAAATTTCAATTTGATTAGCATTATAATTAGATTATGGGAATAATTCAATTTAGGAAACTTGGTGCTTTAACAAAATCAAAATTGAAAGTAATTACAAATAAATAAATAATTATAATTAAACCTCAATTTCATTAGCATTACAATTAGACTATTGGAATAATCCAAAAAATTTTCTTTGTGGCATTAAATAATTATAATGAAAACTTAATTTCATTACCATTATAATTAAATTAATGGAATAATTAAATTTTGGAAAATTGATACTTTAAAGTTGATACTTTAACAAAAACAAAATTGAAAGTAATTAAAAGTTTTCTTTGTGGCATTAAATAATTATAATGAGAACTTAATTTCATTAGCATTACAATTCCACTATGAGAATAATTCAATTTTGGAAAGTTGATACTTTATTAAAATGTTGAAAATATTTTAATTTAAATTGCATTGCAATTTACAGACTGCTCCAAGGTTTATGCGATAGAGGCGGCTTCACTGCATCCCGCCAAGTGTCTGGGCATCGAGGGGAGGAAGGGAACTTTGGACTTTGATTCGGATGCGGATTTCATATTGCTGGATGACAATCTAAAGCTGTTGTCCACTTGGATATCTGGAGTCTGTGTGCATTCCATCAACTGATGTCTACCTCTCTCTCTCTCTCTCTCTCTTATTCTTTCTTCTCCCTCTCTGTTTTACACACACTGTTTGTTTGATTATTGTTTTTTATTGGATTAGATGACGCTTTAAATTGTTCTTTATATTTAATCATTAAATCATTTGGTGTGGACAACTACGCTAAATCCATATACATTAACAAATAATAAGTATTACGAACGAAGAAAAAAATATATATATGTATGTATATTGAATTACAATTATGCATAATAGATGTGTGTGTACATACAGTTGGTCAAGTAATTGTATTGACAAAATAAAAAATATACATTTGATTTTTATGTTCATTATTTATTTTCTTTTTTTTTAAAAAAAAATCAGGAATTCAGCAAAAGAAAAATGATGTGCATTTTGTATTGTGTCAAAGTAATTACTTGACCGACTGTATAAATATCTATATATGGTAGGCGCAATTGGGCCAAAGGCTAAGATATTTATCATTTCTGCCAATTGTTCATGTTGTTTAATATTGTTTTCTTTCTTTTCTTTTCGTTTCGTTTCTTTTCTTTTCTTTTTTAAACATAATTACGTTAAACATACAGTTCGATATCGTGTTATCGATTATCGATAAGCGGTGTCATCGATCGCATTCAAAAAGTTCCATACTTAAATCTTTCTCTTAGTTTCTCACTTTAATATATATTTATATATATGTATATATTTTCATTTCTTTCTCTTTTTGGCAATAACAAAACAAAAAGCAAGTTCAAGCTAAGCTAACTAACGGTAATATATATCTATATGTACGCGAATTGAGGAGTCGAAAAAACTACACAACAAAAGAAGAAACAAAAAATACGGAAAATTAAACTAAAATCAACAGCAAAATATGTGTATGTGTGTGTGTGTTTCTTTTTTGTTTTTTTTTTTTTTTGGGTATATGCATGTATGTATAAAAATTGTTTATCGCTTTAAAAAGTTTGCATTAGAAAAAACATTAGTTACAATTACATTTCTCAAGTGAGGTTAAAAACGATACATACATAAATAGTTGGTATTTTTTTTTTAGTTTCATTTTTTTTTTATGTGGTATTACATTAACCATATACAAATACATTTCGTGTGTGTGTGTCTGTATGTGTGTGAGAGAGACTAAGTCGCATGTGTGCGTCTCTTTCGTTCGTTTCAGTTCCAGTTAAAGTTCCAATTCCATCGTTTCCACACGCACTCATGACTTGAAAAATGCAGTGCAGCGGAAAAGTGGAAACAATGTACAGTTGGTCATGAAAGTGTTGTCACAAAATTTCGATTTTTTTTATTTTTGTTTCAATTTTAATTAAATTTTTCAAAACACTTTCTTGACTAACTGTATGCAGTTCTAGTTGTTGTTGTTGTTTTACTGTTCCGATTCCACTTGTTTTAACGTTTCGTTTCGGTTATGTTTGTTGTTCTTGTTGTTGTGCGTTTACCAACACTGTATGCTGTTTGTTTTTGTTCATGTCCTTATCTTGTTTTTCTTTTTGTTGTAAATTTACTCCAAATTACACATTATACAATATATATATATATATTAAACTTTAGGTAGGTTCTTTCTTGGTTGTTTCTGCTCTGTATGTTTGTGTGTGTGTGTGAGTTTTTGCCTAAATTTATTGCTTTGTTTTTGTTACAATTCTTTTTTTTACACTATTATGACACTTGTTGTTGTTGAGTCCGTTTTTCGGTTTTGTTCGCAGCATTGCAAATGCCATACGTTAGAGCGAGACAACAATCAGAATGAGAACCATTGCAGTTACAGGGTTGCCACCTAGTAGAAAACGCAGTTTCCATTTCATAAAATATGTATGTATATAAAAAAAAAATTACAAAAGAAACGCAGACAAGAAAAAGCACTAGGATTTTGCCATGTTTGTTGTTATATATAATATATAGAAATGTATGTATATATGCAAGTAGTTTGTATGTATGTATGTATGCATGTATGTAATGTAGATCACAAAACCAACCGAACGCGAAGAACGTTAAAAAGCAACAAGTGTCATAACCGCATTACGCACAACACTTATTATAACCCCCCGGCGCCTTGTCGCTATTGCCACGATCAATGACAACACGTTCGGGATTCTCGGCCGATTCGCGTCCAGATGTTTTATCTAATATGGCCTCGGCAAGCTCACAAAATGCACGCTCAATGTTTGTATTTGATTTGGCGGATGTTTCCATAAATCGTATTCCATGCTCTCGAGCAATCTGTGTGTGAGAGAGAGAGAGAGGGAGACAATTAGCGAGAGTAAATTTATAGTAGACTTGTTGATATCTTTGAAAATATCAAAATCGATAACATTTCGATATTTCTATCGATATCAAGGAGTCTAATTTGTAGTTGTTGTCTTACCGCCTCTCCACGCTCTTTGCTCACCACCCGCTTGTCCGACATATCGCACTTGTTGCCCAATATCATCTTCTCCACATCCTCATTTGCATGCTACAAGTAAGAGAGAGACAAATAGAATGTGAGTAAGCGTTATAAAAATTGAGAAGAATGAGGAGATGGAGATGGGAATCAGTGTTGCCAACTCAGCTCTTTTCCCGCCAAATCTGGACTCTTTTCGCCAATGTAACAATGAATATAAAATGAACCTAAATACTATAATAGCTTCTTTGGCTTTCTTGTACATTTCCTAGCTATTTTTAAATGTTTATTTAGCTTTTTAAGGCGGCGAAGAGTTGATAACACTGATAGGGAGAAGGAGGGGAATACTGACCTCGTCTATGTTCCGTAACCATTTGACAATATTCTCGAAACTCTTCTCATTCGTTATGTCATAGACGAGCATTATGCCCATCGCGCCACGGTAATAGGACGTGGTAATTGTGTGAAATCTCTCTTGGCCGGCAGTGTCCCATATTTGTAGTTTGATCTTTTTGCCCCTGAGTTCGACTGTTTTGATTTTGAAATCAATTCCTGCAAATCAAATCAAAGCAAACAACAAATCGATTAGTAATTATTATCGAATTTCAAACAAATGACGTCACTTATTTGTAACTTGTAATTATCGTTTATCGTTGATCATGCATTATTGATAACGATTCTTAATTTATTTAGTTAGTCAACGCATTTCATTTGTTATGTGATATAATTTTGTGTGAATCATATCGCACACACACATACACAGCATATGTACAGCATGTCAAAAAATTGTTTTGACAAAGCAACAAATTCATATATTTTATCTTGCATAAAAAAATCTATTTCTTAAATTATTCGCTTATTTTATTATGGTATCTTATTAAACTAAAAGTGAAACACAGTTAGTCGAGAAAGTGTTTTGACCAATGTTAAATTGTATGAATATTATTCTTCTTTTTTAACTGGTTTTAAGACAATAAAAGACAAATTCAAATAAATATCCGTAAAAAATATATTTCTTTTGCAAAGAGAAATTGTATTTTTTTTAAAATTAAGTAATGATTTAACTTTTGAACTTTTTAGTTGTTATAACAATTACTCGACATACTGTATGTGTGTATGCGTCACAATAATTAATCTAGTTAACCCAACTAACTGCTCATATACATATACTCATATATAGCGGTTAACCAGAAACAACAACAACAACAACAAAGTAGAATGCGATTAATGCGGGCTTCGATGGCAATTCCCAAGTCCAAAGGCTATCAAAAAGATCCGGCGCAATAAACTTACATACATACAGTTAGTTCGGAAAGTGTTTTGACCAAATATATATGTACACATTTGCTTTTTTTATTTTTAAAAATAGGTAAAATAATAAAATAGGAATTAAAATAAAATAAATTGTGTAAATTTTAGATTTTGTCGAAACAATTTCTTGACTAACTGTATGTGCATACATACACACATAATTTACTTAACTGCAACTATAACATTTACCACTGTATTAAGACAATGCCACGCCCAAAATTCACATACAAGTGTCCGTCCGTGTCCTTGTTGTTGTTGATTTTGGGCGCCGCCTACACACACACACACACACAAACATCGGCAATTGACAATGCCGCTTACAACGTATGTATGTATGTACTTGCACACATACACATGCAAGCAAACTCAGCAGGTACATACATACATACATAGATATATCGTAGGTGCTGTATATATAGTGAAACAAAAAAGTATTGCCACTCCGAAAATAAATAATTTTTTTATTGAAATCTATTACAAGTTGTAGCCTTATTACAAATGCAACTGGCTTAAAACAAACTTGAATATTTGAGGTGTGCCAATACTTTTTTGATGCACCGTGAAGACTTTGTGATGCGCCATTTGCTTACCTATAGTTGATATAAATGTGGATGTGAAGGCATCATCCGAGAATCGAAAGAGTATGCAGGTTTTTCCAACGCCCGAATCTCCAATTAACAATAGTTTAAAAAGTAAATCGTACGTTTTCTTTGCCATTTCACGTTACGTACGGCACACGCACTCTCGCACACACACACACACACGCACACACACAAGCGCAAACACAGTTAGTCAGTCACACACACAGTAACTCACGATTCAACAGAACAAAGCACAAAACACACAACAAAACGCACAGGTGACACAATTGTGTGTTGCTTTCTATTGCTTGTAATTGTTGTTATTGGCGCGCAAGTTGATAGTCGATAAAAACTACTGTTGAATTCGTGAACGCTATGCACTTTATTTTTCTACGCATCTGCACAAATCGTATTCCACATTGTCCTGCATTACTAGAGTTGTTTGTGTGTGTGCGTATGTGTGTAATCGAATCTTTAAGAACCTAACGAGGTGGCAACCTTGGTACCCAAAAAATAGTGTGGCAGCCTTGGTTCCCGGAAAAAGCTCCATTCCCATATACCGCTCATAATAGATTAATTTTTTTGGAATTTCTATAAATGTTAAGCTAGAATTTTGAAAACTTTTGCAACATTTTTGTTGGAATTTCGTCTTTAGAGTTTTTGATTGAGAATTAAGTGATACAACTTAATCCCCCGAGGAGTGACAAGCTCAAAGCATGCATACAAATTATGACCTTTATGTGATCCAATTCCGTTCGTTCATTCGTTCGCTTGTTTTATGTATCGCTCAGTAGTGGTATGTCAGCTATTTAATTAATTATTGAAATTCTGCAATTCAAATGTAGTCTTACTGCTTAAGTTAAAGCAATGTTTAGGTTTAATTTAAATAGCGCGCCAACTTTGTTTGATTTTTGTGTAGTGTGTCCGTTTCACTTGACGTATCGTTGAGTTGAGACGTTGTCAACACTAGGCGAAGGAACTCTGCAAACTTGTGTTTTGCAACACCACAACAGTCTGTTAGTCTTCTGTTAACATGTTCTCGCGCGCGATTTAAATTTAAGCTCTAATTTTGAAAAACAATTAGTTTTTGTTGAACATTTTTAATTCGAAATTAGCTAAAATGAAGGGGGTCATTTTCAGCCTCAGAAGTTACAAATTTAATTCTAAATAAAATATCATAAAATTGACAAAAATCAACAAAAAAAAATGCTGCAAAAATTGAAAAAATTTAAAATGAAGAAAAATGTATATAAAGAACGTTATTGGAAATGGAATAAAATGAATTTCGTACTTTTTGTTTGTATGTCGTTGCCAGACGGTTTAATTTTTTGCTGGGTGGCAACTCGGTTATAAAAGACGCCGAGTCGGATTTTCCCGTTACTTTTTTAGTTGACTTAAAAAAAAAACCTGTTGCTGCACAGCGTGCTGGATAAAT
The DNA here is from genome assembly GCA_035042165.1 of Drosophila kuntzei. Lineage (NCBI taxonomy): Eukaryota > Metazoa > Arthropoda > Insecta > Diptera > Drosophilidae > Drosophila > Drosophila kuntzei. Next base: position 1,156,708 of record JAWNLU010001422.1, read on the forward strand.
TTATAAAATCAAATAATACAAGAGCCATACATATATTTGGAAAGATCAAAAGGCGAGTGGCAATACAGCTAATGGATTGTTCAGTCGATGAAGCAGCAGCTCCGCACAGAAAACCAGGGATGCAATGGCGTAAAGAGCGCCCATGACGCTGTAAATTGCACTCAGCTGAGTTTCGTGAATGCGACGCTGTTGATCCCGATGCAGTTGCTCCTGATCCTGATGCTGCAATTGGCCGTGTTGTTGCCCGTACTCGGCAAAGGCCGAGCGACGCCAGAAGGCGATGAATCCGCTGGCATCGAGTCGTCGTATGAGATCCGTGAATTGTTTGTGGAAATACGAATGCTTGGGCATATAGATGACCACCTGCTGGACGTTGACGAACTGCGGCAATGTGTGATAGTTGACCAGACGATGCGCCCTGGTCACATCCATGCCGGTAATGGCAAACATGCGACGTCCCAGTCCATTGGTCCGATGCAGTGCATCGAGAACATCCTCATCGTACGATGTGGCAACGTCCATGAAGCTGTCCAAGTTGCGTGCCACCTGCGGCATCTCGCGCAGCATTTGCAGCGTATTCGAGGTGCACATCGCCTTGAAGTCATTAACCAGCAGCTGCTCCAACGAACTCGGCAGCGTCTCGAACAGCTGCAGACGCATAAAGTGGAACAGCAGCGATTGGTAGACAATACGCAATGGAATGCTGCCAAACAGCCAGTGGACATAGATGATGCGCTGCATCCAGCTGCGTGGTAATCGTACCAATGCCACGCCCAGCAGCAGCTCCAACACCTGGCCGCCCATTCCCCGCCAGCGCCACATGTAAATGCTCCAATGGAGCAACAGTGCCGCCAACAACGTACGCCAAACAATCCCCTGAAAGGGAAACGTGAGCAACGTCCAGCGGCCAAAGCGAAAGTGTTCCATCTCCACGGTCGCCACGAGAGGAGCATAATAATGAGCTGGCGGCGAGGTCATCAGTTGATCCCGACGTGCCGTTTTCCGGAAGTACCCAATGCTCAGATTCGCACGTTGTTGTGTCAGCTGAAAAGGGGATAAAACAATTGTGCAAGTATTATTATCAGGGATTAAAACCTTAACCGAAACCGTAACCGTAACCTTTAACCGATGAAAACCGATTGCAATTTGTAACCGTAACTGAAACCGTAACCGAAACCGAAACCTTTAACCGATGAAAACCGATTGAACCGATTTAACCAATGAAAACCGATTGCAATTTGTAACCGTAACTGAAACCGTAACCTTTAACCGATGAAAACCGATTGCAATTTGTAACCGTAACTCAAACCGTAACCTTTAACCGATGAAAACCGATTGAAATTTATAACCGTAACTGAAACCGTAACCTTTAACCGATGAAAACCGATTGAACCGATGAAAACCGATTGCAATTTGTAACTGTAACTGAAACCGTAACCGAAACCGTAACCTTTAACCGATGAAAACCGATTTAACCGATGAAAACCGATTGCAATTTGTAACCGTAACTGAAACCGTAACCGAAACCGTAACCTTTAACCGATGAAAACCGATTGCAATTTGTAACCGTAACTGAAACCGTAACCGAAACCGTAACCTTTAACCGATGAAAACCGATTGCAATTTGTAACCGTAACCGTAACCTTTAACCGATGAAAACCGATTGAACCGACGAAAACCGATTGCAATTTGTAACCGTAACTGAAACCGTAACCTTTAACCGATGAAAACCGATTTAACCGATGAAAACCGATTGAACCGATTTAACCGATTGCAATTTGTAACCGTAACTGATACCGTAGCCGAAAATAATTTTTTCCGTTGTATCGAAATCCATAAACCGAAACTCTTTAAACCGAAATAACCGTTTAGTAACCGATTAATTTATAAGGGTTTATTTGAGCATGATTTTACCTCTTAATTCGTTCTGCATTTAAATTTTGTTCATTTCGAAATTTTTTTTGTCATTTTTTTTTTTTGAAAAATTCGAATTTTGAAATTGAAGAAAATTTAAATGCAGAACGAATTCTTTTTTTGTCAAACGAAAACCTTAATTTATATTATTTTTTTGTGAAACGAAATCATATCGATATTTTTCAACCGAAACTTATAAAAAACCGATAACCGTTACGAAACCGATGCTCCAAGATTTTGCATAACCGATAACCGAAAACCTTAATTCGAGCATAACCGAAACCGTAACTGAAACCAATATTCGTTTCGGTTTTAATCCCTGTTCATAAGTCTTATTTGCGGTCCTTGATTAAAATCAATTCTACTAATTATAATGGCATATACTAAATTTAAAATGCTTAGTCACAAAATGGAAGCTTACAAATTTTAGGGGTTTGAATATGGTTTAGTGACTCGACTTTTACCTCATGTAGGGGTTAAAAAGATGTATGAATTGTGGGGAATACTTGCCAATTCGATGGGTCCTTCGGCGGTGCCATTGGCCAATGCCAGTTGATACTTCTCCACATGCAATAGAGTTAAACTGTGCAGCACGATTGTAAAATTGAGACGTTGTGCCAAGTGATTGACCAACAAGATTTCAAAACCACGGGCAATCAACTGCGATGTGTGATTATCCCATCTGAGTTCCACATAGGGTGGCATGTGCCACAGCACCAGGGTGAGTGGACATTGATGCATCTGGTTTAGTTTATTGGGAAACATTGGAGCATTGATCATGCGATGGCCATCAAAGCGATTCACCAGCTCCGGTTGTGCCGTTTGGCAATGTTGCTCCCTATATGGATAATAACTATAGATGAGAACTTCAACATTTGCCGTCTGCACCATCACATTGCAGTTGAGCCAATAATGGGCCAGACAATGCTCCAGAATCAACTGCAACTCATGCTGTATGAACTCATCCCAAGTCTGCAGAAATATGAAGTAATACTCGTGGTCATCGTAGCCGGCATTGTCCTCTGTAATCATCGTATCACTAAGGCATCGGAAGAGGGAGCAAAATTTAAAAGAATTCCTCTTTTTCGAATTTTAAGATCAAAAAAGCTAATTTGATCAAAAAAGGCAGCTAGAAATAGCTAAAAAGTTATTTAAAGTGCTTAAAAAAATGTAAAACAATTTCTAAAAATTTTATAAATTTAAAAGAATTCCTGTTTTTAGAATTTTAAGATCAAAAAAAGCTAATTTGATCAAAAAAGGCGGCTAGAAATAGCTAAAAAGTTATTTAAAGTGCTTCAAAATAATTAAGAACAATTTTTAAAAATTATAAATTTTGTAAATTTAAATCAGGGATTAAAACCTTAACCGAAACCGTAACCTTTAACCGATAAAAACCGATTGAAATTTGTAACCGAAACTGAAACCGTAACCGAAAAAAATGTTTTTCGCTGTTCCGAAACCCATAAACCGAAACTCTTTAAACCGAAATAACCGTTTAGTAACCGATTCATTTAATTCTGCATTTAAATTTTGTTCATTTTGAAAAATTTTTGAAAATCGAATTTTTTCGAAAATTTACAGTGTTACCCCTTTGTCTTTTTTGATTTTTTCGAAAAATTTCAGATTTTTAAAATCTTATTTTGGTCAACCGAAAATCTTAATTTTTAATTTTTTGTGAACCGAAACCATACCGGTAATTTTAAACTGAAACTTACAAAAAGCCGATAACCGTTACGGAACCGTTGCATAACCGATAATCGAAAACCTTAATTCGAGCATAACCGAAACCGTAACTGAAACCGATATTCGTTTCGGATTTAATCCCTGTTTTTAAGTGTTACTATTAAAAATATTAAAAATAAAAACAGCCTCTTGCCTCCTGTAAATATTATTATTTTATTTATTTGACTCACCGTAAACTCTCGTAGGAATCGACCAGTATAAGATTGCAGTATTTCCTGCCGGGCACACGTACATGCGATGATCCATTGATGTGTAATATTTGAACTGCAGCATCATTCCACGTCCTGATCAAATTGCCGAGCATATGGTCGAACCATTTGGCCATCATTTTGTCGCGTGTCGCTGCCATAATTACCAAAGTGGGACTCAGTTGAGCGAATACCTCACGGATGACGTAGCGCAGTGCACGGAGTACGTACTGATTCGCCTCCTCATGCTGCATCCCCATGTATTTGCTCTCCTCGTAGCTCGCAAAGATTCCGCTAGCATTCATCGTGCACAACTGTACCTGGAGAGCGCTAGATTCCGTCTGTCACCTGGTTAAAAAGGACGCACGATGGGACATTGCTGATAATATCCTAAGTAAACAATTGTGCTTAATTAAACGCAAACATTACCGTTACAATTTATACCTACAAACTTTCGATACGGTCCCATAATTGGGACTCCCCTTTTTACTATGAAAACAACTCATTTGATATTATCTTTTTATCATCTTCTGTTGACAGTAGCTACTGTTTATAATTTAATGAGCAAGCATGCGACAATATTACGTAATTTTTTGTATACTATTTATTTAATTACAACGGTGATGCCAGTTAGCTTAAGCAAACAGAGGCTTTAAACACTACGCTATTTTTAATCATAATGCGCATATTGTGTAACGCAATTTTAAATTTTCCACCTTTCGTTTATTTATTTGAATTACGCGCCTGTTTCTGAAGCAAGAAAATAATAACTAACTGGCAACTCTCAATTTGATCGCAGCATTGCCAGACAAATGAAAAGCAATATTCCACAGTTAAATTGTTAAAAATAAATTTTTTTTTGAAGCAGTGGCATCATATTCAATTTATAAATGTTCATATTTGGTAAGGCAATTTTATAATTCCCACATCTCTGTATTTGAATTACGCGCCTGCAATACAATGTTGACATACTGGCAACTCTCAGTTTGATCGCAGCATTGCCAGACAAATGAAAAGCAATATTCCACAGTTTAATTGTTCAAAATAAATATTTTTTTGAAGCAGTGGCATCATATTCAATTTATAAATGTACATATATTAGGTAAGGCAAATTTATAATTCCCACAATTCGGTATTTGAATTACGCGCCTGCAATACAATGTTGACATACTGGCAACTCTCAGTTTGATCGCAGCATTGCCAGACAAACGCAAGACAGAATCACCCGCTCCACCCGCACCAACAAAGGAGTCAAATCAACCGTGAACAAATTGTACATTTATTTATCTTATCGCAGCGTCTTCGTTTCGTTTCGTTTGACCACGTTCAGCGCACAAATCCGTTCACACTCGACGCACACGCTCTTGCAATTAGTTTTGCCGTGAACACACAACATTCTCCAGCTGTTCTCCACGGTTCCCCGGTTGGACAATGTTGAAAATTGCAGCGGAGGGCATTGCGCCACGACTGGCGGCCTGTTGCCTTATCGCAAGTAGTGCCCAGAGTAGTTGCCAGCGATTGGCGCCACAAGCGGCGAAGGCCACACAAAAGTACCTCTCACACTCACAGATGCACTACAGGAAGCTGGTCATCAAGGATCACTACGAGTTCGATCAGAAGGTGAGAAGCAGGCGTTGCAAACCAACCATTTACAGTATGTCAAGCCATTGTTTTGACAAACAAAAGTTTGCAAACAAAAAAAAAACATTTTATTATAGTTGCTTATGGTTCTTAGAACATGCTTAGAAGATCTATTGGGTAACAAATAAATATCCAATATCTTTGGCAAAATAATTACTTGATAAACTGTATCTGTTTACAAAAAGTACATTTATCCAATTGCATTACACACACACACACATACACATACACAAATGCATTATGCAATGCGGTTGTTCGATTTGTTGTTGTCTGTTGGCCGCTTTGGCGTACGTGAGCGGTTCCGGCCGTAACCAATGACGCATTTCGGCTGTTTGTGCGTTATGCGCATAAATTTATGTGCCGCATTCGATATACCCTATAAACAAAACAGCAAAGTGTCGGCTGATTATAGTAAATGCAAATATACAAGTGTCTATTATCGTTATTTAAAAACAACATTTACAGAGTTGCCACATGTGTTAGATTTATTCCAAAATTGGTACATTTTTTATAGATTCAGTTACTTTTTATAATGGTACACTTTCTTCAAAATGGTACACGTTGAAGCTAATTAGAGTTGGTACACTTTTAATTAAATTGCACTTTAATTATATTCTCTATAAGGCATAAGTATATAATTGAACTACGCCTAAATCTTTATAAATATCAACTAATAATAAAAAGAATTGGTACACTTTATTTAAATGGAACTTTCTCATTTTAATGTGGTACAAAAACAAGAAAATATATGCATTTATGCTTTATTAGACATACATAAATATTTAAGCTCTAGCAAAAACTTAATAAATTTCGAATAATAATAGACAACATTTGATAATGGGTATCTCTACGCTAGTACACTAAAATTGGTATTATTTCTTTAAAATGGTACACTTTTATTAAAATGGTACAAAAGTCATCAGGTGACATTGTTTTTTTGAACATAGGTCAATGATGAAACTATACCAAAAATTTAATTAATGCCCAATATTAACAGACAAGATTAGAGTTTGCTTGCTACAGGGTATCTTTGCGTCTAGTACACTTAAAATGGTATGCTTTCTTCAAAATGGTACACTTTTATTAAAATGGTACACTAGTTTTTAGGTAACAATTTTATATTGGACATAAGTCAAAGTTAAACTATACCCAAAAACTTAATAGATATCCAACATTAGAGTTTGCTTGCTACAGGGTATCTCTCTACGTCTAGTACACTGAAAATGGTATGCTTTCTTCAAAATGGTACACTTTTATTAAAATGGTACAATAGCTTTTAGGCAACAATTTTATATTGGACATAAGTCAATGAATAAATTATCCCAAAAACTTAATAAATATCCAACATTGGAGTTTGCTTGCTACAGGGTATCTCTCTTACTTTTATTAAAATGGTACAAAAGTCATCAGGTGACAATGTTTTATTGGACATAGGTCAATGATTAAACTATACCAAAAATTTAATTAATACCCAATATTAACAGACAAGATTAGAGTTTGCTTGCTACAGGGTATCTTTGCGTCTAGTATGCTTTCTTAAAAATGGTACACTTTTATTAAAATGGTACAATAGTTTTTAGGTAACAATTTTATACTGGACATAAGTCAATGATTAAACTATTCCCAAAAACTTAATAAATATCCAACATTAGAGTTTGCATTCTACAGGGTATCCTTGCGTCTAGTACACTAATAATGGTATGCTTTCTTCAAAATGGTACACTTTTATTAAAATGGTCTAGTACACTGAAAATGGTATGCTTTCTTCAAAATGGTACACTTTCATTAAAATGGTACAATAGTTTTTAGGTAACAATTTTATATTGGACATAAGTCAATGATTAAACTATACCCAAAAATTTAATTAATACCCAATATAAACAGACAAGATTAGAGTTTGCTTGCTACAGTATCTCTGCGTCTAGTATGCTTTCTTAAAAATGGTACACTTTATTAAAATGGTACAAAAGTCTTTGGGTAACAATTTTATATTGGACATAAGTCAATGATTAAACTATACCCAAAAACTTAATAAATATCCAACATTAGAGTTTGCATGCTACAGGGTATCCTTGCGTCTAGTTCACTGAAAATGGTATGCTCTCTTCAAAATGGTACACTTTTATTAAAATGGTCTAGTACACTGAAAATGGTATGCTTTCTTAAAAATGGTACACTTTTATTAAAATGGTACAAAAGTTTTTTGGTAACAATTTTATATTGGACATAAGTCAATGATTAAACTATACACAAAAACTTAATAAATATCCAACATTAGAGTTTGCATGCTACAGGGTATCTCAACGTCGACTCGAGTAGCTCTATGCCTGTGCGTGTGTGTGTATGTGTGTGTGTGTGTGTGCTAAGCGCGTGTATGCAAATAAGTTAGAATCGTACATCCAATATGTAAATAGATACATATGTATACTAAGTTGCGTTTGTTTTTCTAAAACAGGTCATCAATAGCGATAATCCGGTGATTGTGAATTTCCATGCGGAATGGTGCGATCCCTGCAAGATACTCACACCCAAGATGCTCGAATTGTTGGAGAACTCGGATGAGATCGATTTGGCCATCATCGATGTGGAGGACAATCTGGATTTGGTCGAAACGTTTGAGGTGAAGGCCGTGCCGGCGGTTTTGGCCTTTCGCAATGGCGTCGTTGTGGACAAGTTTATTGGCCTGGTTGATGCCAACAGCATAGAGACCTTGATTGACAAACTGAAGCGCAAACAGCAACAGAAACAATAGAATTTGTAAAGAAACTGGAAACTGGAAACTGTTATAGTTATTATATGTATATTATTGTATTTTTGCGGCCTTAAGAATTTAATTGTGTTGCATGTCCCCACAAGGATCCGCAGGATGAGATCAGAAGTTGGACAGGGATAGTTAATGTGTTGAACTTTATACGAGTCCACACAAAACTAGAATATGTTGTAACTATGTATGTTTAGACTTGTAATTAGCCAAATAAGCAATGCTCAATAAAATTGAACTGCTTCTCTGCTGGCTGAGATGATAGCTCCCAATATCAGTCAGTTGGTCAATCAGTCAATCAATCGCACAATCAAACAGATGTCATTTTATCCACATGACAGACGTTGAAGTTTCCTTTTAAGATGAGAGACCAATAAATGTTTTTTAGATGAGACTCGCTCAAGTTTCTAAAAAACATATTTCACAAGAAAAGTTTTCTGAAAATATTCCGGAAAAACGTGGGTACAGTTTTTCAAAATATCATTTAAATTAAAATCGCTTAAGTTTTCTAAAAAAATTATTTACTCGCTCAAGTTTCTTCAAAACATATTTCACAAGAAAATATTCCGGAAAAATGTTGGTACAGTTTTTCAAAATATCATTTAAATGAAAAACGCTTAATTTTTTAAAAAAATTATTCACTCGCTCAAGTTTCTTCAAAAACATATTTAGCAACAAAAGTTTTCTGAAAATATTCCGAAAAATGGTACAGTTTTTCAAAATATCATTTAAATGAAAATCGCTTAATTTTTTTTTAAATAATTCACTCGCTCAAGTTTCTTCAAAACATATTTCACATGAAAATATTCCGGAAAAATGTTGGTACAGTTTTCCAAAATATCATTTAAATGAAAAACGCTTAATTTTTAAAAAAAAATTATTCACTCGCTCAAGTTTCTTCAAAAACATATTTCACAAGAAAAGTTTTCTGAAAATATTACGGAAAAATGTGGGTACAGTTTTTCAAAATATCATTTAAATGAAAAACGCTTAATTTTTAAAAAAATATTCACTTTTATCGCTGGAATCTAGTCCGAAATAACCATATTCCATATTGCAATAGATTCGCAAGCGACCAATGAAAAAAAAAAATTCTAAAAACATTTCAGATATTATAAACACAGTTACCATTTATGTTACAATTGTATAAAAACTATTTCATTTATAATTCACATGGTTTAAAATATTTTTTTTTTCCCAAATTTTACTTCATTTTTTGAAATGTGAAAACCATTTTTAAAATTGTTGTACAATTATAGAAAATAGTACAATTTCTTTATAAATGTGCTACAAAATATATACAGTTAGTCCAGAAAGTGTTTTGACAAAATAAAAATGAATGGTTTCTTTATTTTTAAAAATAGTTAAACTCGATGAAAAAAGTTTTTCTATTTTTTTTTTTTAACTTGTTCTAAGAACCATAGACAATAATAAAATAAGAAATAAAATAAAAATCCATTAATTATAATTATTTCTTGCTAGAGAAGTTGTTAAAATTTTTGATACTGTCAAAACACTTTCTTGACCAACTGTAACCGTGATTATAATTAAAAAAACTGGAGAACATTTTAAAATTGTTTTTTTTTTTATGGATAATAATATATCGTATATTTAGCTTTAGTTTCACATTTGTCTTGTTTTTAGTAAGAATTACAAAAATTGTTTATGCATCGTTTTTTTTTTTTTTTTTTTTTTTTTTTTTTAGCTTTGCTTTATACCAAATAGTTTAACAAATTTTTTTGACCAAATGGCCAGCGGGACGAGCAGGGGGGAGAGAGGGAAGGTTTTAGATTGGAATTTGGTATGGGGATATTATTGCAACTTGAAGTTAAATATCAAATACAATTGTACAAGGACTTGATTTGTTTGAAATGAATACAATCGATTTAGGTACATATTTATATAATTTAAAATACAATAATAATTATAATAATAAAATAATAAAAATAAAAATCATAAAGGCTTCAACACATACAGATATCGTAGCAACACAATTTTAAAACTAATGGATTATCAAACAACGAATACGGATCATAATGAAACAAGAATATAAGTATATATATATAGTATAATAGTTTGCTAGGATTACAAATAGGGGCCATATAATAACATCCAATTGAAAGAGCAGGAAAATAAACTTTGTTGTTAAATCGTTTTCTATGGAATTTGCAATTAATTGTTGTCAATTTTTCCATGTGGATGTCATTCGAATAACATCCAAATCAAATAGGTAAAAGTTAAATCTGTTAAAAAATCATTATCTTTGGAATTTGCAATTAATTGTTGTAAATTTTTCCATGTGGATGCCATTTGAATCACATCCAAATGAAAGAGGAGAAAAATAGAAATCTTATGGAAATTCATTTTCTAATGTTTTTGCAATATTTTTATTTCTCCATTTCATTTGAATGTCATTTCAATTTAACTATACAAATTTTGTGGCCTTTTTTAAGTGGATGTTATTTAAATAACATCCAAATGCAAAGGAAAAATATGAAATCTGATGGACAACTGTTTTTGTTGTTCTTTTTTAAGTGGATGTTATTTGAATAGCATCCAAATGATAGAGAAGAAAGTGAAAACTGATGAAAAATCATTTTCTTTTGAATAATAAACTCTTTGTTGAACTTTGTTCCAGTGGATGCCATTCAAATAACATCCAAATAATAGGAAAGAAAGTGAAATTTGATGAAACATTATTTTCTACTGAATTTTTAAGTATATGTTATTCGAATAACATCCAAATAGTAGAGACGAAAGTGAAATCTGATGAAACAAATTTTCTATTAAATTTCAAACATTTCGTTGTCAGTTTTACATGTGGATATTATTTAAATAACATACAAACTAAAAAAAAACATTTAAAATCTGATGAAAAATCATTTTCTTTTGAATATTAAACATTTTGTTGAACTTTGTTCCAATGGATGTCATTCGGATAACATTAAAATAATGGGAAAGAAAGTGAAATTTTATGAAATATTATTTTCTATTGAATTTACAACATTTTGTTGTGCTTTTTCCATGTGGATGTCATTCGAATAACATCCAAATAATAGGAAAGAAAGTGAAATTTTATGAATTATTATTTTCTATTTAATTTACAACACTTTGTTGTGCTTTTTCAATGTGTATGTCATTCGAATAACATCCAAATAATAGAGAAGAAAGTTAAATTTGATAAAACATTATTTTCTATTGAATTTGCAACATTTTGTTGTGCTTTTTCCATGTGGATGTCATTCAAATAACTTTAAAATAATAGGAAAGAAAGTGAAATTGGATGAAATATTATGAACTATTAAAATAGCAAAATTTTTCCATGTGGATGTCATTGGAATAACAAGCAAATGATAGAAAATAAAGGGAAGAATTATATTCAGTATAAGAAAACAAATGCTGCTTTCAGTTGGATGTGATTTGAAAAGATGTTTTGGTAGGCGTGGATCGATTGATCGTTCGATTGATCGTTCGATTGATCGTTCGTTCGATTGATCGATCGTTCGATTGATTTATCGTTCGATTGATCGTTCGATTGATTGATCGTTCGATTGATCGTTCGATTGATTGATCGTTCGATTGATCGTTCGATTGATTGATCGTTTGATTGATCGTTCGATTGATCGTTCGATTGATTGATCGTTCGATTGATTGATCGTTCGATTGATCGTTCGATTGATTGATCGATTGAACGTTCGATTGATCGTTCGATTGAACGTTCGATTGATCGTTCGATTGATTGATCGTTCGATTGATGATGCTAGCGCGCCAGCTGGATGATGAGAGCGGCGCACATCTCAAAGAACTCCATGGTGTGGTGACCCGTTGGCTGGAGGGGCATACACCGCTGACACTTAAAGGTGGCGGGGTGAGGCTCTCCATGATGACATCGTCGCCCTGTTCGACCTCATCGTTGGTCAGGGACTTGAAGTCGAGCAGATAGCTCTTGGCATCCACCTGATACAATTGCAGTGACATCTTTGAGAATTTGCCGGTCTTAATATTCTGTCGCCGGACACGCACATGATACGGATTGATGATCTTCCACTCGTAGCTGAGGGCTTTCATTGCCCGATATACCTCGAGCATGATGTCATTCGGTTTACTCTGCGATCGAATGCCCAAATGCCACTTGGCACGCTTAATTGGTGTGCCGCCACGTGCCGTCTTCTCGGGAAAGGCAGCTCCGCCCGTATTCTGCACCGACATGGCCAATTGACGCTCCCGCATCGGCGCAATGCGTTCCGGATGTGGTCGTATTGTTGGCACAGCAGTTGAAGCACCGCCACCAAGATTCAAACTGGGCGCACCATTATTATGAATGGGCGTGGCACTGCCCGAACTGGCTGCAGTGCCTCCACCTCCTCCTCCGCCTGCGCCGCCAATTGTCACTGTCGCCACGGGTTCATTGTGGTGGACACGTGTGGGATCGTGGGGCGAGTGCGAGTGCGAGTGGTGCGTCATTGGGATTGTTGGTGGCGGTGATCCGGCAACAAAGAAATTATTAATCTCGCTTATTTGGGTCGCCGCATCGTCCGCAAATCGTTTGTTGTCAATGATCAGATGATAGGCGATCGCCAGCTGATCGTGCGGATCACCGCTGAGCAGTGAATTGTGCACCTCGGATTCCTTGACGCCAAATTTGGTGCAGACCTCGGCCACCGCATACGTGTCAATAACATTCGAGTCCTGCTCGATGGATGAGGGAAATAGATAGGCGGGCAATTCCTTTTGGAACCACTCATGCTTCTTAATCTCCTCGATGGTCGCACGCTTCAATGGATCCACCTGCAGCATTTGGCATACCAAATTCACCACCTGCTTATTCAGATACTCCGGTATCGGAAAGATTCCCGACTTGATCTTTCGAAATAGGGATGGCACATGCTCATCATCAAACGGCAATGTGCCGCAGAGTAGCGCATATAGAATGACGCCACATGACCAGATATCCACCTCCGGGCCAGCATACAGTTTACCCGATATCACCTCCGGTGCCGCATAATTCGGTGAGCCACAAGATGTCCTCAGGAACTCACCATCCAGCATCATATTCGACAGTCCAAAGTCAGCGATCTTCACGTGCATATTGTGATCGAGCAGCAGATTCTCTGGCTTCAAATCCCTATGCACAATCATATGGCGATGGCAGTAATCCACACCCGATATGATCTGTTGAAAGAAACGTCGCGCCTGATGCTCCTGCAGCTTTCCATGCTTCACAATGTAGTCGAAAAGTTCTCCTCCACTCACATACTCCATGATCATGAATATATCCGATGGCGTTGAGATCACCTGAAGATACAAACATCAAACAACTTGGCATTAGTATCAGGAAACGTTAATAAATATGCTTAACTATCGAAATATGCAAATTAGTTACATATGTAAATAAAGTTTAGACGATCATTTTTTCCTATACATTATATGATTTTCCTATATAATATAATAATCCCACTTAAATTCTCTAAGTTTGGTTAAGATGTCTTAATTTATATACATAATATGATGAAATATCTCAGAAAACAAAAAAGGCCGTACAAAAAATTTATTTTCGACCGTTCTTTCCTAAGACAGCTACATATATGATATACATAGTTGACCGATTTGAACCAACTTTAGTCAGTATGTTGGGGACTAACTCAGATACTTATTCTGTAAGATTGGTTGAGATAAGTCGGAAAACAAAAAAGTTTTTCATACTAATTTGATTTTCGACCGATCTTTCCTTTGACAGCTATATGATATAGTTGACCGATTTGAATCAACTTTGGTCAGGATGTTAAAGACAGTCCCAAATACACAATCAGCAAGTTTCGTTTGGATATGTTAAGAAACAAAAAAGTTTTTCATACTAAAGGTTAATTTGCATCCGATTTTTCCTATAGTAACTATATGATATATTAAACCGACTTTGAAAAAATTTGGTCAGAATGTAAGAGAAAGTCCCAAGCATATAATCTGTAAGTTTGGTTAAGATATCTTAAGAAACAAAAAAGTTTTTCATACAAAGCAATTCCCTTACCTTTGACCCTAAATTTGATCCACTTACAGGTGGAATTTCGCAAAACGCCGTCTTATTGCACGATGAAATTGTCTCAGCTATGTTGTTTCAGTGACGAAGAGTCTTATATATACATAGATATTATCAGGGTTGCCATTTTAGCAATTTTATCTCTAGATTTGGCACTTTTTAATTGCAAAAGCTAGAAACATTGTTAAAATGCTAGCAGCTATAAATCCAGCAATTTCAAAAAACGCCAGAAATCTAGCAATTTGTAAAATTTAATATACTTTTCTACACTGTGATATTAGAAACTCAAAAAAAAGCTCACTTTTAAAAATAGCAAATAAAAAAAATAAAAATAAAAAATTATAAAAAAAATTAAAGAAAAAATAGATCGAAGATTACGAATTATTCTCAAGAGCTTTTTTATTTTACATTTTTAATAACAAAAAAAAAATTGTGCAATAAAAGTGAAAATAATTGGAAAAGTCCCCTCAAATTTGTAGTGTCAAGAGAGTATTAAATGTAAGAGTATCTGGAGTGCTGCGTAAATAAACTAAAAACACACACGCCAGAATCTTGGCTTACATTCGTCGTAAAAAAGTGGAAAGGCAAAACAACATATTGTTTATACATTTTGTTTATGTTGACTTGTTTAAGCTCGTTTAGTGGGTTAATTGTCGATATGTTTATGTCTTTATGGGATAATTATAATTAAAGTATCTGAAACGGTAACCATAATGCAATTGCAAATAAAAATTATTTTAGTTTCAGTTACGGTTACGGTTACCAATTTCAACGGTTAAAGGTTACGGCTTTAATCCTTGGACAAAACACTTTCTTAACTAACTGTATGGAGTTTGCTAGGTCAGTGTTGCCAACTCGTCAAGCCCTTAAAAAGCTATATCAACATTCAAAAATAGTTAGAAAAGCTAGAAAATTCAGATAAAAATATATCATAGTTTTTTTGGTTGAATATTTTACGTAGTTTTTTAACTTTTAAAAAAGTTAGAAATTCCGCCCGCCGTCTTTTGACAATTTATCCCGCAATAAGCATTCGAAAAACACCAGATCTGGCGAGAAAAAAGCTAAGTTGGCAACACTGATGCAGGTTATTTACAAAATAAGAGTACGTGACGTCACAGACAGACAGAGAGAGAGAGAGAGAGAGAGGGGGAGAGAGACTCACCTGGTAAAGCTTGATAATGTGGGGATGGCGGAAGAGCTTCAAGTTTTGTATCTCGCGTCGTATCTTGCCAACAACATCGAGACTCTTGATCTTCTGCCTGTTGAGTATCTTGACGGCGACCTTGAGCCTCGTGATCTGATGCTCACCGATCTTCACCTTGCCAAAGGTGCCCGTACCAAGTGTCGCCCCAAGCAGATAATGCCCGATCTTTACCAGAGGTTGACCATTCACGCTGCCCGCTGCAGCCGCCTCAGCGGCAGCGGCCCTCAGCTGCGGCATTTTCCAGTAGTTATGCTCCTTATTCCAGTTGCTCTTGTTATTGTTGTCGTATGCACGTATGTGTGTGTGTGTATGTGTGTGTGTGTGTGTGTGTGTGTAAGATTGAAGGCTATCTGTATTTGGAATAACGGGATGTATTCACTTATATTGTTGTTGCTTTTAGTTGGCGCTTAACGCGCCACGATAATTCCCGCTTCGTTCCCCGCAACCGTCACACAATGGAAAGATAGGTCGATTATCATTTATTGCGTATTCCGTTTCCAAGGCATAGGCAAATAAATAATTTCTGCCTGTTTTGCGTCAACTTTGTTGCTCACTCCGTTTACACTCAAACAATACACTCACACACTGCAGTCGTATTCAGTCGCTGAGCGCTAGGTCAGCAATTGTAAATAAATCACGTTTTGGTGTCGGATTTGTCGTCCTGCTATTGTCTTTCAGCTGCTTATTTTTCTTATATATTTTTCTTTTTTTTGCGCTAATTGCCATTGGAATGTGCTGGTATTTTCCATTCAGTATTTTCCAATTTCAGCCTTGCCAGATGCGTATAAATAAATGCTACTGAAAACAGTCTGGCCATATTACACATTTATGTTATGTTATGTTAACAGCTGTTAATATTTTTTAATTTGCGCGCAAAATTTGAATTCAAATTTAAATTGAATAAAATGCAGAGCAATAAGAAAGTTTTGTTTTTTTTTTGTTTTGTTTGAAACACATTTATTACACGTACTTGCAGTAGTTTTCGGCTTTAATATATCCATTTCAAATAGCCATATAAATTGACTATATTTTGCAAACTCAAAATTAAACATTAATTTAAATATATATGTATGTGGTAGACTTATAGCATATTTTATGCTAATCTATTACTCTGTATTCGCGACGTTATTTATGCTACCTCTATCATTCAACTATTCGAAAGAATGTGCCTCAATTTTATTATCAATTATTACATTTACATATTATGTAAATACGTGTGTCTTACAATTAAGTTTCCCCCCTGTCTGACTGTACCTATTTTCTACATATACATATACATACATTTACTTATATTTAACTCTCTTCTTTTCTATGCTCGAATTCCCTTTCTCTCTCGCATTAAATTCATCAACTATCTCCATCTCTATCATTTTCATTCAATTAGGACGCCATTTTGTTTAAGCTTACCCGCTCTCTAGCCATCTCTTTCTTTCGTTCATTCCCTCTTATACATTTTTTTTTATATACAATTTTCTATGCAAAAATAATTTGCAATGAATTTTCATCTATTTAATTTAATGTTTTTGTTGTTGTTGTTGCTGTTGAGTTTTAGTTCTTTTTCGTTTTGTTTATTATTATTTTAGTGTATGTTTAATCTTATAAATTTCTATAAATTTAGAGGTTTTATGCAAAAAAATTTCCTTAATTATAATAATGCTATACGACTAGTCTTTAAAAATTATTTAAAAAAAAGTCAGTTATCAATTATTAATATTATATTTTCTTATTTGTTTTTGTTTTTTTTTTTGTAAAATATTTGTGTGTGTGTGTGTTTGTGTGTGTGTGTGTTCTCTCTGCTCTACACATAGAATTAATGAATACATCAAAATTTATATTTATATAATATATGAAATGCGCCTTTCGTTTTTACAATTTAACAATTTACAATCAATTTTATAGTTTTGTTTAAATAAATTTATGGATTTAATTACATAATTAAAGTTCTCTCTGCTCGACACAACAACACATTATCAAATAATAGGCGCATTTTGTATTTTGTATTATTTTTTGTGTTATCTTTATAAAATTGATCAATTTACAATTTGTTGTTCGGTTTTAAATATTTTGATTTATAATAAATGTATAATTAAATTAATGTTAGTATCAATTGTATTAAAAAGTGTCGATTTTTCCAACAACAAAAAAACCATTGGAAATTGGAGTGTGTGTCGTGTGTGTGTGTGTGTATATATTTCGGAACAATTATACATATTTCTAAGCTATGTATATTTCAATTGCAGAGAGTCAGAGAGAGAGAGAGAGATGTTAATTGAAGAATTCTTTCTTCTTCTGCTTCTTCATCTGCACAACAAGTGAGATTTATCTTCATAATATTTATCTGCATTTTCTTTTACATTTCTAGTTCTGTTCAAATATCATTTTGATCGTTTGCCAATTTAATAAAGAAAATTAACGATCTCTTAAGTTTGCCTTGATTTCTTTTCTTTTGTTTTCGTTTCTTTTGTTTGTTTCTTAGCCACATTTTCACAGCTGTTTCTGTTCTTGGCTTAAACACACATAGTTTTGTTTTTTTTTTGGGGTTATCTATCTATATACATATCTTATATATGTGTACATAATATGTATGTATGCTTTTGTTTTTTCTTTTTGTGTTCAGCACATTGATTCATGTATTAACAACAACAACGTTGAACAACGACAACAACAACAACAACAACAAACAAACAAACAAACAAGTCGAATTATTCATAATATAGTTTTATACATTTAATTGCTGCCACCGCCTGCGCGTCTTGTTTCAATTTCAATTTCAATTTCAATTTCAGTTTCCGTTTCATTTACATTTTGTATCTCAATTTGTTGAACTTGATGCTCAGCACGTTCTCGCTGACATCGCAGTCGCATTGTCATTTGTTGTTGTTGCTGTTGTGGTATCGACAATGTCTCCAAATGTCTCTCTGACTGTGTTGGTTGTGTGTGCACTTGTGCCTGCACCTGCAATTGTGTCCTTGTCCTTGTCTGTGTCTCGATCTCGTTGTCGTTGTCGATGTGTTGCAATTGCAATTGCTGCATTTGCTGCAACGCTTCCGCTTCAGCAATGGCATAAGCTCTTGCATTGGCATTCGCTTGGGCAATTGCTGCTGCTGCCTCCTCTTGTTTGTAGGCCACATAAACCATGCCCATTGCACACATATTGCCCGTATTCTGATCGTAATAATTAACGCTATTCACATAGCTGGCATTTGCATAGTGATAATAAACAGCGCCGCCACCAACACCAGCTGCTGCTGCTGCTGCTGCTGCGGCCGATGTTGTTGCTGTTGTCGCTATTGGTGTGCCATAGGCAACAACGGGTGTTAAAGCATAACCAGCTGGTGTATAACAACCATTGCCGTCAACAGCATAAATCGGTTGCATTGACGACATTTGCAATTGTTGTGGCTGTTGTTGTTGTGCCTGAGGTGCTTGTTGTTGCTGTTGTTGCTGGCGTGGCTGATGTTGCTGTTGGTTTTGATGTGGCTGCTGTCTGGGCTGATATTGTTGCTGGCGTGGCTGATATTGTTGCTGGCGTGGCTGATATTGTTGCTGGTGTGCCTGGCGCGGCAATTGTTGCTGATATTGTGCTGTTGTTGGCGCGTAGGCGGTGGCGTATCTATATGATCTCGTTGTTGTTGTTGTTGCGGGTGTTGCAGCTGCTGTTGTTGTTGTTGTTGCTGCTGTGGTGGTTACATGAATGACATTTGTTGTTGTTGTCGTTGTCGTTGCTGTTGTTGTAGCTCTAGTTGTTGCTGCTGTGTTGAATTTAGTGTATTGATTGCTGTTGATGCTGCCGTTGCTGTTGTGCTGATGTTGTTGTCGTTGGCCAATGTTGCTGCTGCTGCTGTTGCTGCATGTGCTGTGATGATTGTTGCTGTTGCAGTTGCATGGTTGCCTTGCTGTTGCTGTTGCAGCTGTAGTTGCAGCTGCTGCAGTTGTTGCTCTAACTGTTGGACGTGTTGTTGCTGCTGCTGCTGCTGTTGCTGCTGCTGCTGCTGTGGTCGGGGCATTGGCATTATTGTGATTGGCAATGGCAGCATGACCACTTCACCTGTGAGATGCAGCTAATATTGTGTAAAGAAATTAATTTTGTTTTAAATAAATTTCTGTGCATGGTTATATGGATGCGGTTTTTGAGATCGTGTTGTTCTATTTGATCTACCTCTGTGTGCCATATTGTGGTGATAGATGCCACCACCACCGCCACCACCACCACCACCGCCATGCATCTGTGGCTGTGGCAGACCGACAACACCGCCGCCATGATGATGCAACTGTTGCATGTGATGCGGCAATTGTGGTGGCAAATTGTGGTGTTGATGATGTTGCTGCTGCTGCTGGTGTTGATTGTGGTGTTGCTGCTGCTGCTGCTGATGATGATGATGATGATGTTGCTGCTGCTGATGATGATGATGTTGCTGCTGCTGATGATGATGCTGCTGCTGCTGCTGATGATGATGATGATGCATCTGTTGCTGCTGCTGCTGCTGTTGATGCACCATTTGCATATTCATATGATGCGGCGGCACCGGCAACGGTTGCTGTTGCTGTCCCATATGCGGTGGTGGATGGGGACCACCGCCACCTCCACCACCGCCACCACCACCGCCAATTTGTGGCATAAACTGTGCCGCCTTCGCCTTGCCGTGCTCCTCAGCCAAACGCACACACATCGGCTGAGATCCACCCTCGGGAATTGTGTTGTTCAGCGCCTTGATTGCCTCCTGCGCCTCCTCACGCTTATTGTAGCTGCACACACCACCAATCGATCAAGATACAAAGGTGAGAGAGAGACACACACAGAGAAAGAAATGGAAATGCAAAAAATATAGCTAATTAGTTTACAATTTGGTATAAAAAAAACCGATACGAGAGGTAAAAGTCCCGAGAATAATGCATATTCAAGTCCCCAAATTTATCACATCAAATAATGTGACCAAAAATATTAAATTTAAAATATTATTTAAATTATTCAAACATACTATAAATATAAATATTTGTCATATAAAACTATTTAGTTAACAATTTAGTATAAAAGAAACCCCTACGCGAGGTAAAATTTCTTAGAATAACGCATATTCAAGTCCCCAAATTTATCACATCAAATAACGTGACCAAAAATATTAAATTTAAAATATTTGCAAAATAAAACTAATAAGTTCACAAATTAGTTTACAAAAGAAATCCCTACGAGAGGTAAAAGTCCAGTAAATAATGCATATTCAAGTCCCAAATTTATCACATCAAATAATGTGACCAAGAATATTCAAATTAAAATATTTGCAAAAAAAACTAATTAGTTTACAAATTAGTTTCCAAAAGAAACCCCTACGCGAGGTAAAAGTCCTTAGAATAACGCATATTCAAGTCCCCAAATTTATCACATCAAATAATGTGACCAAAAATATTAAATTTAAAATATTATTTAAATTATTCAAACATATAAATATAAATATTTGTCATATAAAACTATTTAGTTAACAATTTTATATAAAAGAAATCCCTACGAGAGGTAAAAGTCCTTAGAATAACGCATATTCAAGTCCCTAAATTTATCACATCAAATAATGTGACCGAAAGTATTAAATTTAAAATATTATATAAATTATTCAAATATATAAATATAAATATTTGCAAAATAAAACTAATTAGTTTACAATTTGGTATAAAAGAAATCCCTACGCGAGGTAAAAGTCCAGTGAATAATGCAAATTCAAGTCTCTAAATTTATCAATCCAAATTATGTGACCAAAAATATTAAATTTAAAATATTTGCAAACTAAAACTAATTAGTTTTCAATTTAATATAAAAGACACCCCTACGCGAGGTAAAAGTCCCGAGAATAATGCATATTCAGTTCCCAAATTTATCACATCAAATAATTGACAAAAGAATATTAAATTTAAAATATATAAAATATTCAAATTTATAAATATAAATATTTGCAAACTAAAACTAATTAGTTTACAATTTAATATAAAAGAAACCCCTAAGTGAGGTAAAGTCCCGAGAACAACACACATTCAAGTCCCAAATTTTTATCGCATCTAATAAAGTGACGAAGAATATTTAGTTTAATATATATTAAAAAAATAAATATAAAATATTCGAAAATCAAAATCAAATCTTTAAGTTCGGTATAAAATAAACCTCTACGCGAGGTAACAGTCCAATGATGAATGCATATTCATATTCAAAATGTATCACATCAAACAATGTGACCAAGAACATTCAGTTTAATATCTATATACATAAATCCTTTGACCTGATTGACTGACTGACTCACTGACACATCAACGTGTAAGCCAAACGGCTAAAGGTAAAAAGCTGCGAAATTCCACCTGCAAGTGGGTCAAATTCAGGTCAAAGGTCAGGGTATGGCTTTGTATGAAAAACTTGTTTGTTTCTTAAGTTATTTCAACCAAACTCATAGTAAAGGTTAATCAGAATTCCCTGGACTTCCATTGTATGAATGTTAGTGGATTATACCTATTAGGGATACCACGTTAAATCCTTTGCCTCTGGGGATTCCCCCAGTATTATATAAAATATTCGAATATTAAAATAAGTATTTATAATAATATAAATAAAACTAATCTGTTTAATATTTGGTATAGAAGACACCTCTACGCGAGGTAAAAGTCCAGTGACGAAAACATATTCAAGTCCCAAAATTTCTAATAAACGTATCATACAAGGATTTTCAATTCAACTTCCACTGCTGCTCAGCTGAATAGGTTCCTGACCACCGAGGTAGGAATTGGTTTGTAATTCCTCAACCAATATTCCGATATTTCTCCGATAATTCTCAAATCTTATTTTAATTAGATGATGCTTAGATTTATTCCTTATTTATTTTTGCTTCTGATATAATTTTTTATTCAGTACAGGTTCATATTATAAAAATTAAAATTAATTTTTGAATTAATTAATTTTAATATTTTTTCACTTATAGTTTAGTATATTTTTAAAGAAATTTCAATTGAGTTTAATAATGTGTGAATCCTCCCTGTAAAAGCTACTCTAAAAAATAAAGTGAGCTCCCGAACTGTCACACAAATACAATTTCAATTTGAAATATAACTGGGTTCGATTCCCATACAGCCACGTAAAAATCTTTAATATACCTGTCTTGTAAAAATCCCTCATATGACACAAGAAAAAAAAAAAAAAGTAGAATAGAATATAAGAGCTCTAAAAACACATTTCTAACATATCAGTTGCTTCAGCGGTTTGGAAACTGTGGGATATTAATTGGAGTGATATTGCAGTTTTTTTCCTTATATCGGCTAACAAATATTTCTAAGTTTATGATAGGAAATAAATTCCCAAAATTTCCCAAATTTCTCTCAATTATAATTAAATTCAACTTGTTATTTTATTTTGGTATGAGCACTAAATTTTGAAATGGTTCATATCATTTAAATAAGTTACCGGATTGGGATGCTTGAGGTTTCATTCGACGAGTTACCAATATTTTTATGTCCTTTTCTTAGATAAAACAATACCCTTAAATCGGTATATAAATTGTTTTGATCGGACTTTAAGCAAATTTTGATTTTTCCTGTATTTTCTTGCTAATTCGTCTTTCGCAGCCTTCATGATTCTTCGTCACTAGCGTGTGCAGTGATTATTCTTATTTCAGGAATTTGTAATTTTTATTAATTAAATTCTATTTTTTCACTTTTATAATAAAAATAAATTGATTGCACTATTGAAAATTGAATTTTTAAATTCAAAATATGAAACAATTTTTCTGAGCCCTTGATATAAGTTAAGATCATTAATATGGAATTAATTTTCAATTTTTGTTTTTTAGAAATTGGGCTTTAAAAAAAAATAATTGAAATAACTTATAAATTCTAAAAAAGAACTGAAATTTAATTATATCATAATATTTTTATTATTTAGATCAAAGATAAAAGTTTTTATTATTTTAGTTAAAAAAAAAATGTATCCTTTTCCAGGATTCCTTAGCCAAAAATAGTATAACTGGTATTTTTTCATTCTTCCAAGTAACATAAAACAATTTTTATGATATTACGATATTTTATGGATATATCACCATAATATTTATAAAAATAAAATAAAAACCCTTCGCTTTAAAATGTATTTAAAAAAAGAAAATGTTCTAGTTTGACAAACTGTTAATAACTTCTTATTGTTTGTTTTAAATAAGTTAATTAAATTGAATATTGAAATGTGTTTTTTCTAGTGATGTCTTTTCTACATTTTGAATCGAGTTGTGGATATATCGGAAAATAATATATTGAGTTGCAAATATCGAGCTTTCTTAACCAAAAATTTAAATTTGAAAACGCAATTGTAATTACAAATCTTTTTTTCTTGTTTGTTTTTTAACGCTGGCTTTTTTGATAATAATTTATTTCGGTCGTTCTTTGAAAATTTATCGACTGAACTTTAATTAATTACAATAAAAATCTACATTAAAAAAACTGCAGTGAGTTGTAGATTTTTGCATGAAAATCTATTTAATCCACTCGATAGATCGTAAAAAAAAATTATAGAGTTTATTCTGATGTATTTTTTGTCAGGGATTCTAATCATTATAAGTTATACCTATTAAAAGAATTACTTGACAATGATTATATTTCAATTTTCTACGTTTTTCTTCAATGATAATCCTTAGTTTTGAGTGATTTAAAACATAATCATTATTTTTGATAAATCAAAAATGATAATCATTATTCATTTGCTCAAAATAAATCTAAATAGTAATATCCGGCTTTTGTGATCCCCGTAAAGGAATAAAATTGGTGTCGTAAATTGTTGTTAAATTTGATTGTTTTTACTTAGCTTACCGTACAAATGCAACGCCCCGTGGACGACCCGTCGACCTGTCCCTCAAGATGTTACGTTGGACGATCAAGCCGAAGGGAGAGAATATCCGATCCAGTTGATCATCGTTGATGTTGCGGGACAGATTGATCACATACAGGTTGGTATCCTTGATCGATTGCCCGCCGGGTCGTGCATAAGAAACCTTGATAAAGAACATAAACAAAACGTAGTTAGTTTCAACATTGTTAACAAATTATATAAAAGTACAAGAAATCAGCATTTATTGTTATTATTATTTCTATCTAAACTTGATCTGATATAAAAGAAGATATAGAAGATCCTACATATCAAGTTAATAGTTTTCGAAATTTAAAAGATCTTAAAATGTTGTTGCTGATCACTAATAAATATTATTTTATAAATAAATAGATTTAAATCAAAACTAATATATAATATAAAATATGAACATATATTTAGTGGAGATAAAAGATTTTACGCTTCAAGTTAACAAATTTATAAAATTGTTTAGGGTCACGGGTAAACTGTCTTTTGCATCGAGCTAGATAAAAGGGCAAATTTTGACTTGGCTACTGTGTAGTTAGACCAGTCAAGAATTGAACCTGACTTCTTATATTTCTTAAAATATTTCGATTTCATATTTAGACCCCGTACTTAAAAAAAAGTACAGGGGTCTATTAAGTTTGTTTCAAAAAAAATGTGCGTAACAGGCAGAAGGAGGCGTGGCAGACCCCATAAAGTATATATATTCTTGATCAGCATCAACAGCCGAGTCGATATAGCCATGTCCGTCTGTCCGTCCGTCCGTCTGAATGAAAATCGAGATCTCAGAGACTATAAGAGCTAGAGACACCAAACTCGGTATCTAGGTTCATCTATATTACAAGCAGATCAAGTTTGTTTTAGAATTTTGCCACGCCCTAAAATCCAAATTTAAAATTTCATTTCTAAATTACAAGAACAATTTGAAAGCGAGAAACTGCAGATTTTCCACAGATGAAGCGTAAATAGTCCACGATCTGTGTAGAAAATTTCATTGCGATCGGACGGTAAATAGCGAAGATATTAAAATAATAAGTTAAGCTGTTTAATTGTGAGGGTTGGCAATAATCATAAATTAATAGCAGAAAAATGCTGTTAACAAAGCTGCAATTTGGCAGATAAATGTTACACAGCTCCGTGGCGTACTGTGCTAAGTCGCCGAATTCATCTAATTTTATGCTATCACGCAGGTCTAAGGTTCGAATCCTGCCTCAGCCGAATAGTTTTTTTTTTTTTATTCATTAATGTTATATTGTCATGTCTTATTGATGTTAAATTGACATATGCATAAACATTTGATGTTATTATACAATTTTTAATTCATTTTTCAATAAGATTGATTAACAAGCAATTTTTCTTGTTGATGAACTAGGTGATGGCTCAACGGGTTGAGTCCCCATACTTTGTAATCCTATTTTGACATTGGGTTGCGGGTTCAAATCCCGGCTGTGTCAACTCCTTTTTTAAATTCAGCTGATTTTAGCGATTTGTCGTGTTCATAATCCAGCATGCTCATATTTATAAATGCTAATATAGAAAATTCTTTTGTTTTGGCTCGTGCTTACATATGTATGTATGCGTGTGCTTAACCGATCTTGGAAATACACATATTGTTGTCTTGCTCTCTCTAACGCATATGTCTATTCGACTTTACATTGATTATTTGATGTTTTTAAATATAAAACCCTACGACGAATCAATGTTTAACTAAAATATAAATTAATTTTCACCAGTCTTTGCTTTTTTCGTACCAAGTACGGGGTCTCCGACAGTCGAGTATGGTCGACTGTATCGCGAGCGAAGCGAGTCGGGGGCAGGCGAGCGAAGCGAGCAGGGGGCGGACCCCCCTTGTTTTTAAATAAGAGAGTCTAGGTGTAAACCACGGTGGCTTAGTTGACGCAGAACCGGGAATAAAATTGGGGATACATATATCTAGTAGTGTGTTAAGAGTTTCGTAAAAGGAGTTTAAGACAATGTTAATGTCTGATGAGTTATCTATAAAAGTCCAGTTGGTTGCAAGAATAAGTTCATTAAGCAATGAATAATTTCCTTTGCGAAAACAATGACGTGGTACTTGTGGAGGTAACGGAGGCGTGTTAATAAAACTTGGGATTGAAATAGAAATTTCTATGGCAGGATGATGTAAGTCTTTGGGAACTGATAGCGGGAATGACCTAAAGACGGCAGTGTTTGCGAAGTCGTTAATAAATACCAGATCAAGAATTCTATCTAAGCTATTTTTAATTGAATTCATTTGAAAAAGTGAGTAATCGAGCAAGCAATCTAAAAAATCGTGCTGATTTGAAGAAACAAGGTAGTTTGATATTAAATTAAAAATGTTTGAATTAATCATAATGATGGAATGAGAAATGTACAAGTTGTAAACTTACTTTCAAGCGCTTGTTGCGCACATAAAATCCATTGAGTTGTTGTATAGCCTCCTCCGAGTCCTTTTCAAAATTATAGTCGACAAATCCGTAGCCAAAGCTATATCCGGTCTGTGGGAAAACAATCAATTAGAGCGGGATGTCAATATATGTGTGTATGTACATATGCATATATTTATGTAAAAGTACAGTGTCACTCAGCTTATTTGACCTACTACTTTTACATACTATAAATTTCAAATTAATTTTACTTTTATTGGGTACTACATTGAAAATTTATGTAGTTTTGGAAGATTTTCGGTTGGTTTCGATTTCTATGGCAGCCCTGGTAAATTAAATTTATACTCAAATTTGCTAATTAATGCATAGGAAAATATTTGTAACATCATTTTGGTAAAAATTTGCTTTAAACAAAAAGTTTCAAAATGATGCAAATACCCAAATACACGAATTTAGCGATTAGAGAAATTATGTTGAGGGTCTCAAATAGCATTTTTTAATTGCATTTTTAAATATCCTTACAAAAATCGCTCGATTTTTTTCTTTAACATTTTTGTAGTGTTGGTAAACGAGCCATAATAGTGACAAGTTGCACAAAACGTTAATTTTGTATGAAACTATTGAAATGCAATGTAAAACAAACTATTTGAGTCCATAACTAATTTTTATCTCTAAATTCGTGATAAATCGCCGTCTATTTTGGGCGGTTTTTTTTATTCATATTGTACAAAACAGAAAATTACCATATTTATATGTAGCAATAAAAGCCAAACATAATTAAAAATGTAGTGGGTCAAATAAGCTGAGAGTCACTGTACTATATGCATGCATTCAGTGTGTATTATAGTGTGCAAGCGAGATAGATAGACTGGAATATATGTATGAGTGCCAGCTAGCTGTACTGCTCACACGCACATCGAATATGTAATGTATGTATGTATGTATGTGTGTGGTATACCAACCTTAAAATCGCGCATAATTTTGCATGTATTGATGGAGCCGCAGCTACTAAACAAATTGTATAATTCACGATCTGTCATATCCTGTGGCAGATAATTAATGATTAAATTTGTTAATGTTGTGTTCTTGCTGCTGCGCTCCTCATTGTTGTTGCCAGCAGCAGCATTGTTGGGATTTTGTTGTCTATTTTGTTGCTGCTGCTGTTGAGGTTGTTGCTGCTGTTGTTGGTTGTTGTCACTGTCATTGCTGTCATCTTCATCGTCGCTTTCCTGCAACTGTTGTTGTTGTTGTTGCTGCTGCTGCTGTTGTTGTTGTTGAGGTTGTTGCTGTTGCTGCTGCTGGTTGTTGTCGGCATCATTGCTGTTGTCACTGTCGCTGCTTTCCTGCTGCTGCTGTTGCTGCTGCTGCTCCTCAGCAACATTATCATTGTTGTCCTGAGCTACAACCGCTTCACCATTATTTTCCTCATTATTTACGACAGCATCCGAATCCTGTGGCAACACACAATTAAAAAATATATATAAAAAATATATTTTTTTGTTTTGTTTATTAATTAAATTACCTCAATGTCGGAGCTAGCGTCATCCTCCGATTTAAATGTGTTGTTGCCCCTGGGCTTTTTCCTGTTGCGCCTCGGCATCTTGTGTTCTTAACTTGGCTTTGCTTTCCAGTTTCGTTTATTCGATTTTCACTTGCCTGCCACGAGAGAAGAAATTTAATAATAATGGAAAATGTGAAAAAATTGTGAAACAAATTGCACAAAATTGCATTTGGAAAATTTTCATTTGCAATAATGTGTGGGAAAAAAATCAAGCGGAGAGTGTAAAGCGAATGCGTCTAACTTTCAGAGGACACTGTACGTCACTGTCCAGGATTCTGTTGAATGCACGTATTTTATGTACATGTTTGTTGCAACTTCGGCACGGCTCGGTATCCGGGACTCGGACTCGGAATTGGTGTATCCCGGATTTGCCGAATGCAGCAAAATAACAACAACAATAGCAGCATCAGCAGCATAAATAAATAAATACAACAACAACATGCAGCATATTCGGCTTAGAAACAACGCCGATTGCACTTTTTTTCATCTGTATGCGTCTGTGTGTGTGTGTGTGTGTGTGTGTGCAATTGGTTTTTGCATGTGTCAGTGTGTACGTGTGTGTGTGGCGTGTTTGACATTAAATTAACAAAATTTATGACACAAGCACCGACTGACGCGACGCCCGCTTTATCCACTGGACAATTATTGGCTCTAAAGTGGGCCAAGAAAATTTGTGGAAAACATGTCGACCCAAAAAACGGGCGCCCTACGTAGGGTAGAAAAAAAAATACCGAAGCGATACCAACATAGAAATTTACACATACACATGCACACACACACACGCAGAGAGAAAAAAAAAAGTATGCGAAATAAATTGAAAGCCATGGCTGAAAAAAAAAACTACTTTAGCTGGCCGCAGCGCATTGCGCTTCACATATTTAACATTGTTTCTACTGTACTTACTTGGGGCTGTACACTTGCTCTAATTAAATTAAAATTTTTTATTTGCACTTTTTCCCGAAAAAAAAACGCTTTCAAAGCGGCGACTGGCCGACCGACAGTCTCTGAATTCAGTGTTGCCAACTTTCTTGAAGAAAAAATAGCTGTTTCTGGAGGGAAACGAAATAGCTAAAGCAAATAGCCAATTTTTTTGTAAACCGAGCTGCCACCTAGAAGAAATATTAACGTCTGGCAGCCTTTCAATAAAAGATACATTTTCGAAATTAGTATCTTTTCCAAAAAGAGTCGTTTATTTAATTTTTTCTTAATTTTGAAGCTAGAATTTTGTCGAACTTTGGTTTTTATTTTTAAGTTATATTAAATTCAATTATAAAACTTATCTTGAGTGACGAACTACAAGCATTCCATTCGTTTATTTGTTTCACTACTAGGCCATAGATGGCGTATTTATGTTTCGCAGAATAAACAAGCGATGGCGCCAAATCTTTCATAATTGCGCGCCAGTTTAAAAAGATTAGAATCGATGCTATCGAATTTTTGGCACAAAACTATTAAAAACCTTGGCGTCACCACAGATAGTTTAATACGCGATAACGGATATCGATGGTTCATTCAATCAATATTCATATTGCAAACACACCTTGCTGTTTTATCGCAAATAATACCACAATTATTGATTTTTATTAATTTCTTTGTATATTTGCTGTCGATAAATATCGATAATGGAATGCCAATAGTTAAGCTGTCAAAATCATTTGATTTGGCATTGAAATTTAACGTGTGGCTTTTTCCCTTTTTTTTGCTCTATTTAATATTTTATTTTTTCTTGTGTAAATACAATTAATTGATGTGCCCACGTGCCTATTATTCAAACTCATCGATTATGGTTGTGTAATGACACACACACACACACACACACACGAAGTTAAAGTAAAAGTGCTGCCCACACACACACACACACACACACACACACACACACACACATATAGATATCGTTATCGGCATTTTCAAATTCTAACCGTCAGTTTGTTTATTTGTTTGTTGTTGAAGTTAAACGAATGCAAATTGCATTTCCGTATGAAAAGAAATGCAAATTTAACTGAATGAAATGCTCATTATAAAAGAAAGCAATTTTCACACGTTTTCACACCACGGTCACGGCCGCTTTAAGAAATTGTGCATAATTATTATGATTATGCGATAATTGTTTTGGCTGCTTGTTTTTATACATACATACACACATACATATATGTACATATGTATATCTCATTGAATATAAATAATTATGATATTTTTGTGGCACACTTTGGCCGTGTTAAAGTATGATTCAATTGCGGCCAACACGCTGACAATACAGATTCCGATTCAGATTCAGATACATTTACACACACACATACAGTCACACACACACAGATACAGATACAGAGAGAGTTTTAAGCTGAGCAATTGATGATAAATCTGCAAAGAGTTGGACGCCCAATGCTATAAAAAGTATCAAAGTTGCTGCTGTGCTTTTCATTGTTCGCGTTTCATCAGCAGCGTTCACACGGTCAAAGGATATCAGCAACAGCAACAGCAACAGCAACAGCAACAACAACAGCAACATGCAGCACAGTGTAAATATATACATATATTTTTTACAAAACTTTCCTATAATTTATTAAATAATAATAATCAGAGATTAAAACCGAAACGAATATCGGTTTCAGTAACGGTTTCGATTAGGCTCCAATTAAGATTTTCGGCTATCGGTTATGCAAAATATTCTAGTATCGGTTTCGTAACGGTTATCGGTTTTTTTATTTTAAGTTTGGGTTTCAAAATACCGTTGTGGTTTCCCTTCACTATAAAAAAATGGATGTTTTCGGTTGACTAAAATATCGATGTAATAATATGTAATATCGATTTTATTATAATTTGATCTCAAATCAAATTTTTTCGAAAATTTACGAAAAATTTCGAATTTTCAAAATTAATAATATTTAAATACAGAACGAATTTAGAGGTAAAATCAAGCTCAAATTTACATGGCGGATTATCAAAATTGCTCAGTAGCTGCGACGGCCAGAACCGAAATTAACCCTTATAAATGAATCGGTTACTAAACGGTTATTTCGGTTTAAAGAGTTTCGGTTTGGGGGTTTCGGTACAGCGGAAAAAATTATTTTCGGTTGCGGTTTCAGTGGTTTTTACCGGTTAAAGGTTACGGTTTCGGTTAAGGTTTTAATCCCTGATAATAATATAATAAAATTATATATAAACACAGTTAGTACAGTAATTGTTTTGACAAAGAAAAACAATTTTATTTTTAAATTTCTATATTTTCTTTATCATTTCTTTTATTAATTATTTATTAATTAGTTTCATGAGCCATAAGCAACAAAAACTAAAAGTTATAATTAAATATATTAAAAAAAATTATATTATATGTAAACACAGCTAGTCCAGTAATTGTTTTGACAAAGATAACATTTTTTTTTGTATTTCCCTTAATTTTTATTTATTAACTTGTTTCAAAAACCATAAGCAATAATAATAATAATAAATAAATTATAATAAATAAATAATAATAATTAAATAAATAATATAATAAATTTGTATATAAAAACAGCTAGTCCAGTAATTGTTTTGACAAAGAAAATGATTTTTTTTTTAAAATTTTTAATTTTTTTTAATTGTTATGCACCACACATTTTATTATTTGTTTATTAACTTGTTTCAAGAACTATAATGAATTTCTAAAAATTAATAAAAAACAGGAAAGGATAATTTTTTTTAAATAAAAATACATTTAATCAAGTAACTGTTTTGGATAGTTTAAAAATCTCTGATTTAATTTTTTGCAAAACATAAATAACTTTTCTTAGTTTTTTAATTTATTTCTTATTTTATTATAAATAGTTGCTTATGTTTCTTAGAACAAGTTAAAAAAAAACAAGGATCTTAGGACTTAAGCGATTACAAAATTTTGTTTTTTTTAATCCAAAAAATTATTTCTAAAATTTAAAAAATTATAATTATTTATGTTTTTTTTCTTCTGTCAAAATATATCAATATTTTTTAAGTTGTCAAAACAATTACTTTTCATACTATATATGTTAATATTTATTTATTAAAATCGTGAAATTCAATGGAACTTTTTATTTCTTTATTAACTTGTTTCAAGAAAATTAAGCAATTATTTATAATAAAAATAAAAATTAAAAAACGAGTAAAATATGGAGAAAGTATATTTTTTTTTGGTTTTTTACTTAGTTTGATATTTTTTTAAAGTTGCTTATGGTTCTTAAAACAAGTAAAAAAAATAAAAAAATATACAATAAAAATCAAATACATAAATTTTTTTTTGTTTTTGAATTTTGTTAAAAAATAGTTTCTATAAAATTGATTTAAATAAAATTTGATAAAACTTTAACAATTGCTTACAGGTCACATTACTTTTAGCACTCACTGTGCTCGGCGCCTCGTCGCCCATTCAAGCTGTTGTCCATGGCATTCAACCGCCGAGCAATCGCAACGATTTATCGACTGCCAATCGAAATGGTTATCGATATAATGGACCGGCTCACAAGTATTTGCCAGCGGCAACTGTTCCTGCCACCGAGGCGATAACAACAACTGGACCCTGGCAGCCAAATCCCGTGCAGTCGCAACAGTTGCTGGCGCAACAGACGCCCTATGAGATTCAATTCAGCAGCAAGCCAATGTTGCAGCAACATGACTACAATGGACCCTACAACATGCAGTATTATGGCAAGGAAGAGCAGCAACAGCAGCAGCAACAGTTGGGCAATGCCTGGCGACAGCAGCAACAACAGCAGCTACAGCAGCAGCAGCAGCAACTCTCGGGCAACACCTATCGCAAGGAGCAACAGCAGCAACAGGGGCAACTCTCGGGCAACTCAGGCAACTCTTGGCAACAGCAGCAACATCAAAAGCCACAGCAACACACAGACAACTCCCTTCAAAAGGAGCAGCAACAGCAACTCTCAGGCAACTCTTGGCAACAGCAGCAACATCAAAAGCGACAGCAACACACAGACAACTCCCATCAAAAGGAACAACAACAGCAACAACAGCAACTCTCCGGCAACTCTTGGCAACAGCAGCAACATCAAAAGCCGCAGCAACACACAGACAATTCCCATCAAAAGGAACAACAACAGCAACAGCAGCAACAACAACAACTCTCGGGCAACTCTTGGCAACAGCAGCAACATCAAAAGCCACAGCAACACACAGACAACTCCCATCAAAAGGAGCAACAACAGCAGCAACTTTCGGGCAGCTTTTGGCAACAGCAGCAACATGAAAAGCCGCAGCAACTGCTAAGCAACTCCTGGCAACAGCAGCAACACAATGGCAGACAGCAACAACAGGAGCAACAGCAACATCTAGACTCACAGCAGCAACATTCAACATTGCATACATTTCCTTTTGCCGGCAACAATAATAAGATTGCTGCTGCGTCTGCAGCAATGGATGAGCTTGCTGCGTCTTATCATTTATCTGTT
This sequence comes from Drosophila kuntzei, assembly GCA_035042165.1. Classification (NCBI taxonomy): domain Eukaryota; kingdom Metazoa; phylum Arthropoda; class Insecta; order Diptera; family Drosophilidae; genus Drosophila; species Drosophila kuntzei. The sequence continues at coordinate 1,190,415 of JAWNLU010001422.1, forward strand.
GCTGCGAACAGTGAGCGCTATTTGGACACTGACATGCGAGATAATCGTAATCGATTGATGGCACATCAGCAACAATTGTTCGCCAGCGGCAATCAACAACAGCAGCAGCAACGACAACCAAGTTATGAGCAACAATTGGGCGGCTCTGCCAACTTTGTGCAAATGCAATCGAATTCATACGAGTTGCCAGCCCAAAATGAATATTCGGAAAAGTATCGACCTCAGATGGATTACGATGCATTAAGAAAGAATGAGATGTCTCTGAGTGGTTATCATTATGTTGAGCAATCTCCACTTTACAGTCAGCCTGACTATCTTCAAGGCACCTCCAGCCACGCCTCCTCCGCCCACATGACCTTTGAACCAAGTCGCGAATTTCAGGCGCCTTATTTCTAAGTTCCCCCTCTATAAATTGAACTCCACAACTCCGACTCTGAGTCGGTTTCAACTGAGAGCTCGAAAAACATCCAACAATATCACCTGAAAAATATTGAAAACGATTCTAGAACAATTATTTCTTTTTTTTATACTCTTAAAAAAATTTATATAAATTCATAATTCTAGAAATACTATTTTTTTTAGAAACAATAAATTTATTTAATATTAATAAAACTATTTTAAAATAATTATTTCTTTTTTTAATAGTCATTAAAAAAATTTATATAAATTCATAATTCTAGAAATACTATTTTTTTTTTAGAAACAATAAGTTTATATAATATTAATAAAACTACTATAAAACAATAATTTCGAACTTTTTTTTTTGTTTAATAAGGAATAAATAAATTATTTTAAGCACAAAGCTACAACAATTTTTTATATTGTTTATATAAATATTAAATATTTAAAATAAATATCAGAAATGCTGCTCGTTTGTAGAAAGCATTTCTAGAACAATTATTTCTTTTTTTTATACTCATAAAAAAATGTATATAAATTCATAATTCATATATAATTCATATATAATATTAATAAAACTATTATTAAATAATTATTTCTTTTTTTTATACTCATAAAAATATTTATATAAATTCATAATTCTAGAAATACTATTTTTTTTAGAAACAATAAGTTTATTTAATATTAATAAAACTACTAAAAAATAATTATTTCTTTTTTTATACTTATTAAAAAATTTATATAAATTCATAATTCTAGAAATACTTTTTTTTTTTTAGAAACAATAAGTTTATATAATATTAATAAAACTATTATAAAATAATTATTTCTTTTTTGAATAGTCATTAAAAAAATTTACATAAATTCATAATTCTAGAAATACAATTTTTTTTTTTTAGAAACAAAAAGCTTATATAATATTAATAAAACTACTATAAAACAATAACTTCCAATGTTTTAAATAAATAAATTATTTTAAGAACACAGCTATATCAACTATTGCTTTATTTTCTAAATGAATATTAAATATTTTTTTAATAAATATCAAAAATGCTATTCGATTGTATGAAGCGATTCTAGGACAATTATTATTATATTTTTTAATAATTTATATATGTAAGTTTATAATTCTAGAAATACTAGAAAAGAAATAATAAATTTTTGTATAAACAAAAAGCTTATATAATATTAATAAAACTATTATAAAACAATAACTTCGAATTTTTTTATTAAAGAAGAATAAATAAATTAAAGCTACAATAAATTTTTCTTTATATAAATTTTATAAATATTTAATAGTTATAATAGATATCAGAAATGGTGCTCGATTTTAGAAAACGATTCTAAAACAATTAATTTTTTTTTAAATCAATAAAATAATTAATGTAAGTTAATAATTCTAGAAATACTAATTCTTTTATAAACAATAAGCTTAAATAATATTAATAAAACTATTATAAAACAATAACTTCTAATTTTTTTTATTAATAAAGAATAATATTTTATTAAATATTATATTAATAACAAATATAAGAAATGCTGCTAAATATTAGAAAGCCAAACTTTAACAATTATTTGTAAATCAATAAAATAACTAATAAAAATTAATAGTTCCAGAAATACAATTCTTTTTTAAAAACTATAAGTTTAAATTATGATAATTACACTATTATAAAATAATAATAAAGAATAAATTAAATATTTTAAGAATGAAGTTAGAACAATAACTTCTTTATTTTATATATGAATATTAAATATTTATAGTAAATAAATATTAAACATCAGAAATTCTTTTCGATTGTAAAACAAATATTTTTGTGTCAATAAATTATTTAAAATATAAATGCATATTTTTAATAAATAAATAATAAATATCAAAAATGTTATTTGATTGTTGAAAGATAGAAGAAATTGATTCTTTTTTGCATAATTTATTTATAAATTATTATAAAAACAATTCTAGAACAAATATTTATTTTTATAAGTTTGTTAAATTATGTAGATTTCTTATATACACATGTGAAGGTAGATCGAGTTAATTTATAATTTTAAATGCCATGATTCACAGATCGGTATAACTATTTACAATAGCAGAAAATAAATAATTATTATAAAGAATAAATAAATAAATATATTTTATTTAAATTGAAAACCAAAATATTCTTTTTAGCGTAGCAAATATTTTTAGCGTTATCAAATTTTGTTTTACAATATTGAAAATTTGTTTTTAATTTAAACAAATTTTAGCAGATCTTTAAAAAAAACACCTTTTTTTTTTTTTTTTTTAAAAATAAATAAATATAAATTTTTTACAAACATTGTAATTCATAAATTAAAAACTAAATATTTAAAAAAAAAAACAAAAGAAAAACACTTTTTTTGTCTTTATTTGAAAATTAAATAAATGTAAATATTTTACAAGCATTAATTCAATTAATAAATTATATTATTATGTGCTCTACTGCGTCTATTGTCCAAATTTATATAATATTTTTCTTTTTATACGACGGGAAATTTGGTTTAGTTGATCTTGAAGAAATTATGTGAGGCTTGACGAGGGGACCTTGACAGCGTTAATATGATACTGTAAAGTTAGGCATAAATAATCGCAGCTAATTTGATTATACATAGTTAGTTGAAATACCATTAACAATATTCCCAGACTCTAGGCTTAGATCCGGATTTTTGGCCAATTTCTGTTCGTGTTTCCGCCTTAGACAAATTCTAGCAATTAATTGCAAGAAATTGTGTAATTTGAACTTGAGAAATACACTCGATGAGGGTATGCTGATTTTTTTATCCTATAAAAACTTATTCTATATTTTGTAATCTATGAGGTTAAAACTTGGCACAAATTTTTCTTTTTATTAAATTTTGAAAAATGGATTTTTGTTTGAAAGAATTTTTAATTTTTGAATATTTCTTAATAAAACTTTACAATTGTTAGTTTTAGTGTGTTTTTTATATCCCTATAAAATTTTATAAAAATTGTACGTCTTGAACTTATAGATGTTATAGGAACAATAGGAGGAAAAATTAATTATTTTATGAAAAACTTTTTTTTTTTGTAAATACTTTAATAAAACTTTACAATTGTTAGTTTTAGTGTGTTCTTTATATCCCTATAAAATTTTATAAAAATTGTACGTCTTGAACTTATACTTGTTATAGGAACAATAGGAAGAAAAATTAATTATTTCATGAAAAACAACTAATTTATTGTACATATCTTAATAAAACTTTACAATTGTTAGTTTTCGTGTGTTCCTTATATCCCTATCAAATTTTATCAAAATCGTATGTCTTGAACTTATAGATGTTATAGGAACAATATTTGGAAAAATGAATTATTTCATGAAAAACTATTATTTTTTTTGTAAAAATCTTAATGTAAACCTAAAAATTTTGGTAATTCATAAATTCTTAACAAAATTGATTAAAATTTGAACACTTTAAACTATTTATAGCAGTCATAGGATAAATAAGATCAAAAATATATGTATTTATTTTTTAAAAAACATTTATTTTTATTTTGAATATATCTTAAAAGACACAGAAATTATTATAATTTAAATATTCTTTTTAAATTTCAGAAAAATCGTATGTCTCTAATTTATAGGAACAATAGATTAAAAAATATTTAATTTTAACAAATATAAGTTGTAGTATGAACAAATGTTTTTATTTTTAAAGGTAATATTTAAATAAATTTAAAAGAAACATTTTTGAAATGGAAATGATTTTTTTCTTTAAAAACTTTTAATTTCAGAATTTACTTGCCAGGTTACACTGAAAAAAATAGTCAAAATAGTTAAAATAGGTGGAAAAATTAGATGTTATATGAAGGAATTTTTAGTTGCCTTAAATATCTTACAATATCTCACAAGTCTTAATGAAATATTTTATTATAAAAAGGTTTTTTTTATCATCATTAGTTGACTTTGTAGAATATTGTTCTGTATTTTTAAGAGTATTCAAACTTCGACTCTATCTATGAAAGTTTTTCGCTCTTGTTTTCAACTTCGTGTTAATGTTAATTTTGTTGTTGTGGGTGCGAATTAAAATCCATTTAAATGTCCAAAATTAAAGTTAATTTAATTTTATTTTATTTAAGCCAAATAAGCTGAATAAAAAACGCACGCGTTAAAAATATTTTGCTTCCGTTATGGAGATCACAGTTGGATTTTAACGTGATTTTCCATGAAAAGCAGCAAAGGGCAAAGGGGTGGGGAAAGGGGGAAGGGGCGAAAAAGTAAAAGAAAATGAGTGCAAAGTAAGAGATGAAAAGTGAAGGTAAAGTAAATAAAATCAAAGTGTAAACACCCACAGCAACAACGTCAAAGAAATGATAACAATAAATTACCAAAACCAGGGACGGATTAGCGGGAAAGAAATAGGCGTTGGGCCCAAGGCCTTAGGGCGCAAAAGAATTATCAAAATTTCATACATATATTTTATGTAAAGCTTTAATCATAATTAATTATTTATTAATTATTAATTTATTATTATTAATTTCAGAAACGAAATTAGAAGCTTATATTTAATTAATAATATCATAGGGACATTAAAAGCTAAAATTCATCGCGAAATCTTTTAAAAATCTAATAAATTTTTCAATTGAAATTTTAAAATAAAAAGTTGATTAAATTTATAAAAAAAATATAAAATATATAATTTAAAAGTAAAGAGTCACTGATAATGTCTGAGGGTATTTTAAAATAGTTCTAAAATTAGGAAGATTAAATTTCATAAAACCACACAAAAGTTATATTAATAAAGAACATTTTTAAAATATAATATAATGAATTTCTTGATTAAATGTTTTTTCATTCTATTATTATTTTATATTTATTTTAAAATAATTTGATAGTTCCAACATTTTATGGAATACAATAAATTAAATTGAAATAAATAAAATTCACCCGGTATTCATCTTGAACATCTTTAACCTGTGCTTTCTTTTTAATAAAACTAAATCTATTTAATAATAGTGGTAATGAATCAGCAATCCAATTTTAAAGTCACCTTTGCGTCGCTAGAACTAGTTGAGAACTCTAAGGCGTGACAATAAACGAAATAATTTCCGCATATCCCAAAATATACTTGTTTTTAGTACAAAGCATTCTCAATTTTAATTTCATTTTAATCTTGAAAAAAAACTATTTTAAGTACAAAAAAATCTTTAACTAATTTAATATAAAAAAACTCTATTGTTTCTGGAAGTTCTTAACCAGAATCACAGACTTAACGTCTTTTTTGTGTTACTGGGGTTGTAATTTTAAAATGTCTATCTTAAATATTAGTGGAGATATTTACAAGGACTTTTTTCCAAAAATCTTCAAATAATAAAAGTCTTTAAAGACTTTTATTTTATTCCTCACAAATAATGGGTTTTAAACACATTTATTCAAAAAGACATTGCCAGATTATTTCAGTTCGAAGTTATCAAAGTTGCTCAGTAACTGCGACGGCCAGAACCGAAATTAATCCTTATAAATGAATCGGTTACTAAACGGTTATTTCGGTCAAAGAGTTTCAGGTTACAGGCTTCGGTACAGTGGAAAAACATTTTTTCGGTTACGGTTTCAGTTACGGTTACAAATTTCAATCGGTTTTTATCGGTTAAAGGTTACGGTTTCGGTTAAGGTTTTAATCCCTGAGATTTAGAAAATAATGAAATGTTTAAGATACTGAGAGCGTCGGAAGATTTTTATTCTCTTAAAGGTACACTGATAAAAAAAATGTTCTAAAATCAAGATTTTGGTCTCAAAACTAAGAATTTTGGTCTAAAAAATGCGTCGAGAACATAAAATTCTTAAATTTAGAAAACACATCTTGATTTTAAGAACATTTCAAATAAGAATAAGTTCTTAATTTAAGACCAAACAGTCTTAAATTCTCAAACCGAAAATAAAAAAATAGACACGTGTTGTTTTGAACTTTTAACTTATTTTTTTTTTTTATATTTATACTTTTTTTGATCTTTTTTTTTTATAAATATTCCGATTATATGTTTTTTCCTTGGCTAGAGCGGGTTTCGATCCCTCGACTTGTCCTCATATTAAATATGACATATTTATATTTTCTTATCAATTTTAGATTCATAATTCTTAAATTAAGAATTGCGAATTTTTAGATTAATATTCTTAGTTTTATTAATTTGGTCTTAAAATGGTCTTATTTTAAGAACAAAATATTTATTCTTGATTTTAGAAGTTGGTCTTTTTTTTCAATGTAGATCTCTTAATGAGACCCTGTAATTCCTTAAATCTCAATTGCAATCCATTTGATCGACCTTCTTTATGGGCGCTTTGAATTTCAGTTCGCACCTGTGCAACAGTTGCTGTTGCAATTGTGGCATCAACTTTCATTGCCGCTGCAACTTGCAACTTGCAACTGGGAACTTGCAACAAGGGGCAGCATTAAGCATTATGTTTATGTGGCATTCAATTAGACCCTGAGGATCCTGCTCTATATAAATATATTATATGAACTTACGTAATGTTGTTAAATTCAAACAGCTGCCACGAAAAGTTGAACAACTACAAAAAGGGGAAAAAAAACCCCCCTCCGAATTTCAGTTTCCCTTTCCCAGTTGCATGGATTGTTGAGCGTCCAAACAACAACAAGAAATGATAATAATAATAATAATGATAATAATAATGATAATGACAATGATAATGATTATGATAATGGCAACATAATGATTATCTTTTGAGATTGCAACATGATTTGCGCAAGCGTTGAAAAACATTAAAACAGAATTACATATTTAACTAGTTTTATTATCTAAAAGGAAAAATAAAAATTAAATTTGACTGAAAAATAGTTTAAATTTTTCCCATCGATTTTTTTGGCAAATTAATTTGCAATTTTAGAAAAATATGCATTCGATTTTTACTAATTTTTAAAAATAATCGCTTAATTCTATATGTAGATTCCAGATAATTTGTTTTTATATTGCGATGAATTAAAATTTATGATATAGATTTTTAAAAATCAATAATATTAAAAAATTGAAAATAACAATTTTGTGTGAATTTTTAATTTCGATCTTTGAGAACTTTAAAAATAACAAGTCTTAAATTAATATTTAATTAATTTTTCAACAAGTTTAAATAGGACAATTTGAAGTCTTTAGTAACTTTAATAAATAAAGATAAAAATGTGAAAATTATTTATAGTTTAATAACTTTTAAAATTTAAATCAAAAATAATAATCAATATCAGGGATTAAAACCGACACGAGTATCGGTTTCAGTTACGGTTTCGGTTATGCTCGAATTAAGGTTTTCGGTTATCGGTTATGCAAAATCTTTTAGTATCGGTTTCGTAACGGTTATCGGTTTTTTTTAATAAGTTTCGGTTTAAAAATACCGGTATGCTTTCGGATCACATAATAAAAAAATAAGGTTTTCGGTTGAATAAAATAAGAAGCGTTATTCATTACAATAAAAGACTTAATGCTCTAATTAGCCTATAAAATAATGTCCAGTGTAATGTCAATTGTATTATAATTTGATCTCATATATATTTGGTTAATTTGGTTTGAAAATTTCGATTATTTTGATTTTACTGATTTTAAATAACTTTGAACTGCCATAACTTTGTCAAAAGTCAAACAATTTTCATGCGCAATGTAAATGTGTAAATGGTTTTATCCCTTAATTAGTTCTGCATTTAAATTTTGTTAAATTTTGAAAATTTTTGAAAACCGATTTTTTTGAAAATTTTCAGTTTTTTCGAAATTTTTCGAAAAAATTCGAATTTTCAAATTGAACAAAATTTAAATGCAGAACGAATTTAAAGGTAAAATTATGATCAAATTTATGTTTCGCATGGAAATTGATTGATTTTTGACAAAGTTATGGCAGTTCGAAGTTATCAAAGTTGCTCAGTAGCTGCGACCGAAATTAACCCTTATAAATGAATCGGTTACTAAACGGTTATTTCGGTTTAAGGAGTTTCGATTTATGGGTTTCGGTACAGCAGAAATAAATTGTTTCGGTTAAGGTTTTAGTTACGGTTACAAATTTCAAACGGTTTTCACCGGTTAAAGGTTACGGTTTCGGTTTCGGTTAAGGTTTTAATCCCTGGTCGGTATATAACTCGATCTGTTCGAACAGTCGTAGCACATTTTCCATTCTTCCTGTATAATATTGTTAGTCACTTTTGCACACTACGTGCTGCGTTCGTCACTAACGTGGACTGCCGTCCGCAGTGATTTGATATATAATATTTATGATGCAACTAGGAAGTGTGCGATCAATGATCTCAGTCAGTGAGAAACCATAACGCAGACATATCATATACCAAAAAATATACATATATGTTTATATTTATATATTATATATCTCACATCCCATAGATCGATTACAACGGAACTACAGAGATTGGATTACAAACCGCTTTAGTTTCTATAAAAGCTGTTGACTTGGCCAACAACTTGGCTCAGACACATTGCAGCATCATCATCGTCAACAGCAATAATAAAAATAAATTATAAATAACAATGAATTGGAAATTATTAAATCTTTTTATAATCTCAATCCTGGCCGTGAAGTCATCGCAACAATCGCCGCTTTATTATTATCAAACCTTGTTGTATGCGATGCCCTGGCGACTTTTGACCCCCCCACCTCAACAACAGCAACAACAGCAACAACAACAGCAACAAATGGATACACAACAATTAAGTTTGGGTTACACGGGACCACAAATATTTCCAGAAGCAGCTGCAACTTCAACTCCCCACAGACAAAGTCCAATTTTATTGGGTTTGTTGACGCCTCGCCAAGTGCAGGGTGAATTTATGCTACCCTTTCGACCCTCACCCTTTGCAGGGTATAGTCTCGATGAGCAGGAACAACAACAACAGCAACAGCAACAACAGCAACAACATTTGGAGCCTGGATTTTATGCACCTGGTTATCCACAACAAACTCCAAGCACGAATCCCATTGAGGAACCTTCCGATGAACAACAGATCGGTGAGGATCAGCAACAACAACACTTTATCTATATGTCGCCTGCGACTCTATATAATCTAGTTAGAAGCTAAAACTACAACCGAAAATAAAAATAAAATAATACATTTCTCTTATCATAAATATGCAAAAAAGAACAACTTCTTAAATTAAGCACCATTAAGACCATTTTAATTAATTAATTAATAAAACTAAGAATATTAATGTAAAAATTCGCAGTTCTTAATATCAGAATTAAAAATCTTAAATTGATAAGAAAATATAAATATGTCATATTTAACATGAGGATAAGTCGAGGGATCGAAACCCGAAATCTAGCCGAGGAAAAAACATATAATCAGAATATTTATAAAAAAAAAATAAATCCAAAAAAGGAAAAAAAAATACTTTTAAATGTTTAAAACACCTGCCTTAATTTTTTATTTTTGGTTTGAGAATTTAAGACTGTTTGGTCTTAAATTAAGAACTTATTCTTAATTGAAATGTTCTTAAAATCAAGATGTGTTTTCTAAATTTAAGAATTTTATGTTCTCGACGCATTTTTTAGACCAAAATCTTGATTTTAGAACATTTGTTTTTATCATTGTACAACAGAAAATAAAATAATAATATTTTCTTATCATAATTTGCAAAAATATGAAAAACAGAACAACTTCTTAAATTAAGCACCATTAAGACCATTTTAAGACCAAATTAATAAAACTAAGAATGTTAATGTAAAAATTCGCAGTTCTTAATATAAGAATTAAAAATCTTAAATTGATAAGAAAATATAAATATGTCATATTTAATATGAGGACAAGTCGCGGGATCGAAACCCGAAATCTAGCCGAGGAAAAAACATATAAGTGGAATTTTTATAAAAAAAAAAATAAATCCAAAAAAAGGAAAAAAATAAAAATTTTAAATGTTTAAAACACCTGCCTTAATTTTTTATTTTTGGTTTGAGAATTTAAGACTGTCTGGTCTTAAATTAAGAACTTATTCTTAATTGAAATGTTCTTAAAATCAAGATGTGTTTTCTAAATTTAAGAATTTTATGTTCTCGACGCATTTTTTAGACCAAAATCTTGATTTTAGAACATTTGTTTTTATCAGTGTACAACAGAAAATAAAATAATAATATTTTCTTATCATAATTTGCAAAAATATGAAAAACAGAACAACTTCTTAAATTAAGCACATTCATCTTACAAATTTTGTGCTTAAAATAAGACCATTTTAAGAGCAAATTGCTAAGAATATTAATTTAAAAATATAAATATGTTTCATTTTATTTGAAATATATTCCATGGCGCTTTTATTCGAATCCCACTTTTCCCAAGGAAAAACATATTTAAGGAAAATTTAGAAATATCACCAAACCAGATGAAAAATTATATATAAATCAAAATAAAACAACAATGAAAATATTATAAATAAACTGCTTTATTTATAATAGTTATTATAAATATTTTTTATTTTAATCATATAAATTAATTTTAATACTTACAAGTAAGTTGTTTTATAAAATTAACTCTTATTTCTTAATTTTTGTAATAAAAATGATAATAGTTACGGTCCTTGATTTTGAATCTACATACTTATTTGTATAAATTGGATCTATTAGATTATATCATCTAAATCACATTTTTAACTACCATTGTATAGCAACTAAATAATTTTAATGTACTTGTATTTCTTTATAATTTCAACTTGTTTAAGTTTAAATAGTTATATAATTTCTTGAGAAAAAAAGAGACTCGTTCACGCCCACAAAATTGTGTCTGGGGGCGGACTTACTTTTACTCATGTCTTTCCTTTCCTTTCATTTTATTTTACTTGATTTTACTTGATTTTATTGTTTTCTTTCATTTTTCCAAAATGCCACAATTAAGACCCAAAAGAGACGTAAAATTTGGTGAAATTATCTGGGGCTTGAGTCTCGTGTCTTGTGGCAGGTGACCTTGGCAACATTGCGCAACAACAGTTCAAGTCAAGGTACAAGGTACACGGTATACGGTACATGGTACACACGGTACACAGTACACGGTACAATGGGGCAGGGGACGAGGTCGCATTTGAAGATTGAAGATTGAAGATTGACAATGGCACAGCAAGTGGCCTGGCAATTAAATGAGCTAAAAGACGGTACGAAAAGTAGTTACAATAAACAAAAACTATATATATATATGTATATGTATACATATATAAAACCAGGCACAATAGCTGATGTCATCCAATGAGTAGACGACTCACAAATGCGCTAACAATTCGCATTTCATTCATCTTAAGCGGTTCTCACTTAAGGTTCTTCCTTGAACTTCAACTCTTTGCTCTTTTTTTGAAAATAATTTATCGAAAGAACTAATTTTTGTACCTTCGGATTGTCATAATATATGTAGTAATCATGGCAAAATATATATAAAAAAAATTATGAAGAATGAAAAGCCATTTTAAACTTAACCAAAATATAATAAAAAACATAGAAAAAAACATATAAGTCGGTTCCTAAGGCTTGCCATACTATAATAGGCAACAATCATATACATTTCTTTTTTTTTACATATAGGTTCTACAGAGACTAAAGATTCCGTTTCAAGTACCTAGTGCAGTACCGGACCATTTCCTTAGAGCAGTACCGGTGTATGGCCGTACCGTTGTTAAAATGTGCGTAAATCAAAAAAAAAATATATATATATAAATACATATATAATTCCGATCCTAAGGCTCGACAGAGATTAAAGATTCCGTTCTGTACCTTCGGATTGTCATAATATATGTAGTAATATATGTTCCATTCCCAACCTTCCATGGCAAAATATATATACAAAAAATAATTAATATTTATACACCGTCAATTTATCATAAATGTGATTTTCAATTTATGAAGAATGAAAGGCCATTTAAAACTTAACCAAAATATAATAAAAAACCAAAAAAAAACATATAAGTCCGTTCCTAAGGTTCTAAAAATATTAAAGATAACGTTTCAAGTACCTTAGGATTGGCATACTATAATAGGCAACAATCATATATATTTCTTTTTTTTTTTAACATATAGGTCAGTTCCTAAGGTTCTACAGAGACTAAAAATTCCGTTGCAGTACCGGACCATTTCCTTAGAGCAGTACCGGTGTATGGCTGTACCGTAGTTAAAATATTTAAGACATTTTTATGCGTAAAAAAAAATATTAAAATATAATATTCCGTTCTGTACCTTAGGATTGTCATAGTATAGAAGACTCCAACTATATCTATTTATTTTATACATATAAGTCAGTTCCTAAGGCTCTACAGAGATTTAAGTTTTTGTTTCAAGTACCTAGTGCAGTACCGGACTTAAATGTACCATTTCCTTAGAGCAGTACCGAACAATGGCTGTACTATATACTCATTTTAAATATGGAACGAAATGTTTAAAAAATATTTTAATTTTCCAATTGAACAAATTTAAGATGTCGGAGTTATTCAAAGGTCATACCATTAAATTTACATGAATCATAAAAATTGTTAAAGTTAAGACAAAGCTATGAGAGTTTGAAATTTTCTGAAGATTTAGGAAATTAAAAAAAAAAAATCTTTAAAAATAATTATAACACTTTTGTACATTTTTTATATTTTACTAGAGCAGTACCAAACTTAGATAGTAATGCAAATATAAGGTATTACTTAGTTTAATTAGCTTGTTGTTTGATTCTACAAAGATTATTTGGAAATTCCGGCACCTACACTGATAAAAAAGAGGTACTAAAATCAAAATTTTGATCTCAGAACTAAGAATTTTGGTCGAAAAAATGCGTCAAGAATATAAAATTCTTAAAGTTAGAGAACACAACATGATTTTAAGAACATTTTAAATTATTATTTATAGACCAAATAGTTTTAAATACTCAAGACAACAAAAAAATAAATAAGGCAAGTGTCAGAAATTTATAATATTATTATTGTTGTTTTATTTTCATATATATCATTTTTAGCTGGATTGATGTTTTTTATAAATATTCCGTTAAGGGATTCAAACCCGATATTTATTCTTATAATAAAATGGTTTTATTTTAAAAACAAAATATGTAATATTTTAGAAGTTGAACTTTTTTTCAGTGTATATTTAAATGTTACGGAATTATCAATAAGCGAATATGCCCGATTGGAAAAGTCAGCACAGTAAGGGGCGAAATTAAATCAAAGACAATGGAAATGTAATGCTCATGACTTGATTTAGGTATTTAGCTTTAAACGGTTCATTTGCGAAGCCTGAAGCTCATCAATAAATCCAAATAGAAAGAGAAAGAGAAAGAAGAAGATGAAGAAGAAGAAGACGATGAAGAAGAAGAAGACGATTGAAATATGACAGATCTGGAGGAGTGTTTCATTTATGGCAAGTGACAAGTGGATTACGAGGGCCTTGACTTAAAAAAAAAGGAAAAAAAAGTTGAAATAAAAACTAGTCGGAAAGGCTACAGTCGAGCTCCCGACTATAGGATACCCGTACTTCTTTGAATGTATATAATGTATTTGGCGAATTTTAAGCTCTTAAGATATAAAAACTCTAAGTTTAAAAATCGTTAAAACCCCATAAAGTACTTTAAAGTAATAATTATCCAAAAAAAATATGCTACAAATATTGATATTGAATATTCCTAAAATGTGCCCACGCCCATAATTTTTCGGCGGATTGTTCCAATGACAGTTATATGAATAAAACAAAATTCGATCATAAAACGAAAGAATATTCAAAATCTTCGAGTGATTGACATATCTCCAGAAACAACCACAATTTTCAACCTAATCCTTAATTATCGACCAATCCTTTCTATGGCAGCTATATGATATAGTAGACTGATCTTAACTTAATTTGGTCAGGGTGTATAAAATCAACTTAAATGCATATTCTGTCAGATTGGTTGAGATATCCCAGAAAACAAAAAAGTTTTTCATACTAAAACTTGATTTTCGACTGATTGTTCCTATGGCAGCTATATGATATAGTTGGCCGATTTGAACCAATTTTGGTCTGGATGTATAGGACTAACCAAGATGCAGATTATATCAGATAGGTTGAGATATCTCGGAAAACAAAAAGTTTTTCATACTAAAACTTGATTACAGACGGACGGACATTATTATCGACTCGGCTGTTGATGCTGATCAAGAATATAAATACTTTATAGCAGGGATTTAAACCGAAACGAATAACGGTTTCAGTTACGGTTTCGGTTATGCTCGAATTACGGTTTTCGGTTATCGGTTATGCAAAATCTTGGAGTATCGGTTATCGGTTTTTTTTATAAGCTTCGGTTTAAAAATACCGGTATGGTTTCAGTTCACAAAAGCAATATAAATTATGGTTTTCGGGTGACTAAAATAAGAAGCGTTATGAAAAAATACTTAATGCTCTTTTTAGCCTGGAAAATAATGTTATCTGGTTCCTGAAATAGTCCAGTGTAATGTCGATTTTACTATAATTTGATCTTACATAAATTTGGTTCATTTCGTTTGAAACTTTCAATTATTTTGATTTTACTGATTTGTAATAACTTTGAACTGCCATAACTTTGTCAAAACTCAATCAATTTCAATGCGCAATGTAAATTTGAGAATGATTTTACCTCTAAATTCGTTCTGCTTTTGAATTTTGTTCATTTTTAAAATTTTTTGAAAATCAATTTTTTTTGAAAATCTTTTTTGATTTTTTCGAAAAAATTCGAATTTTTAAAATCAACAAAATTTAAATGCAGAACGAATTAAAGTTAAAATCATTCTCAAATTTATATTGCTTCTGAAAAATTGGATAAGTTTTGACAAAGTTATAGCAGTTCAAAGTTATAAAAGTTGCCCAGTAGCTGCGACGGACAGAACCGAAATTAACCCTTATAAATGAATCGGTTACTAAACGGTTATTTCGGTTTAAGGAGTTTCGGTTTATGGGTTTCGGTACAGCTAAAAAAAAATTGTTCGGCTACGGTTTTAGTTACGGTTACAAATTTCAATCGGTTATCATCGGTTAAAGGTTACGGTTTCGGTTAAGGTTTTAATCCCTGGTTTATAGGGTCTGCCACGCCTCCTTCTGCCTGTTACGCACATTTGCACGAATACAATATACCCTTTAATTTAATTTTTAAGTAACGGGTATAAATCGACAATCGTTGTCAGTTCCCGTTAACGCCCATGTCGTGATCCAAAACCAACTAAACAGTGACAAAAGTCAAAGACAAACAAATTTGAGGAAAATTTGTGCAGCTGACAAAACGATTTTCCGACAATAATAACAAACAAACAAACAACAACAACAACAACTTCATCAGCGCTTTAATTTCGATTCGGTTCCGTGAGTGGATTGTGGATTGTGGGTTGTATCTTTTTTTCTTTTTGGCACAAAAATTACCGTTAGCAGCTGTAAGAATATGACAGCGGGAAGGGGGGGGAGGGGGGGGAGTTTGTTAATTTCGACCTACAGTTAGTCCCGAAAGTGTTTTGACCAAATAAAAATTCATGTTTGTTTTTTTATTTTAAAAAAATAGTTAAATTCAATGAACATTATTTTTTATTTTATTTTTTAATTTACATATTTGTTTTTATTTTAAATATAATTAAATTCGAGGAAAATTATATTATTTTTTTTTATTTCACATATTGTTTAAGGAAAATTTCATTTGATTATTTTTTTAATATTTCAATTATATGAAAATTATTTTATTTTCTTAATTCTAAATTCACATATTGGTTTTCTTATTTTTAAAAATAGTTAAATGCAATTAAAATTATTTTTTTTCTTAAATTCAAATATTTGATTTTTTATTTTTAAAAATAGTTAAATTCAATAAACATTATCATTTATTTTTTTTTTAAATTCACATATTTGTTTTTTTATTTTAAAAGTAGGTAAATTCAATGAAAATTATTATTATTTTTTTTTAATTCACATACATATTGTGTATTTATTTTTTAAAAAAGTTAAATGCAATGAAAATTTGTTTTGCTTTTCTTTTTAAATTCACAGATTTGATTTTTTTATTTTTAAAAATAGTTAAATTCAGTGGAAATGCTGTTTTTTTCCTTAATTCACATATTTGTTTTTTTTTGTTTTTGCAATTAAAATTATTTTTCCTTTTTTTACTTAAATTCACATATTTGTTTTTTTATTTTTAATTTACTTTTATTTATTACTTTATTTATTTTACTTTTCTTCATTTTTTTTTAATTCGCATATTTGTTTTTTTATTTTTCAAAATATCTAAATGCAATGAAAATTCACATATTTGTTTTTTTATTTAAAAAAAATACTACAATTTAATGATAATTTAATTTGTTTTTATTTTTTAATCAATACATTTATTGTTTTTTTATTTTTAAAAATAGTTAAATGCAATGCAAATTATTGTTCTTTATTTTGAACTTGTTCCAAGAACCATAGACAATAATTATAAAATAAGAATATAAATAATTCACATTAGAAATACATTCTTTTTTTTTCCAAAATGTATGATTTTTGTTGATATGCTCAAAACACTTTCTTGACCAACTGTATGTCATCCACACATCACATTCATCAAAAGAAAATGTTACCTGGAATTAATTGCAATTTACGCATAAACCAAATTGACTTGCCGCAAAACGTTGGGAAAGGTTGGAAAAAAACCAAAAAAAAAAACAGAGACACGCACCACGGTATGGAAAGGGGGGGCGTGGCGAGTGCGGGGGCGAGGGCGTGGCAACAATTGTGCACTGAGACATGCGATATGGCAAAAGTGTCACTTGAACTTGAGTCGAAGCCGCAAATGCAACAATCACATTGCACAGTGGTGCGAGAGTGCAGCAAAAGCCAACGAAATTTTATGCAAATTTAACAGTTTTAACCAGGGATGAAACCGTAACCTTCAACCGATAAAAACCGATTGAAATTTGTAACCGCAACTAAAACCGTAACCGAAAATGTAAATTTGATCATGATTTTACCTCTAAATTCGTTCTGCATTTAAATTTTGTTCATTTTGAAAATTTTGTAGCTATGTAAATTTTCGAAATCAAAATCAAAATAAATCGAAATTTTCAAAAAAAAATTAACTAAATTTATATCAAATTATAATAAAATCGAAATTACACTGGACTTTTTCAGTAACCAGATAACATTATTTTCAGGCTAAAAAGAGCATAAAGTCTTTTTCATCTAAAACAATAAATAAAGCTTCTTATTTTGGTCAACGAAAATCTTTATCTTTATTTTTTTGTGTGACCGAAACCATACGGGTATTTTTAAACCGAAACTTATAAAAAAAACCGATAACCGATACTCCAAGATTTTGCCTAACCGATAACCGAAAACCTTAATTCGAGCATAACCGAAACCGTAACTGAAACCGATATTCGTTTCGGTTTTAATGCCTGGCTTTAATTAAATATGAAATAAACATTATTTTCAATGTCTGGTCCCACTGTGCCAAGGCAGCGATCCAGAGACATGTCAAAACAAGAGTGAGAGTGAGAGTGCGAATGTGAGTAAGCAGAGATAGCGAAAAGCGGTAAAGTAAAAAAGAAAAAAGGAAAAAGAAAAAAAGCAAAAAGCGAGCAACCAAAACTAAAAATCGCTTTGCTTCATATGCAAAACAACAACAACAATAACAACAACAACAACAATATAACAGCCAACTGTTAAATGCGTCGAGTTGGCGCTTTTCGCATCGCTGCACAGTGGGACCAAACAGCTCTGCTAGCGGAATTTAACTGATAACTCGAATAAATGAATAGATATTTTAATGAAATTTTCAAGTTAAGGTTTTTAACGTATTCATTACTTAACCCTGTAAATTTCAATTTTTTAGGTCAACTATATATCATAGCTCTCATACAAGTGATTAATATACATTTTTTGATTCATAACATTTTACATTTCTAATTAGTTTATTTAAATTATATTATATGAAGAAAAAAACATTTATATGTGGTAACAACGTTATTATTATTCAGAAACTGATGAATCTGAATTGTTTGAAAAGTTACGACTCTATCCAACTGTATATCTTTTCTGGTATTTCTTGATGTTTTTGACAAAGATATTGTAAGCGGATCTGATGATACAAGTAACCCGTTCTTTACATTTTCCATTGTATTCCTACTATTGTCTTTCTTTCTCACGGAATTCCTTATTCCTCGCTTCAAGATCTTCTTCGGACAACAGACTTAACAGTTGGTCGTAGTTGGCTATCATTTTGAGAGATCAAGTCGACTTGACTGTAAATAGGTTAAAATTATAAGATTTGATTAACTTATTGTAAGTCTCCACCAGGAGAAGATTCAATAAATAAAAGCAAAGTAGTTAAAAAAAAAAAAAAAAAAAAAAAAAGCCTACTTCTACCACGGATCACAAACATATAATTTTTATTTAGTACATACCTTATCGGAATGAAATTAAAAGATATTGACTCAATAAACTTGAATTTAATTGAAAATTGGCTTTGACCAGTGTTGTCAATCATAAGAAAATAAAAAAAATCGATATTTTCTAAAATTAATATGCGACTCATATCCCGCTAGAGTGGCTGTTTGGGCCACTGTGCGACGTCGACGTCGACGCTGGCAGCGCCGTCAGCGTCGACGCTGGCAACAATGACGAGCATTTTAGTGAAGTGAGGCCGGGTATAAAAGGGTTGCTCGGTGCAGAGGTCGTCAACACTCGACGCGCAGCATTTGTGGAATATACGCGATACACAGCGAGAGAGCGTCCGTTAAAGAGAGAGCCAAAGAGAGCGAACGAGGATTTAGCGATAGCTTTGATATCGATATCGATAACATCAATTTTTTTTCATTTCCGTTTTGTTTCTGTGCAATTTAACGAAAATGCAGTGCGCTGTAAGTGTGTGAATTAATAATTAAACTAATAATTACACTGTGATAGTTTTTTCAAAAAAAATAAAAAAAGACATGACTAAACTCAACGGTTTCTCTCTATTTCGGGTCCTAGAAATCGAACTGCATCATTACTTTTTTTGAATTATAACGAAGGTTTCAAATAAAAATTTTTTTTTAAGTTTAAGGAAACTGTTGGGTCTCTAAATTCCATGGTATGTTTTTTTTTGGTAAACTTGCTTCAGCAAATTTACTTGGAATTTATAGAGCTATAAGTTCTATGAACAAGCCAAGATTCTAAAATGGGGTTTTGAGGCTCTTTGAGGTGAATAACCCAAAAATTATACAACATTTACCACTTTTTTTTTACATGTTTTTCATTTATTAATTAATCGATTTTTTTTATCCGATACTTATATCAAAATGTAGTTCGTGTTATGGTAACAAAAAAATTATTATTTTTTATTAAAGGGGTGAATACTCTACTTTTTGACATATTGACCTCTAAGAGTCCCAGGACTCAATTTTAGAAGCTTGGCATGTTCATAAAACTTATAGCTTTTAAGATTCCAAGTTTACCAAAAAAAACATAAATTCCAAGTAAATTTGCTGAATCAAGTTTACCAAAAAAACATACCATGGAAAATAGGAACCAAACAATTTCCTTAAACTTAAAAAGAAAATTTTGTATGAAACCATCGTTATAATTCAAAAAAGTAATGATGCAGTTCGATTCTAGGACCCGAAATAGGAGGAAACCGTTGAGATTGGTCATGTCTTTTTTTTCGACTAGCACAGTATTATTAATATGAACTTAAATAAATGCAAGTGATCCTTAAAAATTCGTATAAATTTATCGAAAGTCGTCAAGTGTTTTTCAATAGATTTATATGCCTAAAAAAACCATTAAAAATTATAGAACTACAAAAATTATTAAGTTGCTGCAATAAACTTTTAAATTTATCGAAAGTTGCCAAAAATTTACATTTATTATTTTGATAAATTCAAAACGAATTCATGAATTTCTTGAAATTCCCTTTGGAAAAATTCTTAGCTATATCATCTTAAAAATATACCAAAAATGTTCATTTGACATTTTGAAAAATATCGAATCCTTTAACGAATCTGCAAATTTATCGAAAATAAATACAGTTGGTCAAGTAACTATTTTGTCAAATTAAAAATACATTTTCTTAGTTTTGAATATTTTTTTTCATACTTTTTTATAGTTGCTTTTGATTTTTAAAACAAGTTTAAAAAAAAAATGAACCCAATTTTTTTGGCTTAGCTATTTTTAAAAAATAAAAACATGTACGTTTATATTTTAGTTGTTGTCAAAACAGTTACTTGGCGCACTGTATGTGTTTATTTAAATTCATTTTTGATAAATTAATTAATTAATACAAAATAATAATAATATGCAAGAATTTATCAAAGTGAAATTTATTAAAAAACATAACAAAATAATAATATAAATAATAAGCAATATTCTTTAAAAATAAATTTATTCATACTTATTCACAAAACGATTCGATATTATTGCAAACTTAATGCAAATAATTCTACTAAAAATAATAAAAGTATTTATTGCAAAGAAAAAAGAATTTATCAAAGTGAAATTTTAACAAAAATAATAATGCAAGAAATAATAAAACAAAAATAACAAAAGTATCGAAAACAATATAATTATCACTGTGATATTTATGAATAAATACTTAATTTATATAACAAAACTAATACTTAAAATAAACAATATTATTTAAAACTAAATTTATTCATACTTATTGCAAATAATTCTACTAAAAGTAATACAAAATGGGATTAATTATTAATGAACAATGATTTTTATGAATAAATACTCAATTTAATTAAAATGGAAAAAAATATCGCAATTCAAGAAATAACTAAATAAAAATAATAAAAGTATTAATTTTTATTTAACTCTAGAAAAATGCAATATATAAAATAAAGAAAGAATTTAATACAGTGCTATCTATGAATAAATACTTAATTTAATTAACAAAATTATAACATGCAAAAATGCAAGAAATAAATAATTAACAGAAAAGAAAAAATGCAATATTTAAAAATAAAAAGATAAAATTTATCGCAATAATATTAATGCATAAATACTTAGTCTAATTAACAAATATAATAATAAATAGTAAATCAAAAAATACTTCAAGTAATACTTTGAATAAACGATATCCTTAAAAAAAATTATTTATTCATACTTATTCACAAAACGAAATAATATAGTACAAATCTTGATGCTAAAATTCGATTAAAATCATTGTTTAAAAAAAGAAAGATTTTATCGCTGTGATATTTATGAATAAATATATTTAATTTACAAGAAATAAATATACTTATATATGAAATAAATTTTAAAAAACAATTGCAGTGATATTTATGAATAAATATATTTAATTCACAAGAAATAAATATATAAATAAAATACATTTTAGAAAACAATTGCAGTAATATTTATGAATAAATATATTTAATTTACAAGAAATAAATAAATAATTATAAATAATAAATATAATAAATAAATTTTAAAAAAACAATTGCAGTAATATTTCTGAATAAATATATTTAATTCACAAGAAATAAATATATAAATAAAATAAACTTTACTAAAATTCGAGTAAAATCATTATTTAAAAAAAGAAAGATTTTATCGCATTGATAAATTTAATGAAACAATTGCAGTGTATTTATGAATAAATGCACTGAAAAAAAGAACAACTTCTAAAATCAAACATCTGAAACATTTTGTTCTTAAAATAAGACCATTTTAAGACCAAATTAATAAAACTAAGAATATTAATCTAAAACTTAGCAGTTCTTAATATAAGAATTAAAAATCTTAAATTGATAAGAAAAATATAAATATGTCATATTTAATATGAGGACAAGTCGAGGTATCGAAACCCGCTCTAGCTAAGGAAAAAACATATAATCGGAATATTTATAAAAAAAATAAAATAAATTCAAAATAAGTATAAATATCAAAAAAAAAAAAATTTTAAGTTTATAACAAATGACTTATTTTTTTTTTTTTTTGAGAATTTAAGACTGTTTGGTCATAAATTAAGAGCTTATTCTTATTTGAAATGTTCTTAAAAAAAACAAATAATCGGAATATTTATAAAAAAAAAAATAAATTAAAAAAAAGTATAAATATCAAAAAAAAATAAGTTCAAAGTTTCAAAAAAAATACCTGCCTTATTTTTTTATTTTTGATTTGAGAATTTAAGACTGTTTGGTCTTAAATTAAGAACTTATTCTTATTTGAAATCTTTTTAAAATCAAGCTGTGTTTTCTATATTTAAGAATTTTATGTGCTTGACCAGAATTCTTAGTTCTAAGACCAAAATCTTGAATTTCGAACATATTTTTTGTATCAGTGTGTTTAATCGATAAATCCGATTAATTTCAGTTATCGCGTTTATCGCTGCTCATTTGCGTCTGCTTATCCGCTTTATCCGCTTTATCCGACGCCAAGCAAGTGCAACAACAACCACAACAACCACAACAACAACAACAACAGCAGGCAACAAAATTGAAACGAGATGCAGCATTAAATTTTGGCAGCGGCTTTTATCATGGCCCCGCCCACAAATACCTGCCGCCCCCAGCGCTGACATCCGGTTATGAGAGCACATATTCCACAGTGCACGGCAATGGATTAGGATCGAGCAGCGGCTTCGATTTCGCCAGCCTGGACACGGAAAATAGTCATCATCATGGACATGGACAAGGATATGGACATGGATATGGACATGGTCATGGATATGGATCTGGATCTGGACATGGATATGGATCTGGATCTGGACATGGATCTGGACATGGACATGGACGTCCTGTGTATATAAGCTCTGGTTATCATCATCATCAGCAGCCACAACAACAACATTATCATCAACAGCAACAACATCGTCCCAAGGTGGAGACTTTTATTGTCCAGACGAGCAATCCGCATCATCCGAGTCATGGAGCAGGATTGGGAGCAGGATTGGGTGGCGGTTACAAATATGCTGGCGGTGGATTTCTCAATTTGTTGAGCAAACAGCACGGCGGCAATACTTATGTGCTGGCCACGCCCAGTTATCATGAACACGGCTCCAGTTCCGGCTCCGGCTCCAGTTCCGGCTCCGGCTCGGGCTCCTCCGTCGGCTACAGCTACGATTCGCCTAGCTTGCATTTTAAGCAACCTCTCAGCAGCTATGGTGTTCCCATTTTGCCCAATTACGAGCAGCAGGAACAGGAGCAGGAGCAGGAACAGGAACAGGAACAGGAGCAGGAACAGCAGCATCATCATAGCATTCATCAACACAACGAACAACAGCCGCCAGCTTATGCCTTGGGTCACAAGGGATTGGGACACTTTACTTATACATCAAGTAAACCACATGCTCTCAACACGGACATCCATCAACATCATCCGGAGTTGGCGCCTTTTAAGCCCAGCGCCTTTTTGGGCGCCAAACATGAGACAAGTCATGGCTTTGACTTTGCCACGCCCACATCCTCATCCTCATCCCCGTCCTCATCCTCGTCCAGTCATCAGTTCTTGCAGCCGCCCACATCAGCTGGTTATGATTATCATGCTCCTCCATCGAATCTACTTTATGGTGCTCCTCCACAATCTGGAGACTCGGCCGCGCCCATTTTTGAGCCAGATTCCACGTATTTGCCGCCCGTGACCAGCTATGGCGCCCCTGCCACGCCCCCACACAGTTACCACTAAATTAAACACACTCATATTTAAGTTACAATTTATTTCTCTTTTTTTTTTAATCCAGATTATTTGTAATCTTAAGTGAAAAAACTCAACAAATTTGCAATAAAAATTCAACAAATTTGAAACACAAATTAATTTTACATTTATTTATATTTTTTTTTACTCCAAATTATTTTTAATTTTATTTTTATTTTATTTTATTTTCTTTATTTAAAATTTGGAATAAAAATTCAACAAATTTGCAATAAAAATTAATTCAAAATTCTAAATAAAAATCAATTTAAAATACAACCACTAAATTATGCAAATAAATATTTAAAGTTAAATTTATTTCTTTTTTTTTTACTCTAAATTATTTGTAATCTTTTTGCATGTAAAAAATTTGCAATAATAATTAATTTTACAATTATTTCTCTTTTTTTTAATTCAAATTTTATGTAATCTTAAGTGATAAAATTCAACAAATTTGCAATAAAAATTCAACAAATTTGAAACACAAATTAATTTTACATTTATTTCTATTTTTTTTTACTCCAAATTATTTTTAATTTTATGTGATAAAATTAAATAAATTTTGCAATAAAAATTTATTCGAAATTTGCAATAAAAATTCAAGAAATTTGCAATAAAAGTTAATTCAAAATTCTAAATAAAAATCAATTTAAAATACAACCACTAAATTATGCAAATAAATATTTAATGTTAAATATATTTCTTTTTTTACTCTAAATTATTTGTAATCTTAATTGATAAAATTCAACAAATTTGCAATAAAAATTCAACAAATTTGAAATACAAATTAATTTTACATTTACTTCTATTTTTTTTTACTCCAAATTGTTTTTAATTTTATTTTTATTTTATTTTATTTATTTAAAATTTGCAATAAAAAATCAACAAATTTGCAATAAAAGTTAATTCTAAATTCTAAGTAAAAATCAATTTAAAATACAACCACTAAATTATGCAAATAAATATTTAATGTTAAATTTATTTCTTTTTTTTTTACTCCAAATTATTTGTAATCTTTTTGCATGTAAAAAATTTGTATTAAAAATTAATTTTACAATTATTTCTCTTTTTTTTAATTCAAATTTTATGTAATCTTAAGTGATAAAATTCAACAAATTTGCAATAAAAATTCAACAAATTTGAAATACAAATTAATTTTACATTTACTTCTATTTTTTTTTACTCCAAATTGTTTTTAATTTTATTTTTATTTTATTTTATTTATTTAAAATTTGCAATAAAAAATCAACAAATTTGCAATAAAAGTTAATTCTAAATTCTAAGTAAAAATCAATTTAAAATACAACCACTAAATTATGCAAATAAATATTTAATGTTAAATTTATTTCTTTTTTTTTTACTCCAAATTATTTGTAATCTTTTTGCATGTAAAAAATTTGTATTAAAAATTAATTTTACAATTATTTCTCTTTTTTAAATTCAAATTTTATGTAATGTGCAATAAAAATTCAACAAATTTGAAACACAAATTAATTTTACATTTATTTCTATTTTTTTTTACTCCAAATTATTTTTAATTTTATGTGATAAAATTAAACAAATTTTGCAATAAAAATTTATTCGAAATTTGCAATAAAAATTCAAGAAATTTGCAATAAAAGTTAATTCAAAATTCTAAATAAAAATCAATTTAAAATACAACCACTAAATTATGCAAATAAATATTTAAGGTTAAATTAATTTCTTTTTTTTTACTCCAAATTATTTGTAATCTTAATTGATAAAATTCAACAAATTTGAAATAAAAATTATTTTTACATTTATTTCTCTTTTTTTAATTCAAATTTTTTGTAATCTTAAGTGATAAAATTCAACAAATTTTCAATACAAATTTAATTAAATTTTGCAATAAAAATTCAACAAATTTGCAAAAAAAATGTATTTTACATTTATTTCTAATTTGTTAGTTCAAATTTTTTGTAATTTTATGTGATAAAATTCAAAAAATTTTCAATAAAAAAAAATCAATTAGAAATACAACCACTAAATTATGCAAATTAATATTTAAGTTACAATTTATTTCTCTTTTTTTAATCCAAATTATTTTTCAAAATACAACCACAAAATTATACCAATTAATATTTAAGTTACAATTTATTTATCTCTTTCTTTTCTCTAACCTAAGTGATAAAATTCAGCAAATTTGCAATAAAAATTAATTTGTTGTTATTTCATTGTTTTTCTCTCCAAAATTTGTTGTAATCTTTAGTGATAAAATTCAGCAAAGTTGCGATAAAAATTGATTTAAAATTCGATTTAAAATTCTATTTAAAATTTGCAATAAAAATTAGTTCAAAATACAATCACAAAATTATACCAATTAATATTTAAGTTACAATTTATTTATCTCTTTCTTTTCTCTAACCTAAGTGATAAAATTCAGCAAATTTGCAATAAAAATTGATTAAAAATAAAACAACAATTTGATAAGTGCCACGCCCACCGCCCACCACTCACCTCTCACTTTTCAGCTGTTACACTTTCAATTGGCAAGTAACGTTTTATTTTTTCTTGGCCATCATCACGTTTCTCAAATTTGAAATTCCAAACTTGTCGACGGTTTTATTGGATTTTTGTCAGTTTTTTAGTTGATTTCGATTTGATTTTGTGACGAATTTCGCTTTTTGTTGTTTGTATATTTTGAAAGCGTGTGAGATTTAAGCCAAACTTTGATGCAAGAAGAAGAAGAAGGAGAAGCAGTTCAAACGCAAAGAGCATTAACAATTAGCCAAATTCAATTTAATTCAATTTGCAGTCGACAGGAATTGAGTTCAAATGAATTCCGTTATCAATCCATTCATTGATATTTCAAATGCATTCATTCACTTGAAGTACTTGCAAATGTATTTACATTTACAAGCTAGGAAAATCAAGGCAGCATTTTTAACTACCAACAACTTATGTAACAAAATGAGCATTAAATTAACCCTTTTAACCATTTATAGATATTACAATAAATTAAATACTTACAAGTAAGAAATAAAACAAATACCTTAAGTTAAATTATTTATAAGCTCTTTAAATTGTAAACAAATATTTTCTATACTGAGACTCTCAAATCTATTCATTAATATTTACGAAAATATAACAAACTAGGAACATTTTGAAATACTCACATTTTGTATATTTATTGATATTTTAAATTGTAAGTAAAAGAAATTAGTTAGCAGTTTATATTTTTAATAATTAGATATATTTTTTAAATTTTACGATTTTCGATTTCTGTAATCAGTTGAATAGTAAATTAATTAATAAATTTACATCGAGTAAATTTAAAGCAAATAAATTTTAAAATATTTTATTTTGTTTACTTTTTATGAGCAACATTTTTTCGTATTTTTTTTTACGTAAAAATACCGCCAAAATTCGAAGAAAGTTTGTAAAAATTTCTTCAATGTCATATTTATAAAACTGGTTTAATTATGTGTCGTTTAATATTAATAATTATTATAAATATTTTTAAATTAAAAGGCAACATTTATCTCACTTTTTGTCGTATTATTTCATATTTCATATTTCGGAAAATATCAATTATTTTTACTGTCATCGAAGGAGCCAACGAACTGCAAATTAATTAGCATAATTAATAGCGTTTATACATCTAATTAACATCATGTCACATTTTTGCATGGTTTCCCCATTTGCATCTGGGAAAGTTACGTTTCCGATTGTCAAGGCCCCACTAAGGTAAATAGGCCCTATTTTAAGGGCCTACTATTTACAAGGAATGAAAAATTAGATAAAATCTGCTTGACATTTATTAAGAAATAAATCTGTAATTAAAAGGCATACAGAATTATGAATGATTTTTCGAGACTTTTTCAAATCTCCCATAAAAAATGTAAGTTTATTTCAAACTTGTTTGTTACGTTATCAAAAATTTTATTGCGGGATCACAAATAAAAGTTATAATCAGGGATTAAAACCGACACGAATATCGGTTTCAGTTACGGTTTCGATTATGCTCGAATTAAAGTTTTCGGTTATCGGTTATGCAAAATCTTGGAGTATCGGTTTCGTAACGGTTATCGATTTATTTTAAGTTTCGGTTTAAAAATACCGATATGGTTTCGGTTCACAAAAAAAATAAAAATTAAGTTTTTCGGTTGACCAAAATAAGAAGCGTTATTTATTGCTTTACATTAAAAAAGACTTAATGCTCTTATTAGCCTGAAAAATAATGTTATGGAATGAAAATTTCGATTATTTTGATTTTACTGATTTTTAATAACTTCGAACTACCATAACTTTGTCAAAAATCAATCAATTTTCAATCGCAATGTAAATTTGATGATGCATGATTTTTCCTCTAAATTCGTTCTGCATTTAAATTTTGTTAATTTTTGAAATTTTTTGAAAATCGAATTTTTTCGAATATTTACAGTGTTACCCCTTTGTCTTTTTTAAATTTTTCGAAAAAATTCGAATTTTCAAAATCAACAAAATTTAAATGCAAAATTTAAATAAACAAATTTGGTGGAAAAATCATGCACAAATTTACATAGCGCATGAAAATTGATTGACTTTTGACAAAGTTATGACAGTTCAAAGTTATCAAAGTTGCTCAATAGCTGCGACCAAAATTAACCCTTATAAATGAATAGGTTACTGAACGGTTATTTCGGTTAAAAGAGTTTCGGTTTATGGGTTTCGAAAATATTTTCGATTACGGTTTCAGTTACGGTTGAAATTTCAATTGGTTTTCATCGGTTAAAGGTTACGGTTTCGGTTAAGGTTTTAATCCCTGGTTATGAGCTTAAATAAAATAAAAATCTTTCCTAAAACAATGATCTGTATGAATGCGAAAAATATAATTATTGCATTTCTGTAAGCTAGATAAATTGGTTTTATATAAATTCGTAATAAATCTTATTTATGTTTTTGATTTAAAAAAAAAAGGGAAAATAAAATTTTAAAATTTATTTAAAAATACTAAAATAACTAATTTTTAATAATTAAAGTAGAAAAAAATAATACAATTAGTGAAAATAAAAAAAATAAAATTTCGAAAATACCAAAAATACGAATATCTACTAAATAAATTGCTTGGGTTTTCTGCAATTTTTGTAAGCAGATATAAATATGATAATTATGTTTTAAATATTTTTTTAGTAAAATTGAATACATTTTTAAAATAATTACATTCGTTACATTGCTTGCTTTCTTCTGCAGATTTAACGACTTGATTTTTGTTCTCCACTCGCAACCCAATGACAAGTTTTTACATGGAAAGGTCTTCGTAGAGCTGCTTTTTTGTTGGACGAGCTACCTTCACATATTTTACAGTGTCTTCATTCGCGTAATTATTATTATAATCTTGGCAATGATCTTATGATTGATGCAACTTTGGCTGCCTGTAAAATGATGTCACTTGATGCGGATTCCACAAATTAATCATATTTGTAGCTCTTATGCAATGTGAGAGGCAATAACGCCATAAATGAGATGAAACTGAACTGAAAGATGAAGCGACCGGTTAAGATATCGCATTCAAAATGCATTTGATCCTGTGATGCGTTGACCTAAATTGTGGCACGCAACCGAAAGTGAAAGGATGAAGGGAAGAGAGAGAGAGAGAGGGAGGAAGAGTAAGAGAGAGAGGCAGATTATGAGTCCGGTGACCAAAATAAAAAATAATAATAAAATTAAATCAAATAAAATAAAAACGAAAGACTTAGGCAACAAACTTGACAGTTTCTATAATTTTAAAAACGAAAGACTTAGGCAACAAACTTGACAGCTTCTTTAATTTTGAAAGCGAAAGACTTAGACAGCAAACTTGCCAGCTTTAGTATTGCATACGAAAGACTTAGACAACAAACTTGCCAGCTTCTTTAATTTTAAAAACGAAAGACTTAGACAACAAACTTGGCAACTCTTCTAGTTTTGAAAACGAAAGACTTAGACAACAAACTTGACAGCTTCTTTAATTTTGAATACGAAAGACTTAGGCAACAAACTTGACAGTTCCTTTAATTTTAAAATCGAAAGACTTAGGCAACAAACTTGGCAGTTCCTTTAATTTTGAAAACGAAAGACTTAGACAACAAACTTGCCAGCTTCTTTAATTTTGAAAACGAAAGACTTAGACAACAAACTTGGCAGATTTAGTTTTGAATACGAAAGACTTAGGCAACAAACTTGAAAGTTCCTTTAATTTTGAATACGAAAGACTTAGACAACAAACTTGGCAGCTCTTCTAATTTTGAAAACGAAAGACTTAAGCAACAAACTTGCCAGCTTCTTTAATTTTGAAAACGAAAGACTTAGGCAACAAACTTGACAGTTCCTTTAATTTTAAAATCGAAAGACTTAGGCAACAAACTTGAAAGTTCCTTTAATTTTGAAAACGAAAGACTTAGGCAACAAACTTGCCAGCTTCTTTAATTTTGAAAACGAAAGACTTAAGCAACAAACTTGGCAGCTTTAGTTTTGAATACGAAAGACTTAAACAACAAACTTGACAGCTCCTTTAATTTTGAATACGAAAGACTTAGGCAACAAACTTGCCAGCTTCTTTAATTTTGAAAACGAAAGACTTAGGCAACAAACTTGAAAGTTCCTCTAATTTTGAAAACGAAAGACTTAGGCAACAAACTTGCCAGCTTCTTTAATTTTGAAAACGAAAGACTTAAGCAACAAACTTGGCAGCTTTAGTTTTGAATACGAAAGACTTAGACAACAAACTTGGCAGCTCTTCTAATTTTGAAAACGAAAGACTTAGACAACAAACTTGCCAGCTTTTTTAATTTTAAAAACCAAAGACTCAGGCAACAAACTTGCCAGCTTTAGTTTTGAATACGAAAGACTTAGACAACAAACTTGGCAGCTCTTCTAATTTTGAAAACGAAAGACTTAGGCAACAAACTTGCCAGCTTCTTTAATTTTGAATACGAAAGACTTAGGCAACAAACTTGACAGTTCCTTTAATTTTGAATACGAAAGACTTAGACAACAAACTTGACAGCTTCTTTAATTTTGAATACGAAAGACTTAGGCAAAAAACTTGCCAGTTCCCTTTATTTTGAAAACGAAAGACTTAGGCAACAAACTTGCCAGCTCTTTCAATTTCACATATCGCATTCAAAAATCATTTGATCCTGTGATGCGTTGACCCAAATTGTGGCACGCAATCGAAAGTGAAAGGATGAAGGGAAGAGATAGAGAGAGAGAGAGGAGAGAGAGAGAGAGAGACAGATTATGAGTCCGGTTGGCAGCTGGCCAAGGGAAAAAAACAAAAATTAAACAAATAAAAAAAAATAAAAATAAAAACGAAAGACTTAGGCAACAAACTTGGCAGCTCTTTTAATTTTGATGACTTGGCACTTGGCATGACATTGGTTGGTTGGTGGTTGGTGGTTGGGTGGTTAAGTGCCTGCACTGACAGTTGAAGAGCACCACAATCTGCGAAAGTTGGCAGCCAGTTCAACGACCAAAGTTACCCCCCCCCCCCCCCCCCTTTATACACAAAAAAACAACCCAATTTTACTTTAGTTTTTCAGATTATTTTTTTGGTATTTCCCGTATTTAGTCTGGCGTCTCAATGTCAAACCTTGACAACAAATTAGCTGTTGTTCTCTCTTTGTAGAATTGCTCACGCATCATGCGAGAATCTTCGGCTTCTTCTTCTTCTTCTGCTTTTTCTTCTTCTTTGCTAGTTAAAATTTGTTTACTTTTGTTGGCCTAATTAAAAAACAATTTGTGTCAAGATGTGCGGCTAATTTGCAACTCAAAAACCTCGCAGAAACTATAGAAATAACAGCTACAAATGCTGATCGACTAAGCAATACCCTGTAGGCAGCTCAGCTCATATCAAATTATTGGGTATTACAGGATATTACCAATAAATTTCGATTACAGCTAACAATTTCACAGAAATATAAGAAATAAAACAAGTAACAAAACTGCCCGACTGAAAATACCCTTTAGCAAAACCAAAAAAAAAATCAAACTATAAAATAAAAACGATAGTTTTGTTTTCAATTTAAAATCCTTAAAAAACCATAGAAAAAACAACTATAAATGCTGCTCGACTAAGCAATACCCTGTAGGCATTTTAAACATACAAAATTTGTATAGTAATGTTTCAAGGAAAATTTCGATTTCAACTGAAAACTTCGTAGAAACAGAAAGATATGCGAAGTATGATACCCTGTAAAAGCTTAACATAAATAAAATTACGAGGTATTATAGAATACACAAAAATGTATTTTGATTTCAAATAAAAACTTGGCAAAAACCAAAAATATGACAAGTTAAAAATACTACTCGACTAAGTGATACCCTGTAGGCAGCTCTATACGTACCAGAATAGTTCAAATTTTGATTTCGATTCAAAAATATTACAAAACTCAATAAAATAGTAAAAGTAAAAATACTGATTGACAAAGAGATACCCTGTAGTCAGCTCAACACATATTCACTTTTGTACACAAATGTCAACTCAAGAATCATAGAAACAAGAAAAAAAAAACTGCAAGACCAAGTGATACCCTGTAAGCAGCTCTATTATATCTTAACACATCGAAATACAATTTATTATAGAGAATGAAAAACAACAACAAAAAAGTTCGATTTCATCAGTGACAGATTAAGTTTTCATCGATGCCGAAACTTTTCATCGAGAAGAAAAGAAAAGTTCAATACAATTTGATGTGTCAACAACACATACACAGTACCTACTATAAAAGTTTAGCCCTAACAATAAATTAGATAATTTACGGAATGTCATTAATAATATGGAATTGTGTGTTAAGTCAATGTGACAGCTGTAACAATGAAGTTGCCTCTCCCCAATCTCGAGTCCCCCTTTAAGTTATAATCATATGCAATCCTTTTGTTATAGGCATACAGAGTTTAAATAGAGTATAAATCGTATAATATCTAAATAGTGTAAGAAATATAGCTTGTGACATTTGTGTGAATTCCTAAAATCAAAAGATAATCACAATAAAAGTGAGAAATAAATAAAAAGTATTAAAGTTAAGCAAACCAAAAATAAATAATTTAATGCATTATTAAGAAAAACTGTAAAGTTTATTTTGAAAAAATAAAACAATATTTCCGGGACTGAAAATAATCACTATCGATAAAAAAATGCAACTAAATAAATCAAAAAATTGTTGTTTCAAATATACCAAATTATTTGCATTATGCTAATTATATTAAAGAATTTTTAAATGAAAACTTACTTTAAATGATTATTTAAAGACTTTAATTTTATATATCAAATTTAATAATTATTTGTAGTAAAAGCAATAAAATTAAAAAAATTCATTATTACTGATTTTTATTTTTTCAGTCTTTCTTGAAGACTTTTTAAATAAAAGTCTTTAAAGACTATTATTTTTGAGGAATAAAATAAAAGTCTTTTAAGCTAAAACTTACTTTTAATGATTATCTAAATCAAATTTAATAATTATTTGTAAAAAAAAATTTAATTAAAAAATTCATTATTACTGATTTTTATTTTTTCAGTCTTTAATAAGAGTTTTTGAAGACTTTCTTAAATAAAAGTCTTTAAAGACTATTATTTTTGAGGAATAAAATAAAAGTCTTTGAAATGAAAACTTATTTTTAATGATTATTTAAAGACCTTTATTTTATAAATCAAATTTAATAATTACATGTAATTAAAAAATTCATTACTACTGATTTTTATTTTTGTAGTCTTTTATAAGAGTTTTTGAAGACTTTTTTAAATAAATGTCTTTAATGACTTTT
The DNA here is from genome assembly GCA_035042165.1 of Drosophila kuntzei. Taxonomy (NCBI): domain Eukaryota; kingdom Metazoa; phylum Arthropoda; class Insecta; order Diptera; family Drosophilidae; genus Drosophila; species Drosophila kuntzei. The sequence continues at coordinate 1,224,132 of JAWNLU010001422.1, forward strand.
ATCAAAAAGTTTTAAAATAATAAAAATCTTTAACGACTTTTATTTTATTCCTCAAAAATAAAAGTCTTTAAGGACTTTTATTCGAAAAAAATCAAAATAAAAATTAATAAAAATAATAATTTTTAATTTTAAATACAAAATAATTATAAAATTTGATTCATAAAATAAAAGTCTTTAAATAACCATTACAAATGTTTTTTTTGCTTATTCCCTGCAATATTGAATGCGTTGCTAAACTTATGTCCACAGGTGTTTAACATTGATCTGTAGATTGATCTACGTTTTGATTGCCACCTGCCGTGTGGCATGCACCTTACAAACGCTTAACAAACACATTAACATATGTACATATGTATGTGCACATAAAGAGGTGTTAAATAATTTCATTCATTTCGCTGATTGATGTGGTTGTTGTTTTTATAGTTTTTATTGTTGCTGCTCACATTTGTTAACTGTGGCTGCCCCAAGGCACCAGTTATTGCTGTTGTAATTTATGGCTTTTACGCCCGATTTGCATACCCTGTAATCACTAAAACTGTCGAGTCGGGTATGCTGCACTTAAACTTAAAATCGAAATCACAATAATGATAGTTATAAAAATATTAATTATGATTATTACAATAATAATATAAAATATATTCATTAATTTTAGTTAAAATTTTTATTTTTTTATTTTACATATATGATAAAGATTTTATGGGTTTCATTCCAAAACAAAATTGCAATATTTAAAAGATCGTTAAATAATAAAATAAATAATAATAAATAAAATAAAAACAATAATAAATAGCTTACAACTTTTAAGCAATGTATGTTTATCTGTAATACCTATAATATGCGAATAAAACTCCAACACAATTAAATATATATTTACTTATTACAGGGCATTGCTTAGTCGAGCACTTTCACTTTTTACATTGTTAATCTCGTCTCGTTGTTGGTTTGGGCCAAAAGCAACACAACTGGCAACAGAAAAGAGGAACGGCAAAAAAAAAAGGTAACATTTCATTTTTATTTTCCTTTTATTTATTGTTAAAGTGCAGCCACAACGAGCTCACATTCACTTTTTTTGCTGCTTACACGTTCAAGTGTATACCCCGTGGCATGTGCCCAATGGGGTATTTCAGTTCATTTCATTAAGCCAAATGTCATTAAACATTTTTTAATTCAATTTCACATCATGAAAATGGATTTTTGAGAATGTTAAACTCATTTAAAGAATAAATTGGCTTTATATTGTAACATTTAAATAATTATTGTTTTCAAGTTTTTTAAAAGTAAAAAAAAAAGTATATTTGTAAAATACAAAACAATAACAGTTCAATCTAAGTAAAAAAAAGTAACTGCTAAAAATTGATTTTAAAAACAATGAATCTATGCATTTTACGGTTCCTGGTACATATAACTATTAACATTTCTAAATATTTAATGATAGTACAGGGTATCTGCTTATCGTATTTTTTGTGTAGTTAGACAGATCTCTAAATATGTTAGAGGCACGTGTTCTGTTAACATTTCATTGGACACCGCCCAATTTATGCTACAGGGTCGATCCAACCATTCACAATGGACCATCTTTACGTAATAAAGAGTCCCAAGATCCAAGCCAAATATATGTAATGTTATCTTGTTGATCAGTCATAATAATTAGCTTTGAATAGCTTTGGGAAATGTGTGTTGGCAACATTAACTTATGTAAATGTATTCAGTTGGCAGCATTAAGTTGAGTGCATTCAGTTGGCAACATTAAGTTTTGTGCATTAAGTTGACTGCATTCTGTTGGCAACATTAAATTTAGTTCGTTTCGCTGGCAACATTAAGTTTGATACATTCAGCTGGCAACATTCAATTTACTTCGTTCAGCTGGCAACATTAAGTTGACTGCATTCTGTTGGCAACATTAAATTTAGTTCGTTTCGCTGGCAACATTAAGTTTGATACATTCAGCTGGCAACATTCAATTTACTTCGTTCAGCTGGCAACATTAAGTTGACCGCATTCTGTTGGCAACATTAAATTTAGTTCGTTCAGCTGGTAACATTAAAATTTGTTTCGTTCAGCTGGCAACATTAAGTTTGATACATTCTGTTGGCAACATTAGGTTTGTTGCATTAAGTTGACTGCATTCTGTTGGCAACATTCAATTTACTTTGTTCAGCTGGCAACATTAAGTTGACTGCATTCTGTTGGCAACATTAAATTTAGTTCGTTTCGCTGGCAACATTAAGTTTGATACATTCTGTTGGCAACATTAAATTTACTTCATTCAGCTGGTAACATTAAAATTTGTTTCATTCAGCTGGCAACATTAAGTTTGATACATTCTGTTGGCAACATTAAGTTTTGTGCATTAAGTTGACTGCATTCTGTTGGCAACATTAAATTTACTTCGTTTCGCTGGCAACATTAAGTTGACCGCATTCTGTTGGCAACATTAAATTTAGTTCGTTCAGCTGGCAACATTAAGTTTGATACATTCTGTTGGCAACATTAGGTTTGTTGCATTAAGTTGACTGCATTCTGTTGGCAACATTAAATTTACTTCGTTTCGCTGGCAACATTAAGTTTGATACATTCTGTTGGCAACATTAAATTTAGTTCGTTCAGCTGGCAACATTAAGTTTGATGCATTCAGTTGGCAATATTATATTAAATACATTCAGTTAGCAATATTAAGCAATATTAAGTGCATTCAATTGACAACATTAAGCTTACTTCGTTCAGTTGACAATGTTCAATTTGATACATTCAGTTGGCAACATTAAATTTAGTTTGTTCAGTTGGCAACATTCAGCTTAGTGCACTAAACTTGTGTTAAGTTGGCTGCATTAAGCTTGCAACGTTAAGTTGGCTGCGTTTGTTCAATTGCATTAAGTTGGCAACTTTAAATTGAATGCAAACAGTTGGCAACGTTAATTTAAGTGCGTTAAGTTGGCTGCATCAACTTTGTTTTATTTGAACTGCATTAAGTTGTCTCGAATTAAATAAGTTTTACCAATTATAGTTTACCTTATAAAACACACACATTCAAATCATAAACTAATCAAAGTTTTTCATATTGCAAATCCAAGCCAAATTTATGTAATGTTATTATCTTGTTGATCAGTCATTACAATTAGCTTTGTGTTAAGTTGGCTGCATTAAGCTTGCAACGTTAAGTAGGCTGCGTTTGTTCAATTGCATTAAGTTGGCAACGTTAATTTAACTGCGTTAAGTTGGCTGCATCAACTTTGTTTTATTTGAACTGCATTAAGTTGACTCGAATTAAATGAGTTTTACCAATTATAGTTTAACTTATGAAACACACACATTCAACTCGTAAACTAATCAAAGTTCATAGTTCAGTGCAACAACAAGGACAGCAAATGTTTGCTTGGGATCATTAATCAAGCAGCAAATCAATTAAAGCGAAAGACAAACAAAAGTTGTGTGTGTGTGTGTGTGTGTGTGTGTGTGTTTTCAAAGGGAGTGAAATGAATAAGTCCGAACTCAAACCTTAAACATATTCCAATTGTAACTGGAGGCGCAATGAACATAACGCAGCTATTTCAAACGTATCAGGATCGCTCCGGAGAGCAGACGAATCGCATTAATGAGTATGTGGCAAGGGCGTTGTTGCACGTGGTGCACAGTCACATAATGAGCGTGACGCCGTCGCTGGTCTTGACTCTCTGCTGTCGCGACAATCATACGTGCAACTTTTACAACGAAATGATGAGCATACTCTTCAAAAGTTGGGGCATTGCACCACTGCAGATTGTGACCGTGGAACAAGGATTGGGACAGCGGCAACAATTTGTGGCTGGACGTAGACATTATAATTTAATATTCACCGATTCGTATGCGGCATTTGCTGAGATCGAGGTGGAGGCATATTCACAGGCATACAACTACAACGAATACTATTATATCTTTCTGCAAGCGAGGGATCATCTTGTCCAGAGCGAGATGCGTCGCATTTTTGCCCATTGCTGGCGTCATCAGCTCATCAATTGCAATGTTCAGGTGCAAACGGCAACGGGACAAATTCGTTTGTACACTTATCTACCATTTGATGATCACAGCTGCTCCAACATGACGCCAACACTTATTAATCATTACAATGGCACCCACATGCACCATCCACATCTCTTTCCCCGCAAATTGGGCAACTTCTTTGGCTGCCATCTGCGTGTCGCCTTGTGGCACATGCCCCCATTCATCTAGCTGCAGGATGAACTCCGAGGCTCCGAGGCACACATCATTGGCGGCCTCGAGGGTCGTCTCCTCCTAACACTCGCCCTCCGGCTCAACTTTAGTATTGCGGGCCAAACGCCACCACGCAATGGGGAACCCATGAGCAATATAGCCATGAAAATGGTGAGTAACAGTTTCCACTTTCCAGTATAAAGTAAAAAAAAAAAAAGTATAAATATAGTTTTCTATATTTTTTTTTTTTTTAGATGAAGGTTTATTTACCACAATTTTTATCTAAATTCCCAAAGGCCAGAAATATGCTTTCCAGTACCAAAAATATATTTTTTTTATATTTGTTTTTTATTTATTTTACCACAATTTTTATCCAAATTCTCAGAAGCCAGAAATACACTTTCCAGTACCAAAAATATAGTTTTTTATATTTATTTATTTTTTTTTTTTTTTTTGATAAAAAGGTTTATTTACCACAATTTTTATCCAAAATCCCAGAGGCTAGAAATACACTTTCCAGTACTAAAAATATAGTTTTTTATATTTATTTATTTTTTGATAAAAAGGTTTATTTACCACAATTTTTATCCAAATTCCCAGAGGCTAGAAATACACTTTCCAGTACTAAAAATATAGTTTTTTATATTTATTTATTTTTTGATAAAAAGGTTTATTTACCACAATTTTTATCCAAATTCCCAAAGGCTAGAAATACACTTTCCAGTACTAAAAATATAGTTTTTTATATTTATTTATTTTTTGATAAAAAGGTTTATTTACCACAATTTTTATCCAAATTCCCAGAGGCCAGATATACACTTTCCAGTACCAAAAATATATATATTTTTTTTTATATTGATTTATTTATTATTATTTATTTTTTGATAAAAAAGGTTTATTTACCACAATTTGATTTGTTTTAATTAATTAATTTGTGGTTCCTTAAGAGTTCATTTCGCACAAAATAAAAGGTGATTTGCATGTGAAATGACATTTAATAGGTAAATGTTTGATATTCCTTTAGTTGGAACGCAACGAGGTGGATCTGTGTTTGGGTGGAGTGCGTCAAACGGTTTTACGCAGCTTGTTGGCCACCTCGACGCACAATTATCATCAGACGAGCGTTAGGTTTGGAGTGCTAAGTGCCAGCTATAAGCTCAACTCCTTCGATATACTTCTCTATCCGTATCCAAGCACAATTTGGCTGGGAATTGGCGGTGTTTTCATATTGGCGGTATTCATGCAACTCGCCATGGAACGGATTCTACCAAATGATCCCAAACAATCTGTTATCATGCATTGGCTTAATGTGGAACTGATGTTTGTGGGAATGCCAATGATGCAGACGACGAGCTTGAATGCTAAACGAATCTATTGCATCATGTTGATAATTTACACATTGATCATACGCACCGTTTACCAGGGTAAACTCTATCATTTGATAAGGACACATCAGTTGAATCGTTTGCCGCAATCAATTGATGAACTCGTGGAACACAATTACACGGTCGTCCTCTCAGATGAGATGCACGAGATGCTCAGTGAAATTCCCACAGTTCAATATATGAAATTCCAACGACTCGGTGAGAATAGTACGCCAATGCAATCTCTTGATTATTTATCGGCACGACCACATGATAATCGTCTTGCGGCCGCGACAGGATTCGATTTCTTTATGAGATTCAATCGTTTGCGCGCCAACGAAGCTCAATTGAAACAAGAGGTGCCAATTCAATTTGAGCTCATACCAGAGGATGTCATTGATCTCCAGATGACCATGTACCTAAGGAAGCATTCATTTCTAATCGATGAATTCAACGATCAAATCATGTGGATGCGATCCGTCGGTTTATTGGCATTCTGGTCACGCTGGGAGTTGGATGACAATTACGTCTGGACAGAGCAGACTTTTAACTTTGAATTGTTTGGTCTGCAACAGCTCTATGGCATATTTATAATTGTTCTCATCGGATTATCGATCAGCACACTGCTTTTTCTGTTGGAGCTGCTTTCGCTACGATTTGCACACCTTCAACGTTGGTTTCTAACACAATAAATATGAAATAATACACTGAAAAAAATGACCAGCTTCTAAAATCAAGAATATTCATCTTAAATATTTTGTTCTTGAAATTAGACCAATTAGAATATCAATCTAAAAATTCACAGTTCTTAATTTAAGAATTTAAAATCTTAAATTGATAAGAAAATATAAATATGTCATATTTAATATGGTTAGAGTCGCCGCTTCAGTTTGAAAACAAAGTCGAGGTATCGAAAACCCGGTCTAGCCCCAAGGAAAAAACATATAATCGGAATATTTATACAAAGAAAAAAATCAAAAAAAAGTATAAATTTAAAAAAAATAAGTTTAAAGTTTAAAACATTTTATTTTTAGTTTGAGAATTTAAGACTGTTTGGTCTTAAATTAAGAACTTATTCTTATTTGAAATGTTCTTAAAATCAAGATGTGTTTTCTAAATTTAAGAATTTTATGTTCTCGACGCAATTTTTTGGCCAAAATTCTTACTTCTGAGACCAAAATCTTGATATAACAACATTTTTTTTATCAGTGTATAATTCATAGATATTTTCAAGATCGAGAAGTAGTAGTTTGTATAGTATGTTTGTATTTTGGTTTTCGGTTATCGCTTACGAAAAATCTTTGTATTCACTAAGATCAATATATTTAATAAGACCAATGTATAAATTTAAAAATAGCTTTTAAATTTATACAATATAATATAAATATAATTATAAATAGGATCAATATTTAAATATAAAAAAAAAATTAATACGATTCAGATATAAATTTAAAATATATTTAATAAGATCAATACATAAGTTTAAAATATATTTAATAAGATCAATAAATGAATTTAAAATCTATTTAATAAGGTCAATACTTAAATGTAAAATCCATTCACTAAGATCAATATATTTTAACACGATTTAATGTTATCAATATTCAAATTTAAAATCTATTTAATAAGATCAATGTATAAATTTAAAATATATTTAATAAGATCAATATTTAAATTTAAATTCTATTTAATAAGATCAATATTTAAATTTGAAATCAAATTTAGTTTTAAGAACGATGATTGAACCAAAATTAACCGTTATTCATGAATTGATAATATCGATTTAAATAAGTTAGGTATTTTGGTTTCGGTATAATATATAAAAGTTTTGTTTCGTTTCGGTTTTCAGTTACGGTTACCAATTTCAATCGGTAAATAACGATTCAAGGTAACGGTTTTTTGAATATTGCATATGGGAATCAAAAATTCCTTTTATTCACTATTCATTATTATTGCGCACAGTAAACAGTAAACATAAAAATTAGGTAGAAACCTTCTTGCCATTATAGAGCAAGAATAAGATGAGCCTGATCTTTCGCATCGCTTTTTCTGAATCAATGGAATCGTCAAATGTCAAATTCTTGATCTTAATCAGCTTCTCGTGCAATCCATTGTTCTCACATTGCCACATAGAAATGATATCATCGATATCAGCATCCTCATCCGAAGAGCTTGGATAAGGGAAATCTTTAATATACAAACTATTCCCTGAGGGAACACTTAAATCGTCCTTTGCAGAGCTCAAAATCGTTGCAACCGGCTTAAGCGACTCTATGTCTGGATTGAAAGATGTCAAGGGAACCGTCGAAGATAATTCCTTCTCGGACGAAGCTGGTGCAAAGGATGATTTCCATTCGGATATATCGGAAATCTTGTATGAAGGAGCTGGTGCCTTGTATGAAAGAGCTGGTGTCTTGAATGTAGCAGCTAAGAAAGATTTATTGGCCATTGAATGACCTCGCTGAGCAATCGCCAAATCGGAAGAAAGTTTCAGTTTTGAGACAGATTCCTGATCTGTGCATATCGGTTCAATTGGACATACGATCTTTGAACTGTCGGGAGGTATCAATGCCGCGAATGGTGACGGTCGTTCAAGTTTCGAGCATTTCTTGCGGACCAAAGTTGATTCCATGTCGGCAGGAGTTGGTATCTTGAATACGGAAAATGGTTCCTTATGTCCAGAATTTGGTTCCTTCCAAATGGAAGACAGTTCCTTGTCGGACGAAACTGGTACCTTGTCGGACGAAACTGGTACCTTCTCGGTTGGAGCTGTTTCATTGCAAACAATAGTGGTTTTCTGACCGGAAATATCCGATACATTATCAGCAAAAGACTTTACCTCGTGGGAATTGAATACTTTGGAAAATGATTGTGTTTCCTTATGATGAAATATTTGTACTATGACAGGAGATTGTACCTTATCAGATAAAACTGGTACATTATATGCAAGTCCTGGTTTCCTATCCAAGGTAGCCGCTGTCTTGATTGAAAGTGCTTTTGTCTTGCCGCCTGGAAGAGCAGGTGTCTTGTCGGACGGATCTGGCGTTTTTCCTACAAAAGATAGTGTCCTTTCCGATGGAGCTGTCTGCTTTCCTGGTAGAGCTGGTTTCTTATCGGATGGATCTGGTATCTTGCTTGGTAGAGCTGTTGTCTTATCAGAGAGATCCATTGTCTTTCCTGTAAGAGCTGCTTTTCTTTCCGATGGAACTGGTGTCTTGCCTAGAAGAGCTGGTTTCTTATCGGACGGATCTGGCGTCTTGTCTAGCAAAGATAGTGCCCTTTTCGATGGAGCTGGTGTCTTTCCTGGAAGAGTTGGTTTCTTATCGGATGGATCCATTGTCTTTCCTGGAAGAGCTGCATTTCTTTCCGATGGAGCTGGCGTCTTTCCTGGAAGAGCTGGTTTTCCCTCCGATGGTGCTAGTATCTTGCCTGTCTTATTGGCTGGATCTGGTATCTTTCCTGAAAGAGCTGGTTTCTTATCGGATGAAGCTGGTGTCTTTCCTGAAAGAGCTGCTTTCCTTTCCGATGGAGCTATTGTCTTTCCTGAAAGAGCAGGTGTCTTGTCGGACGGATCCGGCGTCTTGCCTAGAAAACATAGTGTCTTTTCCGATGGAGCTGGAGTCTTTACTGGAAGAACTGTTGTCTTACCCGACGAAGCTATTGTCTTTCCTGGAAGAGCTGGAGTCCTTTCTAGAATAGCTGGTGTCATTTCCGACGAAACTAGTGTCTTGCTTGGATAAGCTGTTGTTTCATCAGATGGAGATGGGATTTCTGCTGTAAGAGTTAATGTCACCTCAGATGAAGAAGGTATTTCGTCTGGAAGAGCTGTTGCTCTGTCAGATGGAGCTGCAATCTTATCTTGAAGAGCTCGTCTCTCAGATGGAAAGGCTGGTGTTCCTTCCTTCTCTTCTGCAGTAGGTGGTACCTCTCCCGCAGCTGCCGGTATCGATTCTAAAGAAGTTAGTTCCTCGTCGGAATAAAGTGGTTCCTCGTCTGATGAAGGTGTTATCTGATCTGGAGAAGGTGATTTCTTGCAGACAGTTGTTGGTTTTTCGTTGTGAATAGTTTTTTTGAAGCCAACAGTTGGCTTTGTGCCACTTTCTGAGGGAGATGCTTTCTTGTAGATATAAACGGGTTCCTTGTAACCATAAGTTGTTTTTTATAAACACATGTTGGTTTCTGATAGACAAAAGTATTCTGGTAATGATCTTGTACCATTTCGGCAGGAGCTGTTTTGTTGGGAAAAGTTTGTTCTTTGCAGTCCCGAGTCAAAGCAAATGGTTTCTTCACGACAGAAGATGATGTGTTTCCAGGAGTTTCAACCTTATTGGACGCAGCTGACAATTTCTGAAGTGCTGTTGGTTTCTTGTGAACACCATATTTGGGTGATGAAGCTATTTTTGAGACCTTAAGAGGCTGTTGATACTCGTCAACTTCCTGCTCGACATCTTCCTGCTCGTCAACTTCCTGCTCGTCAACTTCCTGCTCGTCAACTTCCTGCTCGTCAACTTCCTGCTCAAGTCGCTTCTCCTCAAGTCGTTCTTCCTCAAGTCGTTCTTCCTCAAGTCGTTCTTCCTCAAGTCGTTCTTCCTCAAGTCGTTCTTCCTCAAGTCGTTCTTCCTCAAGTCGTTCTTCCTCAAGACGTTCTTCCTCAAGTCGTTCTTCCTCAAGTCGTTCTTCCTCAAGTCGTTCTTCCTCAAGACGTTCTTCCTCAAGACGTTCTTCCTCAAGACGTTCTTCCTCAAGTCGTTTCGCCTCAATTTTTTCCAGCTCAAGTCGTTCTTCCTCAAATTTTTCCAGCTCAAGTCGCTGTTTCTCAAGTCGTTCAAATCGTTTCGCCTCAATTTTTTCCAGCTCAAGTCGCTGTTTTTCAAGTCGCTCAATTCGCTTCAGCTCATCTAGCTGCTTATTGTAGTTGAAATTGTAAAATTTGTAAAACCAATTTGTAAATTTGTATTGAGCTCGTCCAACGATCAGATCTCTCTGCGGTATATCCGAATTGATTCGAAGCTTCGCAAACGCCCGTTGTAGCACCGCAAAATTTCGCTCAATCTCATGTCTTACGTTGGTTTTCATCACCTTATTCAATGGTACAACTAGGGGAAATATTTTGTGCACCATTCGACAATAGATTTCGCCGGTTTTCAGCTCGGTCAAGTCTTTTAGCTTTACGCCCATTAAATCGTTTATCCAAATTAACAACTCGCGTGCAGACTTCGTATCTTTATTGTGAACCAATACATCCTCAGCAAGGGGATATTGGATTTTAAAGTCTCTCTTCTTCATTATATCGGTTTTTAAGATTTAAGAATAGCAAAAAATTAAATAAATTGTATTGATACTAAGTCCAAAAATATTCGTTTATATAAAAAACTTTCTTTAAATACGTACAAAATCAAATTTTTAACAAACTTTTTAAAACTCCTAAAAAATAAAAGTATATCTTTTCTCTCATTCAACTTGAGTTCAAATGATTTCCATGAAACACACATGAAACATTCAAACTAACAAAAAGTCTATGACCACTTTGATTTCTTTATTTCGTAAGAAAATATGTTTACTATGTCTATAGTTAAAAGAATCCATGTATCAAATGTAATATTTCTAATTCTATTAAGTAAAATTGCCGATTATGTGGCAGCTATAGTTGTACGAGTTTGACGAAATTTATTGAGCATATTTGGTAAATTTGATACATTTGTTCAGCAGGTATAAGACTACCAAATGCATAATCTGTAAGATTGGTTGATATATCGATTTACGTCCGATCGTTCATAAGATAGATATTTGATATAAATAATCCGTTTCGGTCGGAATGTACCAAGTTTCATCAAGATGGCTTTAAAGCGACACAGAAACAAACGAACATGAAAATATCAAAAACGATCAAGATAATATATAAAAATAAATGTAGTTCAATATTTCGTCAGATCAAACATATTACCGTAACAAATTCGGTCTCGGAAATCCACCCTATATCTCACTGTGGTTAAAAATAAAAGAAGTCCACTTTCTGGATCCTGTCATCGATTCCCACCCTATAAAGTGATCTCAGTGTGCTTGGAAAATAAAGTCGCTGACTTTATGGAATCTGTCATCGATTCCCACCCTATAAAGTGATCTCAGTGTGCTTGGAAAATAAAGTCGCTGCGTTCATGGAATCTGTCATGGATTCCCACCCTATAAAGTGATCTCAGTGTGCTTGAAAAATAAAGTCGCTGACTTTATGGAATCTGTCATCGATTCCCACCCTATAAAGTGATCTCAGTGTGCTTGGAAAAAGAAAGTCGCCGCTTTTGAAGTCTGTCATGGTTTTCTTTAATTCGTTACACAATTCGTGACAAAATTAGAATAACATTAGCAAATGTTGAACATGATTAATTGAGCTTAATTACAAACTATAATAGAATTGTCGCGCATCGAGATAAAGAGCAATTCCAACCCAGAGCAGAGTATTCCACACGGACTCAAGAAGTAACAGGAAGTGCGTATTCATGGAGGCGATGCGCCAATGCCAGGGCAACATTTTATGCATGATGGTGTGACCAACGTACATGATAATCGCATTCATGCCGCATTCGGTGAACGGATAACCCGACCACACTTGCCGCACATCGATGATATAATAGAGCAGCGATAGCAACAACAAGGCCAATGCGACGGTTACAAACACAAAGGACAGCGACCAAAGATTCTTGTTAACTGGAATGATGCCCTGTTCCTTAGAGAAGCCACAGAGTGCGCCACCAATTAGACCCAACAATGTGGCACAGATCAGCCAACGCTTGAGACGCGACTGCCAGGTGGAATGCACCAGCAAAGTGACGCCAGCAAAGGCGCCCAAAAGTGTCTGTACCACGCTCAAAAGGCAGCCTGCAATATAGAAAGAGAGAGAGTAAACATGAGTAAAATATAAAAAAAGACAGCACGATAAAAATATAACTTATAATTTATTATAATTTCATTATGAGAGAAAGTAAGATTATAACTAGGTGACGTATTCCCTTCACCTCGGGCTCTTTTTATTTTCCCCCAACTATACTGAGATCACTTTATAGGGTGGATGTCAACTATCGAATTTTGTTTGGCGAAATATTCAACGTTAGTGGAAGTATCTGCAAAACTGTTTTGAGTGCTCCAAAAATATATATTTCTCTATCTTAGCTGTGTTCGATTAAAAAACAATTCAGAGATGCTTGAGAGACTTTATTTTGTGCATGAAATGGTTTCTTGAGAGCAAAATGTGCTCAAAAAATGGCATAGCCGTGAAAAAATGCTAGTTGTATCTGACTATAACTATATTGTAATTTAGAATTAGTTACTATTCAATTATATAAATAAATAAATGCACATTGACAGCAATTGCAACTATTTATGTGTCAATGTTGGAGCTGCAATTAAACACATTATACTGAAAAACAAGCGAAATAAAGCTTAGGAAATTTCGGAAACATTGTATTTTGTCGACGAGGCAGAAGACGACATTGTGACGCCAATTTGTACAACTTATAGGCTTAAGTTAATTGATTAGAGTTACAAATTCGACCATGGTGAGTGAGAGAGACGCGGCAGAAAATATATTTTCTAAGCTCTTTGCTTCTTTTTACCAACTTCTGTGGATTTGATACATTTTTAAAGCACATTTCAGGACGTTACTCATACTTGTATTCTTTTGCCGTCTCCGGGAACACAAATCCGTTGCCGTTTTGAACCACAAAGTTTGTGGACCTACTCAATTAAATAAAATAAATAATAAATTAAATAAAGAAATAATTAACTAATTAATTTAAATTATAGAAATTTAATTGTTTATACTATATTTATAACAACTTTTAAATGTTAGTATATAAATTAAGCTGCAATTTTAATTCCGCTTAAATTTCTGCCATGGCTACCCACCCTATAAAGTGATCTCAGTGTTCTTGGAAAAAAGACGCCGCGTTTATGAAGTCTCTCATGGATACCCACCCTATAAAGTGATCTCAGTGTGATTGAAAAGTGAATACGTACCAAAGATGCCCTCGGGATCAAAGGCTGTGGCATCATAGACATATTTGGCCGTGGGATGTTGATAGATGTGATTATTGCTGAGCACAAGTAAATCGACGTAGCCGGCGGCGCCGCCAATGCAATGGGGATTTGCGGCATTATTTGACTTGCCGCCGGGACCAAGATAGCCACGTGGACAACCGGGCACATTGAGGCCAAATGTCAGTCCCAAATAGCTGGCAATCAGGGCTAAAAGCACAGCCAGCTCGCCGCTGAATAAGCAAATGTCGTAAATCGCACGCTGCCAGGCACGTTGCGGACTCAATTGATCTCTGCGGCTGCAGAGTGTATGCACCACGCCCACAATTAGATAGGCAATGCCAAAGCGCTGCAAGACGCCCATCAGACGCAGTTGCTCCAATTGCGGTCCATTTATCGAATTCAAACATAGTCCAATGGCAAACAATTTGCAAGCACGCCACACAATGCGCAAACAAATTCGTGTTTTACTAATGTCACGTCCAAGTTGCGCCTTGATGGAAAGCGGTATGCAGACGCCCATAATCCACAGGAAACTGGGAAAGACAATGTCCGCCAAGTGGAGGCCATTCCAGGCAGCGTGCTCAATCCAATTGTAACCGCCGCCGCCGCTGTTCACGAATATCATCAGCACAATCGAGAGACTGCAAAACAGCATGGAAATCAATTGAAAGAGAGTTCACAAAGAGAGTAAGAGAGAGTGACACTGTCACAGTGTTGCCAATTTAGCCATTTTCCCGCTAGATCTAGCGCTTTGCAAGTGGCAAATGCGGAATAAATTGTAAAATAGCGGCTAGCAGGAATTATAGCTTTTTTCCAGGGACCGTTAATAAAAGTTATGAGTTTAAAAAAATTTAGGTACTAAAAAGCCTCGAAGAGAAAAATATGCATATATTATTTTTTTTACGTCAAATTCAAAAACAGGGTAAACTTTTATTTGCAATTTTTTATTTTAAAATTACTTTTATTATTAAAATTAATTTATGTGATAAAAATAAAAAATAATTATTATTTTTCAATTTTTATATAAAAATGAAACCATAACTTTTATTTTCAATATTTATAATAAAAATTTGTATAGTAAAAATTGAAAATAAAAGTTAAAAGTAGTGCAGCTTGTAAAGACCAATTTAATAAACAGAGTCAATTTAAAAAGATTAAATGCTACTTTAGAAAGAGGTCTAAAATTCTTGAAGTTTTACAGGTATGGTCCTTGAAGAATGTGAAAAATAGAACACAACAATTTTTGTTTCTATTTATTCCGTATTCGACAGATATACATATGCTGTTGATATCGACAAAGTAGGAATTTTAGTAAAAGATAAGAGAAATTGTAATATTTTTTAACCCCTGTTATGAAATAGCTTTTTTCTAACACTTTCCATAATTTTTAGCTTATTTCTAGCTACGTTTTTTTTAATTTGACATGTTTGTGAATCGCGTTTCATTCCTAATAATTAAAACCGAAACGAATATCGGTTTAAGTTACGGTTTCGGTTATGCTCGAATTAAGGTTTTCGGTTATCGGTTATGCAAAATCTTGGAGTATCGGTTTCGTAACGGTTATTGGTTTTTTATAAGTTTCGGTTTAGAAATATGTATGGTTTCGGTATACAAAAAAAATAAAACTGTAGGTCTTCGGTTGACCAAAATAAGAAGCGTTATTCATTGTTTTACATAAAAAAAAACTTAATTTTGTTCAATTTGAAAATTTTAATTTTTTCCAAAATTTTGAAAATTTACATCCAAATAAATAAAATGAAAATTTAAATGTAGAACGAAAATCATGCTCAAATTTACATTGTTCATGGAAATTGATTGAGTTTTGACAAAGTTATGGCAGT
Organism: Drosophila kuntzei; assembly: GCA_035042165.1. NCBI lineage: Eukaryota > Metazoa > Arthropoda > Insecta > Diptera > Drosophilidae > Drosophila > Drosophila kuntzei. The sequence goes on from JAWNLU010001422.1 coordinate 1,239,556, forward strand.
TCAAAGTTGCTCAGTAGATACGACGGCCAGAACCGAAATTAACCATTATAAATTAATCGGTTACTAAACGGTTATTTCAGTTTAAGAAGTTGCGGATTTTGGGTTTCGGTACCGTTGAAAAAAATATTTTCGGTTACGGTTTCAGTTACGGTTACAAATTTCAATCGGTTTTCATCGGATAAAGGTTACGGTTTCGGTTAAGGTATTAATCCCTGTTCCTAATAAATATGTTTTCTATATCAAAGTACTTATTTTAATAATAATTTTGAAATTGTGCCAACACTGAGCGACAGATCACTGTGGAATCTATTGCTTACCCGCGAAACGTGTCCAGACTGCGCAGTCGCTTGCGCTGCGTCGCCTTGGCAGCGGCATCGCCTATGCTGTCCGCAGCGGCATCGGCCTCATCATAGCGGTAACGTTTCCAGGCGCAACTGATAAGCTTTAGCAATATGAGCAGCGCTGCCACCAGCACAAATACAGAGAGGAATGCTGTGGAACGTAAATAAGAGAGGAACGTAAATAAGCGAGAGAGGGAGAGAGATAGAGAGGGAGGCATGTATACACTCAAACAAAAATGTTACAAAACTGTTGAGTTAAAAATTAAATAATAATTTTAAATAAATGTAAAATATAAATTTATACAAATACCATAATAAAACTTATAACAATATTTACTTTATGTTCTTTTTATGGAATTTAAAAATAAACAACAAAAATGTTACAAAACTGTTGAGTTAAAAATTAAATAATAATTTTAAATAAATATCAAATATAAATTAATACAAATACCATAATTATAATATTAGTTATAATAATAACTCTACATAATATTTAACTTATAACAATATTTACTTTATGTTCTTTTTATGGAATTTAAAAATAAACAAACAAAAATGTTACAAAACTGTTGAGTTAAAAATTAAATATACAAAATAAAATATTAATCAGGGATTAAAACCGAAACGAATATCGGTTTCAGTAACGGTTTCGGTTATGCTTGAATTAAGGTTTTCGGTTATCGGTTATGCAAAATCTTTGAGTATCAGTTTCGTAACGGTTATCGGTTTTTTGAAAGTATCGGCTTAAAAATACCGGTATGGATTCGGTTCAAAAAATAAAAAAATTAAGGTTTTCGGTTGACCAAAATAAGAAGCGGTATTTATTGCTTAAATGAAAAAAGACTTAATGCTCTTTTTAGCCTGGAAAATAATGTTATCTGGTCACTGGAATAGAATGTAAATTTCATTATTATTTAGATTTTACAGATTTTTTAATAACTTCGAACTGCCATAACTTTGTCAAAAGTCAATCAATTTCCATGCGCAATGTAACTTTGTAAATTATTTTATCTCTAAATTTGTTCTGCATTTAAATCTTGTTGATTTTGAAAATTCGAACTTTTTCGAAAAAATCAAAAAAGACAAAGGGGTAACACTGTAAATTTTCGAAAAAAATCGATTTTCAAAAATGTTTGAAAATGAACAAATTTTTAATGCAGAACGAATTAAGAGGTAAAATCATTTACAAATTTACATTGCGCATGAAAATTGATTGAGTTTTGACAAAGTTATGGCAGCTCAAAGTTGCTCAGTACCTGCGACGGCCAGAACCGAAATTAACCCTTATAAATGAATCGGTTACTAAACGGCTATTTCGGCTTGAAGAGTTTCGGTTTTTAAGTTTCGGTAAGGCGGAAAAAAAAATTTCTATCGGTTTTCATCGGTTAAAGGTTACGGTTTCGGTTAGGGTTTTAATCCCTGATATAAATTAATACAAAACCATAATTATAATAGTAATAATAACTATACATAATTAAAACTTCTGCATAATATTTAATTCATAACTATGTTCACTTAATTTTTACTTTAAAAGTGTATCTTAAATATGTATATCAACAATATCAACAATTCAACAATTTTTTGTATTTTTGTTTAAAAACGTTGTATAAAAAATTTTAAATAAATATCAAATATAAATTAATACAAATACCATAATTATAATATTAGTAATAATAATAATAACTATAGTTAAGACTTCTGCATATTTAATTTATAACTATGTTTGCTTAATTTTCTTAGATTATGTAATTTAAAAATGTAGATACAATTTTTTATACGTAGTAAATAACGCCTTAATTTTTAAAATTGTCGGGATTTAATAAATAATAAATACTTAATAATAATTAAAAAAAAAAACAAGTAAATAATAGTAATTGTCTGTCATTGAATTAATGCTAATGAATTGACAAGTTATTTACATTTCGATAGACTTTTGTTGAAGAATTCGAATTAATTCAAAGTATTTTTGGAGATAAGATAAGAGTTAAAAACTCGAGTAAGCTTATCAAAATGATACTGATAATTGCGCGTATGCATAATTCTAATTATACTAATGATATGCATTAAATTAGACTTATAAATACGCCGGTTAGTGGACATTTACTTATCGCCAAATTCGCTATTTTCAGTTAATAATATGTCAAAATATCAAAGCCAAAATGTGGCACTTAATCATTAGCATTAACATTACATTATTCAATATTAATTAATTACAATGGGTTCTAAGCAGGAACCGTAACTGTTTTAAATTTTAAAATGAAATTTGCAGTCTATGAATTATTTCCAAATTTGTATTTAAATACTACGATATAACACTTATTTTTAACTTTTATTTAAAAAGTGCAAAATAATTAAATTTAAATTCTTATTTTTAAGTTACTTATGTAAATAAAAATTGATCTTAAATAAATATTTTGAATTAAATGAAAATTAAAAGAAATGAGAACTTAAAAATTATCTATTTTATATAAATTGTAAATAGAAGTTTTTGACTGATATCGCCAATTAAGACTAAAATAGGATTTTTAGCAGGGATTAAAACCTTAACCGAAACCGTAACCTTTAACCGATTGAAATTTGTAACCGTAACTGAAACCGTAACCGAAAAAATTATTTTCCGCTGTACCGAAACCCATAAACCGAAACTCTTTAAGCCGAAACAACCGTTTAGTAACCGATTCATTTATAAGTGTTAATTTCGGTTCTTACTGAACTGCCATAACTTTGTCAAAAGTCAATCAATTTCCATGCGCAATGTTAATTTGAGCATGATTTTACCTCTACACTCGTTTTGCAATTACATTTTATTCATTTTGAAAATTCGAAAATTTCCATTTTTTTTTTTAAATTTTACCCCTTATCATTTTTCGAAAATTTCGAATTTTCAAATTGAACAAAATTGAAATGTAGAACGAATTTGACAAAGTTATGGCAGTTCGAAATTATTAAAAATCAGTAAAATCAATATAATCGATGAATAACGCTTCTTATTTTGATCAACCGAAAACCATAGTTTTTATTTTTTTTGTAAACCGAAACCATACCGGTATTTTATAACTGAAACCTTTAAAAAACCGATAACCGTTACGAAACCGATACTCCGGGATTTTGCATAACCGATAACCGAAAACCTTAATTTGAGCATATCCGAAACCGTAACTGAAACCGATATTCGTGTCGGTTTTAATCCCTGAATTTTAATGTATTCCTAACTCTTATTAGCGGTCCTTAGTTCTAAGTGTTTTTTGGCATTAGATGAATTATGTACATTTAATTAGTAACTTACCATAATTAATGGGTACACCAGGTTTATCTACAGCAAAATTACAGCTGCCATTTGCCAACAGTGTGAGATTATATACGCCAAATTCTTGAAGATCGCTGCGACGCAGCGCACACAACGATGAGCTGAAAAGAGAAATCATTTAATAATTGAGTCAATTTAAAACACCTACACATGATTATACAATAGTCTATCATATTACAGTGCTTACAGTGAGCAGAGAGGGGAAGTTTCATATTTTTTAGTAAAAACACTTGTTACACTACACTGAAAAAAAAGACCAACTTCTAAAATCAAGAACACTCATCTTAAATATTTTGTTCTTGATATTAGACCATTTTAAGACTAAATTAACAAAACTAAGAATATTAATCTAAAAATTCGAAGTTCTTAATATAAGAATTAAAAATCTTAAATTGATAAGAACATATAAATATGTCATATTTAATATGAGGACAAGTCGAGGTATCGAAACCCGCTCTAGCCAAGGAAAAAAAACATATAATCGGAATATTTATAAAAAAAATAAATCCAAAAAAAGTATAGATATCAAAAAAATAAATTTTAAGTTTAAAACATGTGACTTATTTTTTTATTTTTGGTTTGAGAATTTCAGACTGTTTGGTCTTAAATTAAGAGCTTATTCTTATTTGAAATGTTCTAAAAATCAAGATGTGTTTTCTAAATTTAAGATTTTTATGTTCTCGACGCATTTTTTAGACCAAAATTCTTAGTTCTGAGACCAAAATCTGGATTTTAGAAAAAAAAATTGTATCAGTCTAGAACTTTTTTATGGTATGACGTTCTTTTTTTAAACATTTTCTTAGCTGTTTTTCAGAAGTGTACAGTTTGGTTGATATGGTAATATCTGGATAATATCTTAAACAACGCCTAATTAATGAAATTACATAAATACAAGGGAAAACTAAAAAGTTTGACCATTTTTTTCTAATATTCCCAGTATTTTGAAGTCAAAAAATCATAAAACTGAAAAAATGCCGCGATATAATATAATTTTCTTACTTTAAAAATATATGTATGTATATGAGTTAAATTTAAAACTGTGTATAAATAATTAATGGATATACATATGTAGATTTATTAGTTTCCACAAATTGTAAACAAATTTTAATCGGTAAGGACATTCTCGAGACATATGATCAAATATGCAAGCTCAACTCTAAGAAAAAGCTTTAAAAAAACTATAAAAAAACAACAATTATTTTATTAATTTTTTTCCCTTTCCAACACAACGGTGGAAATTGTTAAAAAGACAATTTTTCCTCCTTTTCATACAAAATAGTAATTTTTAGAAATTTTCAAAAAAAAAAATAGCGTAGAGATTTTTGAATTAGAATTATAAATTAGAAAAAAAATAAAATTTGCAGTCAAAATCAGTATTAGAATTGTTGAGAGAAACTTTTTGCATCAAAACCGAGGAAAAAACTCGAAAACGTAAACTTTTACAAAAATTTGAAATTTTCAATTGGTACTTAATGGGTTAAGGAAAGTTTTGTATAATTCGAACGGAATTAAAATGGTCTTTCTATTGATGCCAAAATTTACAAGATGGAAGTTCTACTTATGTGTAAAATTTACTTCAAATCATGTCAAAATACTTATGGCCAAATACTGTATGTATTAGAAAAAAGTGTTTTTGTAGTCTAGTGTTATTGGAAAATAAAGAAGCGTGTAAACAGATGACGCTGATAAATATAAATAAATATAATATATATATGCATATAATATACATATGTATAGTAAGATCGTAGTAATACACCCACACATACACATACACACACACACACACACTTACACTTACACATTATCGTAGGCATAACGACCCTGATCGTGTGCATATATTTTAAAGCTCAAAGCATAGGCTGAACTGAGCTTTAACGGTTCCAACGACGCCGACGTCGACGTCGACGTAGCAGCAGGCAGAGCTTTCACTTTAGTAAATGGGCACTGCAAAATGATTACAAAATTAATGTAAGATGTTACTTTTTGTTTGTTTTGGATTGGAATGTGGCGGGAAATTTATTAAATACACACATACCGTGTAACATTCGTCGGAAAGGGTATACAGATAGCTGGGTGCTCCATAATGTGATTGCAGATACATGTAGGCCTCGTCGACGTGCAGGGCACGCATATTGAGATCCCGCCATTGGGGATCCGTGTACTCCACCAAAACTGACATTGTGACTACGCTGACGAGGTCAATTAAAGTCCACTTCCACTTGAAGTCAAATTATTTATTGCAGTGCATGCGCGCACTCAATATTATACATCTATGTATGTATGTATGTATGTAATGTAGACGCTGTTGACGACTAACTGCGCTCGAGTTGCTGCTGCAAAATTGCCATATCGACGCCTCTTTTTTTCTGTTTTGTATATAAAAATGAAACCGAAACTATTTCGAGTGCGCAATAAAAACAAAACACAAACGCCAACAACAACGAGCGCAATAACAACAATCATAAATAAGCGAAAACAAAACGACAACAAAAAAATCAAGAACGGATATGCGCAGCAAGGCGACAAGTGAATGCTCTTACAAAATGTTGTGCTTAACATAACAATGTAGAACAGCAAAACAAAGTGTAATAAGAATAAATAATTTAAACAATTGTTGTTATATTAGTTGCATATGCGCTTATCAAACAAATAATATAAATATATTAATTAAAAATGTTTTTAGCCACGTTACACTTTAAGTGACAAAATCATAACAGTCTCTCGTTGGCAAGTGCATTGCAAACAAACTTGTTGCAGTGTTGCGTAATGGTCAAGCAGTGTTGTCAGTAGAGCTGTCGTTTTGTTCAGAACAAGTTCAAATGAACGGGGAACAAATGAACGTATGAACTATATCGTTTTTTTTTTAGTTGATCATTTTAAATTTAATTTTCTTTAATATTTTCTTATGTTTTTTGTGGTTTTAGTGTTTGTCTATAGTTTTGAAAATTCTTAATACTTTTTATATTTGAAAAAATATATAATAAAACTGATATGCCAACGCAGCTGACAGAACAGCTTTATTAATTTTTGTATATCAGTTTTAAGGCTTATTAGTTTCTTAAATTAAAGCAAAACACTTAAATCATAAATTATTCTGTTTTTTTTTTGGGTGCATTGATGCGTAGCCTTGTTTTATTATTTTATTCTTTCATCTTTTGTGTTCGACTGAACAATTCTTGATTTAGTTCACGAACTTATTCAACAAATTGAACTAAAATATACGAACTCTAGTTGATGGATTAATGAAAATCTTATCGATAACGATAACAAACAGCTGATTTGCCGATGAGTAGTGTCCATTAATTGTTGCTGCACTTGGGCAAGGCCACAGGCATATTATTTGGCTGTGTTTTCTTGCCCCCCCCACCGAAAATAAATGGCCAATGCAAGTGGAAAACTGGAGACGAGACGTTTGTGCGCCATAACATTCTTTGCGAAACTACATCCAGGCGATGTATGTGGCAGTAATGGCCTCCCGCTCACACCGAATTCGATAGCAATTTTGGGGCGTTCCCAGCGTCTCAAGGAGCTGAAACATGAGAATTTGTGTCAGTATTTGGATGTGGTGCGCGGCAAGCATGGTAACGCCCCCTCTCTCTCTCTCTCTATCTCTGCCCCTCCCCTCTGCATAAATATATATTTAATATGTGTGTTTGTTTAGAGCGCACTATTGTCGTCTCGGAATATGTGGGCTGTTCCTTGGAGGAGTATGTGAAACGTCATACAGATGCCCCCCTAAGGATGACACAAATCTTGGGCATCTTTCATCAGGTGGCCAGCGGCATCAATGTGCTCCATGCGCACAAATTTCTTATACAGAATCTGGAGCCGCGTCACATACTCTTGGATGGTGCTGGCTGTGATCGTGTCAAGATCTTTAACTATGGCATGCATCATATGACCAAGGCTGGCGCCTATGTGCCCTTTCCCATTGGCAATATACGCTATATGGCGCCGGAGCGTTTACTTGGCGCCACCGGCAGCATTAAGAGCGATGTTTGGTCCTGGGCAATGATGCTGCTGGAGCAACTGTTGCAAACGGAACTCTGGCCGAGATTGAAGCTAAGCAACATTGCCTGGAAGCTGTTGGCCTTTGTGCGACACACACAGAGCACACAATTGCTGGAGAAGATTGCACGCGAGCATCAGCGCTTGGAATTGTATCAAAAGTGGCCGCCAGAGTTGCGGGAGCTATTGGAGCGTTGTCTCAGCGTCTTGCCGTCACAGCGACCGTTGCCCCACGAACTGTTGCAGCACAAATGCTTTGCTATTGTATTACAAGAACAAGCGTTGAAGAAATCTAGTGGAGTGGAGCTGGAAACGTTGCCGCTGCTGTTGCGTTGCCCACTGTCGCAGATTTATCATCTGTGGCAGCTGGCGGGCGGCGATGTGCAAGCGGAGCTGAAGAAGGAGGGACTGATTAGGAGTGAGGCGCCTATTTTGGCACTGCCACAGATTGTACGTCTGAGCGGTCAAAGCGTTTGTCCGCCACGCAGTCAATCCTATTTGATGGATGAACGTATTGTGCTGTTGAAGCTGCAACCGTTGTTGCAACGTCTGAGTCGACTGCCCGCCAACGTTTATTTTCCGCTCTTACGACAGCAACAACAACAGCAGCAGCAACTGTTGCAACTGCAGCAACAGCAACAACTTCCATTGTTAATACGAGAACGTGACATTGAGTATCAATTTCGACGCGTGCGTCTTTTTACCCGACTTCTTCATGGTTATCCACATACCGCCGAGTTGTTGCAACGCGAGGCGGCCATTGACATTCCCCCACTGCTGCGGGGCGCCATTTGGGCCGCCCTCCTTGGTGTCCTGCCCAATGCGAGCTATGTGAAGATTGACAAATTCACAGCGACCACAACGGATCGACAAATTGAGGTGGATATACCACGGTGTCATCAGTATGATGAACTTCTATCCTCCCCGGATGGACACCGCAAGTTGAAGCGTCTGTTGAAGGCGTGGGTCACCGCGCATCCTCAGTATGTCTACTGGCAAGGATTGGACTCCTTAACGGCCCCCTTTCTCTATCTCAACTTTAACAATGAGGGTGAGTTGAACCCCATTTTACATCCTCTCACTAATACAATCAAGATAATCCTATACAAATGTCGATATATAACATAACACTAACAATATCAACATTTATAAATTGTAAATTTAAAAAACAAAACAAAACAATGAACAATTTAAAAAAAAAACAAAACAATGAAAAATTTAACGTGGCAGTAAAAATTCGGAATATTGTTATTACAAAATAAAAGTTAGGAACAACAAAAATTTGGATAACAAAAATATAAAAAAAATTACACAATGGAAATAAAAATTAGGAAAAATATAATATCAGAGTCGATGTAAAAGTTAGGAAAAACAAAAATTTGGAAAACAAACATTAGGAAAAGCCAAAATTAAATATATTTTTTATTAAGTCAAAATTCGGAATAATGTTATTAAAAAAAATAAAAGTCAGGAAAAACAAAAATTTGGAAAACAAACATTAGGAAATGCCAAAATAGTATATATATTTTTTATTAAATATCGCGCGAATTTTAATAAAATATTTTGGCTTTTCAACATTTATCTATTTTGCTTAAATTTTAAAAATACTTTTAAAAAGGAACCAGCATAAAATCATAATATTTTCTCAACGTATTTCAAAATAGCTAAAAATCCAGGAGGATCTACGTATAATATAAATAAAAATCCAATAAAAACTATATATATATTTTTCTTCGTCGAACTCTGAATGTTTTTCTTTTTTTATCTGAATATTTGTTGAATTAGTTGAATTTCCTTATTTATTATAACTTTTTTTTCATTCATATTTTGGTTTCTTAAAGTTTTATTATAATGAAGAAAATGAAAGTCATATAATATTTGTTAGATCTCTTGTTTAAAATCTATTTTCGGAATTTGCATTTCGAATTCTGTTTTTAGAAAATCAAAGTCTTATATTATCTCTGTGATCTCTTGTTCTTATTCGTTTTTCTGAACTTTTGATTCTGAGTTTTATTCAGAAAATCATATATAATATTTTTTAATTTTTTTTTCGTTTTCAGAACTTGAATTTCTAATTCTGTTTTTAGAAAATCAAAGTCATATATTATTTGTGTAATCTCTTATTCTAATTCTATCTCTTCTTTTTTTTTAAATCTTCTTTCAGAACTAGCATTTCTGAGTTTGTTCCGTTTCATACCAAAATATCTGCAGTGGTTTTTCCTGAAGGACAACTCGGCTATTATTAAGGAATACCTGAGCAAATTCTCACAATTGAGCGCATTTCATGAGCCGCTGCTTGCACAGCATTTATCGAGCATCAATTTTATACCCGAACTTTTTGCCATTCCCTGGTTCCTCACCATGTTCTCCCGTAAGTCAATTGTGATACGATTTGTTTTTTTTTTTAATAATAATTAGATTAATTTTATTTATATTTTAGATGTATTTCCCTTGCACAAGATACTGCATCTGTGGGATAAATTAATGCTGGGCGATAGTTCGTATCCGCTTTTTATTGGCATTGCGATATTGAAACAGCTAAAGAGCACGCTTCTCAGTTCCGGCTTCAATGAGTGCATCCTGCTATTCTCCGATCTACCCGATATTGTAATGGAGAACTGTGTGATTGAGTCACAAAAGATGTACGAATGCACGCCAAAAAGTATCACACATCGACAACATGCACTGCGCACACAGGCGCCCCATGTTCTGGTAATTATATCTCCCTCCAGAAATCTGGGATCGCCAAATTTGAGTTATTTTTATAGTTTTTAAGTTTGTTTCAAAAAAAATGTGCATAACAGGCAGAAGGAGGCGTGGCAGTCCCCATAAAGTATATATATTCTTGATCAGCATCAACAGCCGAGTCGATATAGCCATGTCCGTCTGTCCGTCCGTCCGTCCGTCTGTATGAAATTCGAGATCTCAGAGACTATAAGAGCTAGAGACACCAAACTCGGTATCTAGGTTCATCTATATTGCAAGCAGATCAAGTTTGTTTTGAACGCCCTAAAATCCAAATTTTAAATTTCATTTCTAAATTACAAGAACAATTTGAAAGCGAGAAACTGCAAATTTTCTACAGATGAAGCGTAAATAGTCTACGATCTGTGTAGAAAATTTCATTGCGATCGGACGGTAAATAGCGAAGATATTAAAATAATAAGTTAAGCTGTTTAATTGTGTGAGGGTTGGCAATAATCATAAATTAATAGCAGAAAAATGCTGCTAACAAAGCTGCAATTTGGCAGATAAATGTTACAGAGCTCTGTGGCGTACTGTGCTAAGTCGCCGAATTCATCTAATTTTATGCTATCACACAGGTCGAAGGTTCGAATCCTGCCTCGGCCGAATAGTTTTTTTTTTTTATTAATGTTATATTGTCATGTCTTATTGATGTTATATTGACATATACATTAACATTTGATGTTATTATACAATTTTAATTTAATTATTTTCTAGTAATCTTCAGCAATCATGATTATTTTTGATTACTAGTAATCGTAATCAATTAGTAATCCAAAAATATTCACAATACTATCATATTATAATTACAATTCTTTTAAATCTATAATCTAATTGATTACTAATTGTAATCAATCAAAATTTAACAGCTATTTTAAACCGAAACGATTATCGGTTTCAGTTTCGATCGGTTTCGATAATGTTTGTATTTTGTTTTTCGGTTATCGAAAAATCAAATGTTTCAAAATATCAGTATAATTGGATTTCACAGATGATATATTTAATGAGATCAATATATATGTATGTATATTTAAAATCTATTTAAAAAGATCTATATTTAAATTTATAATCAAAATTAGTTTTAAGAACGATGATTACACCTTAATAACATAATTGAATTTAATGCTTGATTGTACCGAAATTAAACGTTATTCACGAATCGGTTATTAATCGGTTATTTTGGCTTGAATAATTCGGTTTTTCTGATTCGATATAATAAAAAAGTTTTATATCGCTTAGGATTTCCGTTACGGTTACCAATTTTAATCGGTTAATATCGGTTAAAGGTTACGGGTTCGATTACGGTTTTATTCCCTGATTTTAACTCTTATTTTACGAAAAAATGAGAAGAAAAATGTTAATGTAAATGTTAAAATTGAAAAATAAATTTTATTTTTGATAGTTCTTAATTTAAATTTTAAATTAATTTTTATAATAAAAATTGAAAAATAAATTTTATTTTTGATTTTAATAATAAAAAATGGAAAATAAATTTTATTTTTGATTTTAATAATAAAAATTGGAAAATAAATTTTATTTAATTTTTTTAAATTGAAAAATGAGCTGTTTTTAAATAATTAGGATTTTTGAAAAATAAAATTTATTTTTAATTTTTATAATAATAAATAAATTTTATTTTTAATTTTTAATAGAATTATTTCATAATTTTTTTCAACGAAAATAAGTTAATGATATTTAATTCTTATGTGGAATAACAAAATTAAAATATTATGTAATAATGGTGTTTATTTGTAGGGTAGTAAGAATAACTCTTATTTGCGATTCCTGGCAGAAATTCAAATTGTATATGTACATATATTAAATATAATATATTAAATGATTTAATTGCAGGACATTGGACTGACAGAGGTGGAATTGAAGCATTTGCAGTCGGAGCAATGTCCAAGAATAAGTGCCAAGGACGTGCATCAATTGTTGTTGCGAGCACCCAATGAATTGGCATTAATCGATCTGCGTAGCGTTGTGGAATATTCACGTGTCCATGTGCCGCACAGCATTAATATACCCTTTGCCACGGTCCTGCTGGGTGAGCAGCGTCTGGAGGCACTAAATGTGCCCTATTTGGATTCACAATTGCGTGGTCGCATTGTCGTCTGTGTCAGCAATATACATCAGCATGCCGTCGAGGTAGATAAACACACTTGACTTAATTCATCAATCCACTTGAATTCTAATCCTTTCTATCTCTCTCTGTAGTTCTCACACTTCTTGGTCGCCTGTGGCGTACTGCGAACCTGCATTCTACACAAGGGCTTCAATGTCCTGCACTCAATTGAGCCAAATATACTCATCTCGAATTGAATTGCGAGCTTTATAGTCGTTTTTTTTATGGAATCGAATTCCCATACGCCTGCTTCTTTTACTCGCTTAGCTTAAGCTCAGTGGCATTGTATTGTATTATCCAAGTTTTATAAATCTGCATTCAAATTATTCAAAATTTACGGACTCTGTTAAGTTTGCAGCATTTTGCTGTTAATGTTGCTCATAACAGCGCTACTTGCTCCGTTTTGCGTTAACATTGCTCATACAGCGCTTACGTGCTCCGTTTTGCGTTAACATACGTTTGACAATGTGGCTATTGGTTATCGTTACATTCCAATCGATAAGCTTTGCATTTGCTTTATTGATTAAGAAAATAAATTCGTCTATTTAAAGTCCATCTCTATGCGTATATATACATGGCAATATTAGGGATGGTCATATCCCAGACAGTATCGATATTGATATGTGTAAAAGTTATTTAAATTGCTTTGTGAATGTGAAAAAACGTCAGACTATTTTGGTGATTTCATTTAAAGTGTTTATTTGAAGTCTTCAAATAGCTTTAATATTTTCTATCGACATGCTTTAATCGATATATATTTGCAGAGTTGCATTGGTACCATGAAATATGAAAATTATTTTCTTATCTTTATTGCATACATTTTGTAAAGCAGAATTTATATTATTAAATAACTTGTCGACAAGAAGTAACCTGAAAATGAGTTGGAGTAACACAAGTCGCGAAACTGAAAAGATATTCCACACATGGACAATAGAAAACTTTAAGTTGTTGTTTGATGCGAAATTAATTTATTATATAAGCCCAATATATAGAAGTCGCCAGATATTTGAGTTGACACTAAATCAGGATCTTCAAGCGAATAAGCTGATAATTGGGATTTATAACAACAAAGGCTACATCGGCATGGTAAAAATTTATTTGGGTCAACATTCGGCAGATTGTGAAATCAAGTCTTTCCCATTGCCTAAACATGAAGAAATCTTTAAGTTTTGCCCCGAAACAAACGCAGTATTTAAAAGCGCTTCTTTAAACGGTGACAAACTAATATTACACTGTGAGATCACTACGATTGGAAAACTTGTGGAGACAAGTGGACAGGGCAATTTAATCAAAGTTCCCAATTGTAAATTAGCTGAAGATCTTGGCGCTTTATTTGATACAAGGGAATTATCCGATGTGACAATTATCACAGCCGACGGCCATAAGATTTCGGCTCATAAGAACATATTGTCAGGTGAGAATAAATCCTATACCCAAGAAACAAGATTGACAAAATTATTGTTATATATTTGCAGCTCGAAGCAAAGTATTTGCGGCCATGTTCAAGCATGAAATGAAGGAAAATACTGAGAATTGTGTTGCCATTGGCGATTTCAATTTCGATGTTGTCTCGGAACTGATTCGATTCATGTATACAGGGGAAGCCCCTAACTTGAAAGAGATGAGTGCAGATCTTCTGGCGGCAGCTGACAAATATCAACTCGACAGGTTGAAGGCGATGTGTGCCAAGTCCTTGAGCGGCAATCTATCCATAGAAACTGCAGCTATAGTGCTAAAGACAGCCGATCTTTACAACCTGAAGGATCTTAAATCCAAGGCAATTCAGTTTATTCAAAATAATATTCACGAAGTGATTGAGACTTTACCCTGGAAAAGTATATTATCCACTTTGATCGAACAAAAAGTCGATGAATTAAAACTAGATGACGATTTATCTATGTAGCCTCCAAAAATATTAAAGAATCGGGCAATTATACAATAGATACAACCTTAAATTCTCGTGCTATATTATGAATATAATGAGTGTGAAACAATATAACAATCCACTATATTTAAGTAAACATAAGAATTTTTGTACGAATTTCTCTGATTAGAAATTTCATTTGTTTCCATTTGCTAACAAAAGCACAACGCAATCAGCTGTTGGAATGTGGTGGCAGGTTGATAACCGAGTTAATAAATTGGAAATTTGAAATTATCGATATCGATATGTTCTAAGAGATCGTGTGGGTGACGATGTCGATGAAAATATGACTCATTCGAAAAAGACCGCGTGCCTCAAATGAATGAACTAAATGAACTACAATCAGCTTGGTTCACCAGTGTTGCCAACTTAGCTTTTTCGACTAGATTTTTGAGAAGGATCGTATTTAACCTTATGCCTGTTACATACATTTGCACAAAACCATTATACACTTTTGTCTACTGGCAATAAACGCAGGGTATAAAATCAACCAAAAAACCATAATATATTTTTATCTGACTTCCTTGCAGATTTCCTAGATTTAGATATATCATTATTCAAATGCAGCCCTGCAATGATATATCGAAAGCATCGATAGAATATATTTCAGCTAATTAAAGAAATCAAATGAGCCATAAAAACAAAATTAACAAAATAATCTGAATATTTTAAACATTTTATATTATTATAACTATAAAAAAATTAACAATTCAAATTAACAGTTTACAGCAAGCACATCTTGATATCGATATTTTTCGGCTAAGCTCATCCCTAATGCTATCATGTACATATATATACGCATAGGGATGGACTTTTAATAAGTAATTTTCTTTTCTCCACACGAAATTAAATATACAAATGTTTTTTAATTAAAAAACGACAAAATATACGTTAAATAAAATAAAAATTAAAAAAGTCTACAGAACTATTAAAATAATTGCTAATATTATGTCCAATTGGAATAGAAATGTTTTTTTTTTTTTGTAATTTAAGAAGAAAATCGGAATAGTAGCTCATCTATTAGAGTTTTATATTACTACGGTAAAAGCATTGCCAACCCGCCTTTTGATCTTTTTTAGAGATTTTACCATTCATAATATATGGTATCCTTCTTGTTTTATTTTTTTCCACCATGATTGAATATATGAATTTGTCGGGAAACGGTGAAGCAACAGGTTTTTTTAAGTCAACTAAAAAAGTAACGGGATAATCCGACGGGGCGTCTTTATGAACCGAGCTGCCACCCAGCAAAAAAGAACCGTCTGGCAACACTAAAAGACAAGTACGAAATTCATATTTACAAAATTTTCCGAGATGGTTCTTTTTATAATTTTTTCTTATTTTTGAAGCTAGAACTTTTTACATTTTTGCAGCGTTTTTGTTGAATTTTTGTCAATTTTATAATATTTTTTTGAAACCCCGTTGAAACGAGGTTGAAACCTTTATAAAAATTATCCCGCGCATTTTAGTTAGCTTCGAATTAAAAATTTTCATCAAAAATTAACTTAGTTTCAAAATTTGAGCTAAATTAGCTTAAATTTGAATCGCGCGCCTTTCGAAATAGAACATGTCCAACAATAACAAACGTAAAACTTTTGTCATCTCTTTCTATCGCTTGCCTTGCTGAGAGCCGAGAGAGCGAGTTGAAAAGTTTTTGACCCCTCACAACATCGGACGAAGTCGAGATGAGTGCAAGCGAAATAGCAACATAGCAACGCACAAGGCAGCAGTGTTGCCAACTCTTCAGAACCAGAAAAAGCTATATCAACATTTTCAAAAAGCTAGAGCATTTATAAAAACATCCAGACAGAAACCCATTGTAGTTTTTAGTTGCTTTTGTTATTATTCAAGTAGTGAAAGGTCGAGCTCAACAAAACTTGTATCTCCCTCAGCTCTGTAGGATTGGTTTGTTCCATTTCATTTCATGCACTTTAAAGGCACTTCATAATTTTGGTAACATTTATTTGCACTGTGCAATCTACATATATCTGTATATATATATCAAATTATTTATAATTAATGATTTTAATGCTAATAAATGTTGCGGTTTAACAAAGAGATAACCAATCTCCAAAAAAAAGTTATTGCTACTTTCAATAAAGCTGGAATTCCTGTCACCCGCTAGATCACAATTTTTCCAGCGTTTGCTTTTCGAAAAACGCCAGATCTGACGGGGAAAAATCGTACTTCGCAACACTGCAAGGTAGGCGCGCAGAAATAATTTGTTGCGGCTGATTGTTAATGGAAAAGTGAATAAGAGAGAGAGAGAGTGAGAAAGAGCTAGCTGTGTTGATATGCTTGTGAAAGTGACGAGTGGAAGCGAAACAGCAACATAGCAATGCACAAGGCAGGCGCACAGAAATCGCAGCTACTAGTTGTTTATAGAAAAGTGAATAAGAGAGAGTGAGAAAGAGCTGTGTTTGCTGCTCAGTTGCGATGCTTGTGAAATTGACGAGTGGAAGCGAAATGCTTCTCAGTTGATTGAAGAAGCTTCACTCGATACGATTTCTGTATTTTCTAAAGAATTAAACAAAAAAAAAAATAGAAGCAAAACAAACAAAAATAAAAGAATACAAAAACGAATTGTGCGCGGTGGAGTTCCAGGTGCGAAAATTGCATTACGCGAAATATTTAATTGCGACGCAATGCATTAACTAATTGGCCACGCGTGCAGGTGTCGAACATTTTTTAGTTTTGTGTACAACGGTGAAACGCAATGAAACAGGTGGGCGCAATATTTTTTTTGGAGGGGGTGTTCAAATGATGTGGAATTTTTTTTCTGTCGTTGTTGTTGTTACTGATGATGTTATGCTTTACTTATGTGCAAATGAATTGTGCAAGGCAGAGTAACGTTAACGCCAGCGTCGGCGTCGGCGTCAACGGCAGCGTCAGCTTTTTGCCGTTTTATTATTATTGCAAACTGTAGAACAATACATATGTGATTACATATACATACAAAAGGTATACATATACATATGTACGTGCATATGCTGATAAAAATGACAACATATACAGTTAGTGAAGAAAGTGTTTTGACAAAATCAAGAAACATTCACATACATATTTGTTTAATTATTTATAAAAATTAATTTACATTAAAATACATTAAAAATAATAAAATAATGTATCAAATAAAAGCCATAAAAAATATTATACATATATTTTTTGCAAGTGTAAATTTTTGTTTTATTTTTTTTTTCAAAACACTTTCTTGACTAACTGTTAGTGTGTGTGTGTGTGTATGTGTATTTGTGCTGTTATTTGATGCCTTTGTGACAGTTAACGACGACGTCGACGTCGTCGTCGCAGCGGCAGCGGCAGCATCGTAAAAACTATTTAGTTTGAGTGAATCACTTAAACTAAAATGATGAAGTCTTTATAATCTTACTCAGGAACACACACACCCTCATTGTGGGGGGGGGGAGTATGGATCAGCACAATCGCATTGTTGTTTATGACGCCCTCATATCGCCAGCAACAGACCGCCAATTGTCGACAGCGACTGCGACTGCGACCGCGACTGCGACAGTGGCTGCTGCCTGTTATTGGATGACTCGCGCGTGACAGCCCAACAAGTTTCTTATTGGGATGATGAAGTGTATGAGAGTGTGTGCGTGTGTGTGCTAACACAATTCCAAGATGATTCCTGGGCATATGTATGACGCAAGAGCTTGTGCCATTTCCTTTTTTCTTCCTTCTTTCCTTCATTTTTATTGCATACTTTTCTGTGTGTTAATGGGTCGAGTGTACGCACACACACACAAACATGTACATATGTATATCTCTCAGTGAGAGCTGTTATTAATATGGCCGCCCAGCCAAAACTGTTAAAAGGAAGCACGAGTGAAGAGAGAGCGAGACAGAGTGAATTGAGCGCATTTTATGGCATAACTCATAACAATTTCAATGCAAATTTTTTGCCATTAAGATGAGCTGTGTATGTGTGTGCGTGTGTGCGTATTTACATTTGAGTTGATTAAATTTTTTGTGATGCATGTGTGTGTGTGTGTGTGTGTGTGAGGACAACAAGTATTGATTGCAGGCCATGGCTTCCAGGATTGCCGCTTGGCCCAAATTGCGCACTAGGCCTAGAGCCAGGGGCGAACACACACAAATCAAAGCTCTGTCTCTGCGGCAACCCTAAAACGACGCGACGCTGCTTTGCATAACTGACCAAGTGTATATGTGCATGTGTGTGTGTGTGTGTATATGTTAGAGGTGTGACTTTTAGCTCAATTTGCTGAGTCGTGAACTTAATCATTCATTTAGCTCAATTGTTCATGAACGATATGTAATTCTATTAATTGTTATTATTTTGTTTGACATTTCAAAACACAGAAATACTAAGAAATTTTTTATTGATACATTATTTATGATAAAGATATAAATATAATTTAAAAAAAAGTGTAAAATCATATTCAAGATATTGAAATTGTTAGGATTTTATTTTAAATATTTTTCTCTATTGCTTTTCAAAACATAAAAATATAATTAATTTCTAAATAATAAAGAAATGCAATCTTAGTACGAAACATGATGATAATATTATATATTCTTCTAATCGTAATTGTTGAAAAAATCTTAAACATATTTAAGAACATTTAATTAAAAAAGGAAATTGAAAATAATATTTTAAAAAAATGAAATTAAAAATAATTAACTGAACAAAATGAACGATATACATAGACAGAAAAAGTTTTTTCGTTCATTTTAATGAGCCGTTCATTTGAACGAGACAACTCTAATTTGTGTGTGTGTGTGTATTGGCCATATACATACACGTTTAAAATGCGCATACATACAGAAAAGTGTTGAGCAGCAATGCTAACGTGAACGTTCACGTTCAGTTTCGACTTTCCTTTTGGCCAAAAAGAACGTGCAACGTTTATTCCTACTGTGAACATTTGGACGGACGCCTGTGTCGTGTCTCCAACTACCACAAATGTATCGCAAACGCAAACGCCACTAAATTGTGTATGTGTGTGTGTTTAAGGTTAACTAAATCTCATTAATATATGCATATAGTTTAAACAAAAATCAAAGTTACTTTAATAGGAGGAGGAGGAGGAGGAGGCGTTTAGGTATTGTTTGCTTTTCTGCTTGCTACCTCAACAGATTTCGCTCTCTCTGTATGCGTGTGTGTGTGTGTGTGTGTGTGTGCAAGTGTGTGTGTAGTCGTGTCATGTGACCGCGCGCGCAAAAAACGTTCGTTTCACCACGATTCACATTGCGGCCGACACTTTGTCCTGGCTTAAAAAACACACGCACACACACACACAACTCTTAGCGTAAGCATGCGCAGCAAGCAAATACTACGTGCTGCTCCCACACACACACACACACATGACCAAAAATTAAAAATAGTGTGCAAAGAGCTTAAATACATTTTTGCACTTTGCCAATATTCAATTAACAACATCAGCACGCGCCCTAAACTAGGCAACAATAATTGTATTTAACATTGCAAATGAAATAACTACACATAAATACAACACAAAGAGAGCAAGGAAGAGCTCAAGAGAGTGAGTGAGAGTGTAGTGTGTGTGTGTGTGTGTGTGTGTGTGGGAGAGCGAGCGCGTGCCAGGCTGTGCTGCTCTCAGTATTGCCAGAACAGCTCTTTTTTCGGCAAATCTAGCTCTTTTTTTGAAGTTTATTTGTGGAAAGAAGTCAAAAACAACGGGCATATTGCTCCAAAATGTACTTTGATTTTTCGCATGTGAGAGCCACAAATGTTGTAACTGGAACAACTTAGTATTTTGATTGTTGGAGACTTATGGTACTAAAAAACATGAAAAAAGATTTGTTTTTGTTTGAGTAAAAAAATCATTAAAATTATAATTTTTTTCTTTGTGTTTTGGGTGCATTTAGCCTTTAGCCTTTATAGCTATTTGAAATGGATAAAAAGTGCTTCCGACTAAAAACCAGGGACTGAAAATAATCGTTATTGATAAAAAATTCTACTAAAAAAATCCACTATAAGAACAATTTATTTTTTCAAATATACCAAATTTTTTTGTATTTACAATATCTTTGCAAAAAGCTACTTACATATGTATGTATATTTGAGAATTTTGAAATTAATAATCACTTTTAATGGTTATTTAAAGACTTATTTAATAAATAAAATTCAATAATTATTTCTGATTTCATCAGTCTTTTTGAGAGACTTTAAAGACTTTTATTTCTGATTAATGAATTGAAAAATCTCAAAAGAACATTATTTTTGGGGAATAATAATAATAAAATGTTGAATTTTTTTAATCAAAAATAATTTTTAAATTGGATTTATAAAATAAAAGTTTTTTAATAATCATTAACAATTATTTTTTGCTCAAAACAGTTATGGTGCCTGCTAAGAACAGATTTTTTTGTTGCTAAAAAGTAGGCAACACTGGCTGTTATAGCGGGTGGGAGAGCGGTAGAGAGAGAGAGAGCGTGAGAGTAAACGTGAGAGTAAAGCTACGCAGGGTTGCTCTAAACGTCCTCGTCCTAGTGAGCTTTGTCGTTCACACGCTCTCACGCTGTCCTCGTGTCGCGTGCGCCAAACACAAGGTGCAAATAAAAAAGAAGAAAGTAAAGAAAAGAAATGCCTTTACACACACACACACACGACGCGACGCAACGCGACGCCGCCGTCACTCTGCTCAAAGTGGCAGCAGCAGAAGCAGCAAAAGCAGCAGCAGCAGCAGCTCCAGTTGCCAACTAACCAGCTAACCAGTAGCATTTTTCTCGTCTTACATATCCCCGTGTGTGTGTTGTTTTTGTCCGACTTTGAATGTCGACTCCGTTTTGCGTTTATTTGCTTCTTTTTTTTTTTTTTTTTTACTTTTTTACCGTTTGTCTCTTTTTGCATGTGTATGTGATTGAATCTCTGTATGTGTGTGTGTGTGTGTGTCTTTTTCTAGTGAAAAATCAATTGATACACATATTTTTGTTATTAGTGCAAACAAAAAAAGAAATACTTAAATATGCTAAATAATAATATACGACAGCTGAGAAAATTATCAATGTGAATAACAACTTGTAAAAAGTTGTAAAACAAAAAAAAGAACTTTGCTCAATTGTTGGTTTTTTTTCGCGTGTGCTGTTTATTATTATTGTTGTTGTTATTCGCAACATAAACGGCGGGGGGAAAAAAAACATAGAGGCGGTCGCGGGCGCGGGCAGAAGGCGCCAAATGTGTATTAAATAAAAATGTAGTAAATCCAAGTGAGTAGCAACAAGCAACTTGAAAAGGAAAAAAGAAGAACGAAGAAATTGCGAGCTGTGTATGTGTGTGTGTGTGTGAAAAATCTGTAAATCGAGGTTATCTATACGTGTGCAAACGCACACACATAAATATATAATACATACACATGCAGAGAGTGAGTTGTAGAGTGGGTGGGTGAGGGAAGAGAGCATGGTGGTTTGTGTGTGCTCAGCCTCCCAATCAGTGTTGCCAACCATTTAAAAATAGCTGGAAACAGCTAGAAAAACCTAGCACGAATGTCAGATAAAAAGCGATTGTAGTTTTTTGGTTGATTTTATATCCAGCATCCATCGAATACATATTTTAGATCAGTATTACAAAGTTTCCGTTTGT
This sequence comes from Drosophila kuntzei, assembly GCA_035042165.1. Classification (NCBI taxonomy): domain Eukaryota; kingdom Metazoa; phylum Arthropoda; class Insecta; order Diptera; family Drosophilidae; genus Drosophila; species Drosophila kuntzei. Next base: position 1,261,588 of record JAWNLU010001422.1, read on the forward strand.
AATTTATATTTTTTGTTAGCTTTTTTTTATTGTGGTTCCGTGGTTTTTTGGTAAAAGTTTGAAAAATAATTGAGTTCGATTCCCACCCTTGCCATGTTAAAGAACACTCATAAAGAACATTTATATATGTACCGCTAAGGAACAGCCAAAAAATTTAATAATTGTCCATAAAAAACAAATTTTAAATTAAAAAAAAATAAGTTGATAAAAGATTATAACAAAAAACTTACATTTTTTTTTACAACTAATTTGAACTTAATAAATAGCTAGAATTCCAATTTTAAATTTAACATTTTAATTTTACAATTGTATTTAAAATTTAATAAATCAGTTTCTCTCTCTGTCGACGTTAAATAAATAAATGAATTGGCATTCGAAAAACTGCAGATTAGGCGAGAAAATAGCTGAGTTGGCAACACTGTTGTTTACACAACCAGCAACAACAACGGCAAGCGATGGCATTTTAATCATCATTAGGAAGCACACACATACACATGCATACATACATTGCATGACACACAAAGAGAGAGAGTGAGAGAGAGAGAGAGTGAAGAGAATCATTAAAAACAGAGCAGCGGCTACGTTTTACTCGTTGTCGTCGGTCAGGCGCCGACATGTGTGTGTAGGTGTAGTTGTATTTGTGTGTGTGTGTCGTCCACTACATGTGTCCAGAGTTTGTTGCTTTGTGTTGTTTGTTTGCGCAAATTAAATTTAAAGTATGCCAGCGATTTGCTTTTCACTTTTCTTTTTTTTTTTTATTTTATTTTTTTTTAATTTTACTGTTGCGCGCGTCGTGTGTCCTGGCTAAATACACACAAAGAGAGTGAATGTGTATATACGTGTGTGTGTGTGTGTGTGTGTTTATATGTATATAAGTGTTTGTTCGTTTGTTTGACAAAGCGTAAACAATTGCAAATAAGAAGAAGTAGAAAGAAAGGCAACATCGACGTGCGATGAGTGTGCGAAAAATCGATTTGTGTGCCATCCCAAAAATAAGTGCAAATAATACATACACATATTTGTATATATGCATGTATATATATATAACCCATATATGTACATATCGAATTGTGTTGTCATAGGTCTTGCCCCACTGTGTTTGTAATGTTGTGCAACATACACACATATACATATACACATAATTGTGGCAAACAGCGATTTTCAATTATACTTTGTAGCCATTTAACATTTGACTCTTGACACACACACACGCACACACACACACACATGTATAAACGCAGAGCAACCTCATTAACATCCCCCATTGCCATTTAAATGCTGCCAGCTCACTCGCACTTGCACACGTTTAACATTAACAGCAGTAGCTGTAACAGCAGCAGTGACAGCGACGCCGACAGCGGCAGCGGCAGCGCAGTTCGTTTTAAAGCGCGCACCTTTTCAACGGCCATTGCATTGAAAATGAAGATGGCACTTGAGAGCGCGACTTGTGCTTCAATTCATTTATCGCTGCACGCTCCAAAAAGCCAGGCGACAAAGCTGTCGTTAACGATATTGCAACGTTTCAATTAAATTGTATATTTAATGATTGATTCAATTGTTGCTTAGCCTAGATAGTCAATAAGAAAAAATAATATATTCGAATTGAATGGTATTATTATGTTAAAAGCAACAAGTTTCAAGAAACCTTTCAATATGTTTTTAAGAATTTATCAAATATACAATTTTCGTTAAACTTATAATGTTTCATTACATTTTTATTGACAAATTTTGATATAGTTTCTAAAAAATTGTTAAGAATGCAATTCTTAGAGTGAATTTCATTAAATTATAAAACTAACAATGAAAACATTTCGAGAAATTAATAAAAACTCAAATTTTATATAGAATTTCATTAAATTATAAAAGTAAGAATTTAAATAAATGCAATTATTTAATAGAAACGCATTAAATCATAAAACTACAAATATTTCAATACGTTTTCATGATTAATTTTGATTCTTAGATTTCATTAAAAAAAGCATTATTTCTTAGACAGAATTTCATTACATTATAAAGCTAACAATATTACATTTAATTTTCATGAAAACATTTCTATTAAAACTCCTAGAAATTAATAAAAATTCCATTTTTATATAGAATTTCATTAAATTATAAAAGTAAAAATTTAACATTTTCATAAGCTATCAAAATAAATGCAATTATTTGATACAAACGCATTAAATCATAAAACTACAAATATTTTATTGCATTTTCATGATTAATTTTGATTCTTAGATACAATTTCATTACATTATAAAACTAACCTTAACTAAATCTTCAAAAAATTATTAAAAATTCCATTTTTATATAGAATTTCATTAAATTATAAAAGTAAAAATTTAACATTTTCATAAGCCATCAAAATAAATGCAATACAAATGCATTAAATCATAAAACTACAAATATTTTATTGCTTCTTTTGATTCTTCGATAACATTTTATTACACTATAAAACTAATGATATGACATTTTAAATTCTTAATGGAAATTTCGTGAAATTATAAAACTAATAGTAGTATTTGATTACATTTTGATGAGTGACCTGAATGGATGCTGAAAAGTATGCTAGCAATTCAGTTGTATTCATACTTTTTTCCATTATTATTCCGTTCCATTGTTAGTGTGTCAGTGTTTTTTTTTTTTTTTTTTTTTTTTTGCTACTATTGCATCATCATATTGTTAGACAGGAATTGACGAGTGAGTGAGTGTGTGTGTGTGTGGCATTGTTGCAGGCAACAATCCATTAACGTGGCATGCAACAAAAAAAACTTTCAACTAATGCGATTTACTTTCTTTTTTGTTTGATTACAGCTCTTAATTCGACTATTGCTAACCTAGTTTCACTTCCCAAAACAACCAAAAATCAAAACCCAAAACAAATAAATTCCAACAAACAGAAGAAGAAATACAAATTAAATCAACTCGATCAAGTTAAAAGAAGAGAAGCAACAATTACTGCAAATAAATCTGGCGAATTCCACAAACTTCTAGCGAAATTCGAAGGAGAAGAGAGTCAGCAACAATATTATTATTATTTTTTTTTGAGTGTATCTACAGCAGCAGCGTCAGCGGCAGAGGACGACTCATGTTAGAAAAATGAAAAAGTTCACGTTTAAAGGAGTTCTGGATGGATTTCGACAAAGCGTACAGCCGCAAGCCATACGACAGGAGCAGGAAATTCAGGAGCAATTGAAACCCGATCATTTCACATTGAAGAAAGTAAGAAGACAAGCTGAAAAACAATCAAAGTGAATTCCATTTATATATATACATATATACGTATATATATATTTATTTAGAGACATCTATGACGTCTGTTGTAGCCAGCGGATGTTTTATTTGGTAGCTGTACTCAATTGAATCTATCATAAGACACACGCGGCTATTACAGTCTCGTTCAAAAAGCATCGTACAACAATTTGCATTCAACAATTGAACTATTTTCTTTCTTTCTTTTTTTGTAGTTACAATTTTTAATTGACCTCCATCTATTTTACAGACCTTTCGCCATGGCTTTCCATTTTCACCCACATCCTTTGCCTTCGATCCAGTACAAAAACTATTAGCGATTGGTGATAAATCCGGCTATATACGCATGTAAGTTTCAATATCTACTTTATTTTATTTTAACTATATTAACTTATTTGTTTTTAAAATTATTCAATAAGAAAATCGCATGAAGTTGGCTGCACTAACGTATTTTATTTAGTCAAGTGATCTGGCAACGCCGCAAACTAAAGTTGGCTGCGCTTAATATGTGATCAAGTTTGTTTCAACAATCTGGCAACACTTGTGATTTTAAATTAGATCCTCCTTTTTATCGCAAATAAGAATTATGAATTCTCAAAAAAAAAAAAAATCAAAGTTTACAAATCGGAAATGGAATCTGTATATATTTTAATTTGTATGATAATAATTAATTTCAACTCTTTTATTTTCAATTTTTATTATAAAATTATTAAAAATAGCTGTTATTTTTGAGTTTTTAAGTAAAAATCTAAAATAATAGTTATTCTATGGTTTTTCAAATTCCAAATTTCAGTACAAGAGTTCCAAATTCAAAAGTATTTTTTAGTCAGTCAAAATATATCTATTTGTGGATATTTATTGTAACTTTTATATTATTATTCTTTGCTATAGTTCTTAGAACAAGTTGAATAAAAGACAAATATTTTTCAAAATTAAAATGAAACAAATATGTGATTATTTATTTTGTCAATACCATTTCTTAATGTTATAAATGTATAATAGTAATTGATTATTTATTGAAAATTTAATCGAATTGAACTAATTGATTGATTTATTTAGCTTGGGGCGACCTGGCGTCGATGCACATGCCAAACACGAGGGCGAATCCGAGTGCGCTGTTCTCTTCGCCCAGTTCCTGGTCAATGAGGGAGCCCTGGTCACAGTCACCGCCGATGACACCATACACTTGTGGAGCATACGCCAAAAGACGCCGCGCATTGTGCAGAGCCTCAAATTTCAGCGCGAGCGGTAAAGAAAATGAAACAAACTTAATAGACCCCTGTACTTTTTTTAAGTACGGGGTCTAAAAAAACACCACATATTCAGGCCTGTTTCGAATTCCGAACGTTTTCAAAAAGTAGAAACTGTTCCCAACAGTGCTGCCAACTTTTGTTTGAAAAAAAGAGCGGTTTTTGACGGGATAAACGATAAAAAAAGCTGAAAATTTATAAGAAAAAAGCCATACAAAAAGCTGGGTTTTCAATTCATTAGTTTCAGCCAGGCGTCCCGACATTTTTGTTTATAGTTTTTATTATTTTATGATCACTCGAATTGTCTCAAATTAACTCACTTCATTTGAAGCTTTCTATAGAGACGTAATAATTAATATTAATTTTACTAAAGGTAGCGACAAAACAGTTGCTGCAATAATTGTTCTTACTTTTTGCATATACAAAAAAATCGGAAAAAAAGCATTTCGCTGTTTGCAAATTTTTCTAGCAAATGGCCTTTGAAAAAAGCCAGATTTGACGGGAAAAAAGCGAATCTGGTACCCCTATAATTTTATAATTATTACTAAAAACTTAAATCAATTTATAAAATTGTATTTAGATTTTTATTGTCATTAGATGATTGCCTGTCTTGTGCATATATTTATTTTTATCGACAATAAACAGAGTTGTCACCGATTCATAATAAAAACATTCAAGCTTCAATTTTCATCTAAAATTCGATTAGATTTATTTAAAAGTATTTTTGAAAATTCATTTTAAGTATTTCATGTTAAATATAGCAAATAGAAGTTTAATTAGACTAAAACTTCATTATTCGAATTTTATTATTCAATTGAAGCAACTCGAGCAGCTTTCGATTGCGAGAGTTGTTATCGATAACAAAAATTAAAGTGGCACGGTTTTGTTTTTCCTGCCATATTTTGTACGTGTTTATAAAAATTCTTTTTAAAAATATACTTTAACTTTAAACAGTTGAAGTTGTGATGTTAAACGATTCTAAAAATGTTTAACAATATTACAATTTTGAGTTTTTTAATTTAAGGGATTTATTTAAAAGCTTTAAATAGCATTTACTTTTAATTCCGTTGACGTTTTGAAAACGACAATTCTTGGAATTCACTCGTTTTCGGAATTCGGAACAGGCTCGATTAATTATACACATTTACTTAATTCCATTAATAATTATGTATAACATAATTTATTGAATTTCTTTAGGGTGACTTGCATACATTTGCCCGTGGGCAGCAAATGGCTGTACGTGGGCACCGAGAAGGGTAACATACACGTCGTTCACATAGATACATTTGCACTTAGTGGATATATTATTAACTGGAATAAAGCAATTGAAGTGTGAGTATCAAAAAAGTATTGCCTACTTATTGGGGCAATCCTTTATACTAATTATTGATACTCCGTACTCAATACTTTTATATAGTTATTAATTTTTAATATTATATATTATATTATAAATTAATATTATAAACCTTAATATATATTAATATTATAAACTGAGCATCTCAGTTTAGATCACAGAAACTAAAAAGGCTAGTGACACCATTTTTGGTATATGTACATACATATATATTATTATTCGATTTTGGAAAAGCTTGAGTCACATTTGTGTGAAAGTATTTTTAATGTAAATATTATAAAAATTTTTCCAAAAAGTTTCTTTTAAAAATATTCACTAATATCATCTAAAATGCAAATTTTATAAAAATTTTCCCAAAAAATTGTATTAAAAAAAATCCAATAAAATCTTCTGAAATTTGGCATACATAAAGTTTTTCATATTTACTAACTAATCTGTAAATTTCATGCGAATCTGATTAAAAACACACAAGTTATTTAAGAAACTAATTTTTAACTTGTTTCAAGCACTGAAAAATGTGCTGGCGCCACCTAGCGTTCATTTGGCTTAAAAAGTGTATTTTTTTTTTAAATGAATATTTATGAATATGTGTGAGTTTTGAAGCATCTAAAAACTGAGTACAGGGTATCACTTTGTAGATTATACCCCAGTGCAGGGTATTTACTTGATTGCTATTGTCTCTTTTATTTAGGGTTAGAACTAGTCATCCAGGTGCTGTGATTGCGTTATGTGATAATCCATTGGATGCAAACAAGGTGAGTCATAAAATTAAATTATTATGTTAATAATGTAAAAATTATTAAATTATTATTAGACAAATTCTTCATATGTTTTCTTAATTTAAAAAATATATTTCTTAAGCTCTCACACTCTAAATCAATTAAGGAAATTCCTTACACACTCTTAACTGAAAAATAATAATAATATTATTTAAAAATAGAAATTCTTACCCTATTATTTTTATTAAGTATTTTTTTATTACTCATAAAAAGTAGAAAATGAAATTTATTAAAGATCTTTATCAAAATATTGGAATAATGAAATTCGTCATTGCTTGTAAAATAAATTTCTTAAACTCTTACACTCTTATTAATATGTTATATTAAATCTATATAATGGTAAAAAGAATGTGAAAATTAGATTTGTTCGTCATAAACATCTAAAACTTGAAAAACATGTTTAAAAAATTCGCACATTCTTATTATTATTAAATATTATTTTATTAATTATAATAAGAATTCGAAAATAAAATTTATTAGAGATCTGTACCGAAATAAGGTAAAGCATGTGAAAAAAAAACTTTCATAACTTAAAAAATATGTTTTAAACTATAAAAATAATAAGAAAGCAAAAAAAAGATTTATTGAAAATATATTTCCTAAACTCTGAAATATTATATTAAAAATATAAATAATATTTATTTGTAGATTGAAGAAAAATTCGTCTTACATTTATTTGAAGTTTGAAGTGAAACTCGTCTTAAATTTTCATAAAAATATCAAATATATTTCCAAAAACTCTTACACTCTTATTTGAAATATTAAAATAATAGGAAAAATATTAAAATGAAATATTAAAATAATTGGAAAAATGTAAACATAAAATTTATAAGAGAAATTCATTATATAGTACTTCTTTAATTTAAGAAATATATTTTTTAAACTCTGAAATAATATGTGAAAATAAGATTTATTTGAAGATAAAAGTGAAATTCGTCATATATTTTAATAAAAATATCAAATATATTTCCAAAAACTCTCACACTCTTATATGAAATATTAAAATAATAGGAAAAATATTAAAATGAAATATTAAAATAATAGGAAAAATTTAAAAATAAAATTTATAGGAGAAATTCATCATATAGTTCTTCTTTAATTTAAGAAATATATTTTTTAAACTCTGAAATAATATGTGAAAATAGGATTTATTTGAAGATAAAAGTGAAATTCGTCATTATATTTTCATAAAAATATCAAATATATATCAAAAAACTCTCACACTCTTATATGAAATATTAAAACAATAGGAAAAATATTAAAATGAAATATTAAAATAATAGGATAAATGTAAAAATAAAATTTATAAGAGAAATTCATCATATAGTTCTTCTTTAATTTAAGAAATATATTTTTTAAACTCTGAAATATTATGTGAAAATAGGATTTATTTGAAGATAAAAGTGAAATTCGTCATTATATTTTCATAAAAATATCGAATATATATCAAAAAACTCTCACACTTCTCATTCTCTCTCTTTTTCTCTCTCTCCCTCTTCTCTATGCATCTCTACTTCTCTGTTGTCTCTCTCTTCTCAGTTGCTTATTGCATTTGAGTGTGGGCTGCTTGTGTTGTGGGATCTGAAAGCGAAATGCGCTGAAATTCGATGGCAGGCAGCCGAGGCTGTTAAATCTTTGGCCTGGCATTACGAGGGCAAATACTTTGTATCATCGCACACAGATGGATCCATTTGCTCTTGGCCCACAAGGCCGCAGCCCAAGCCCCAGTCCCAAGTTTGTCCGCATGGTAAGTTTTCGAAATGAAAGTAATGAAAAACCCAATGAAAAACTGATCATCAACCGTTTTCCATTCACTTATAGCGAAAATCAACAAGGATGGCAATGCGGAAAAATGCAAACCGATTTATAAAGTTGACTTGAAGTCCAGCACAACTGGGTAAGCATAATTACCAGCGATTGAAAATAATCATTATTCAAATTAATCAAAAATTCAACTAAAAAAATCAACTATAATAAAATTAGATTAGATCCAATTTTAGTTTCAAATATACCAAATTTTTTATATTTACAATATCTCTGCAAACAGCTAATAAACTTATATTGGCGAGTTTTTAAATTAAATATCCCTTTTAAGACATTTATTTTATAAATCAAATTTAATAATTATTTGTGATTAAAGAAATTAAAATTAAATATAATCATTATTATTGATTTTTATTTTTTTAAATCAATTTTAAGAGTTTTTAATGATTTTTTTTTAATAAAAGTCTTTAACGAATATTATTTTTGAGTAATAAACTAACTAACAAAAACTTTTATCCAAAAGTTTTCAAATAATTAACGTCCTTAATGACTTTTAATTGAAGACTTTTAATTTATTTCTCAAAAATACAATTCTTTAAAGACTTTTAATGTATTCCTCAAAAATAATATTCGTTAAAGACTTTTAAATGTATTACTCAAAAATAAAACTCTTTAAAGACTTTTAATTTATTCCTCAAAAATAATATTCGTTAAAGACTTTTAAATGTATTACTCAAAAATAAAACTCTTTAAAGACTTTTAATTTATTCCTCAAAAATAATATTCGTTAAAGACTTTTAAATGTATTACTCAAAAATAATAGTCTTTAAAGGCTTTTGAGTCTTTTAAATGGAAAATAAAAAATTTAAAAATATTATATATGTTCAATATCTAATATTTACGAATTTTTAAATTAAATATCACTTTTAATAGTTATTTAAAGGCTATTATTTTATAAATCAAATTTAATAAATATTTGTGATTAAGAAAAAAGAAGTTAAAAATTTAATTGTACATAATCAAATAAAATCAAAAGTAATCTGAAAATAAACAAATTAATTATTTTTTAGATTATTTTTAGCTAATTGTAATTATTTTTTTTAGTAATCTTAAGTAATTGAGATTATTTCTGATTATTAGTAATCGTAATCAATCAGTTATCATTATAAATCTTAAATAATCTTAACTGAATCATTATTTTACCCGAAAAAAATAAATAATAAATAATTTAATAATTTTAAAGACCTTTTTCACAAAAAATCATTAAAAACTGTTTTAAAAGACTGAAAAAAATATAAATCAATAATAATACAAGTTTTTAATTTGATTTATAAAATAATAGTGTTTAAATAAGCATTAAAAATGTTTTCATGGTTCCTGAAGTTAACAAATATTGTGATGTATGAATTGAAATCTTTTCTTTTCTCTGTTTTTTAGCGAAACCTTTACAATTTTCTCTGGGGGAATGCCATCGGAGAAGGGCTCAAAGTCGAATTGCATCACCGTCATGGTGGGCAAGACCACAACCGTTTTGGAAATGGAGCATGCCGTTTGCGATTTCATCACACTGTGCGAGAATCCCTGGCCCTGCGGTAATTCCTATAAATATATACACATACATATTTTAAATTCAAATTTCCATAACTAATCTCGCTGTTTGTCTCTCTATTTGTTTTATAGAAACCCAGGAGCCATATGCGATAGCTGTGCTGCTTCAATATGACTTAGTATTAATAGACTTATTAACGCCCGGTTTTCCATGTTTTGAATCGCCTTATCCAATGGACTTACACGAATCACCTGTTACATGTTGCACATATTTAACCGATTGCCCATCGGATTTGGTTCCTGCTTTCTATTCTGTAAGTTCGACATAAAGATAAAGTTATTAGACAAAGTCCAGAAATAAGTATGCGAAGAATAGTTTATTTAGCAGCAGGGATTAAAACCTTAACCGAAACCGTAACCTTTAACCTATGAAAACCGATTGGAATTTGTAACCGTAACTGAAACCGTAACCAAAAACATTTTTTCCACTTAACCGAAACCCATAAACCGAATCTCTGTAAGAACCGTCTAGTAACCGATTCATTTATAAGGGTTAATTTCGGTTCTAACCGTCGCAGCTACTGAGCAACTTTGATAACTTTAAACTGCCATAACTTTGCCAAAACTCATCGAATTTCCAGATGTAATGCAAATTTGTGCATTATTTTACCTCTAAATTAGTTCTGCATTTAAATTTTGTTCAATTCTGAAAATTTTTGAAAATCGAATTTTTTTGAAAATTTACAGTGTTACCCCTTTGTCTTTTTTATTTTTTCGAAAAAAGCTCGAATTCTGAAAATGGAAAAAATTTAAATGCAGAACGAATTAAGAGGTAAAATCAAGATCAAATTTACATTGCGCATGAAAATTAATTGAGTTTTGACAAAGTTATGGGATTTCGAAGTTATTAAAAATCAGTGAAATCAAAATTATCGAAATTTTCAAACCAAATTAATTAAATTTATATGAGTTCAAATTATAATACAATCGACCGAAACCGAAACTTACATATAAAAAAACGATAACCGTTACGAAACCGATACTTAAAGATTTTGCATAACCGATAACCGAAAACCTTAATTCGAGCATAACAGAAACCGTAACTGAAACCGATATTCGTTTCGGTTTTATTCCCTAGTCTAAACAAATTTCAAAATTTACACAATTTCTCTTTTGCAAAAAAATATATAATTTTTATTCATTTGTATTTAATTTCTTATTTTATTTTTCCTATCAATGTTTCCTAGAACATGTTAAAAGGATAAATTTTTTTTCATTGAAGCTAACTAATTTTAATGCGTATTTTGTCAAAAGACTTTCTTGACTAACTGTATATATTCAAAAAAAAACTTCTTTACAAAGTAAAAGTCTAGTAACGAAAGTCTTTCCCTGCCCCAAAATTTCTGATATCCCATTTTGTGACGAACGATATTAAATTTAGTATATAAATTACTATAAAAAATTTGGCATTTTCAAATATATCGAGTTTTAGCTACTTCCCGCTAAAGTCGTGGAACAAACATTTCTAGATTTCTGATAAGAAACAATTCCGTCTGCCGTCCGCAGTGATATTCTTGTCCAACCTCGAATTACAGCTTAGGAAAATAAGAAATAATTATTGTCTATACAACTCGTTGTCTCTCCCTCTCCCTCTCGCTCTTTTGCTTACTCTTTCTAATTTAACTATTGATGTCTCTCTCTTTTTCACTCCCTTTGCAGGTTGGTCGCACAACGACAAGTAAAAAAACGGGCTTCTCGGAACGTGAATGGCCCATATCCGGCGGAGAATGGTCACCAGCCTCATGCAGTTACTCGGAGATTGTCATCACAGGACATCAGGATGGCAGCCTCAAATTCTGGGACTCTGGCGCTGGCACACTCCAGGTGTGTATCCATTAACTCTATAAATAAACTAGTCGGAAAGGCTCCCGACTATAGGATACCCGTTATAGTTCTTTGAATATACATAAAGTATTTTGCGAATTTGAAATTCTAAAGATATATTCGTTTCGGTTCTAATCCCTGGTTTTGATATAAAGCGGAAAGTGGCCTATGAAATCGACCAAGTTTGGTCAAGTTTGGTTTTTGTAATTCCTTAAAATAATCTATGAAATTCGTAATTTATGAAATCTATTTCACTTGTTGCAGATTCTGTACAAACTGAAGACGGCCAAGATGTTTGAGAAGCCGCGTCACGTAAGCCACGCGGATAGCGATAATCCGTTGGCAGTGCATTTGATATTTCTGTGCTCGGAGTCGAGACGTTTGTGTGTCGCCGGTGCCATGGGACAGGTAATGTTGTTCAAATTTCGCAAGGTCGAGTCCACATCGGAGGTCCTGGTGCTGGAGATACCAATTCTCTATGAGAACTTTGATGACAATTATGGCACAAGTCCCGAATGCGATTTCCTAACCGGACATCAGGTGCAAAAGACCGAATCAAGTGATTCCGATAAGGTAAGACTATCAAAATCTTAACTATTTTGTTAAAAAAGAAATAAATCGTAATATCAGTGCATAAATTAAAATTAGTCTCGTAAAGAAATATTTTTTTAAATAATAATTCTTGACTTAACAACCAAGTTTCTTTGATCTGAAGCCCTTAAATCTATCTATCTATATATATAAAACTCTTTGTCCTGACTGACTGACATATCAACGTGTAGGCTAAACAGCTAAAGGTAAAAAGACGGCATTTTGTAAAATTCCACCTGCAAGTGTGTTTCCCTGAGGTCAGAGGTCATGAAAATATTTTTTGTTTCTTAAGATATCTTAACCAAACTTACAGATAATATGCTTGGGACTGTTTATAACATTCGGACTAAATTTGGAAAAAGTCGGATAATTGTATCATATAGCTGCCATAGGAACAATCTAATGCAAATTATCGTTTGGTATGAAAATTGTTTTTCTTTCTTAAGAAATCTCAACAAAACTGATGAAGTTCTTCCATTCTATGAATATTAGTGGATTATACATACCTATTGGGGATACCACGTTATAAAAAAAATGCTTCAAATCATTTACATCAGTGGTGTATTTAGTATTTTTGATAAAATTCATTCTATGATGTTTAGACTTTGATTTTTTTTTCTTTTTGACAATTTTTAATTGCAATTTTCCGTCCATTTCTTTTCCGGCTCGAACAGACGGAGTGCACGTTGAAGGTGCGTTTTGGAGCTCAGCGAAAACCGCCGGGTTTTCAATCGCAATTGGTTTGTTTAACCACGGGCCCGAATCGTCGAACCGTGCAGGTTACCTCGTTGTGCATCAACTCAAGCTATGGCCTGTAAGTAATAGTTACACACTCTCTCTCTCTCTCGCTCTCTCTCTCTCACACACACTCACACACACACACACAGATCTACACACCCACACACACACACACACACACAGCGCCGACACGCGGACTTAAACAATGAAAAAAACAAAAAAATAAAATAAAATTTAGTCAAGTAATTTTGTAGTTTTGTATTCGTATATTGTGCATGACACGTTCTCTGAAAGCGCCTGACTATCTGAATATCTTAGAGCCTAGTCGAAAAGTAAATCCCTAGCCACTTACCCCCGTCCTACGTAAAAGTATAACCCCCAGATGCTCGCGGACAAAATTATTCATTGAACGCGGCGCACTCACGCTTAAGTTTTTATTTGATTTGTCTTGTGTAGATAACGAGTCATTTACTCGCTACTCGCCAATTGACACTCGTTAATTGATTGTTTGATTTGTGCTGTGTAGATAACGAGTAAATTACTCGCTACTCGTTACTCGCCAATCGACACTCGTTAATTGATTGTTTGATTTGTCTTGTGTAGATAACGAGTAAATTACTCGCTACTCGTCAATCGACACTCTTTAATTGATTGTTTGATTTGTGCTGTGTATATAACGAGTAAATTACTCGCTACTCGTTACTCGCCAATCAACACTCGTTAACTGATTGTTTGATCTGTATTGTATAGATAACGAGTAAATTACTCGTTGCTCGCCAGTCGACACACGTTATTTTACACGCGCTAATCGTTAGTTATCACTCGTTAACTGATTTTTTTGTCTTGCATAGAGAACGGAAAAATGACTCGCTACTCGTTACTCGCTAAAAGATACTTTGTGCGCTAATCGTTAGTTGTCACTTCGCTCGTTTGCTATGTGGTAATCGCAACACATGCTAATCGTTAGACGCAAACTCGTTACTCGTTAGTCGTTACTCGCTAGTGATGCGAAATTAGTTGAGCTTTAGACAGTATGACAAACGGACTTTAGTGCCTGGTGTGTGTGTGTGTGTGCGAATAAAATAAATCCAAGTATATAAATATTGTTAGTTTTATTTCAATTTCTTTAACTTTCTTAAATCTTTTGTTGATATTTTTCGTTTTTCAATTGATTTATTTATTATATTTATTTATTTTTTTTGGATTGTATGCCTTTGTGTTATTTGACATGATGCCGTGTTCTTATCTTTTTCTGTTTTTAGAATGGCTTATGGTACCGAATATGGACTTGTCATAATTGATATAATCCAAAAAATTTGCCTATTGAGTGTTGCATGTCCCGATCTGTATGGCGCACACGATCCTTACTCGCGAACACCAAAAAGTCCAAAACGTATTGAGAGCAAAGAGGAGCAAAGCCGTTCGCCCAGTTCAGATCAGGTAAGTGTTGATTGATTGATTGATTGATTGATCAAATGGATTGATGAAGATGATAATGATGATGTTGGCTCTTAACAATATGCTAAATGCTAATTAATGACAATGATTGATTATCTAATTGATCAATGATTGATTATCTGATTGATCAATGATTGATTATGTGATTGAGCAATGATTGATCAATGATTGATTATGTGATTGAGCAATGATTGATTATGTGATTGATCAATGATTGATTATGATTGATTAATGACGGACCATGATTGATCAATGATAAATTATGATTGATAAATGATAAATTATGATTGATAAACGATTGATTATAATTGATCAATGATTGACCATGATTGATCAATGACTGACCATTATTGATCAATGATAAATGATTGATCAATTATAAATTATGGTTGATCAACGATTGATTATGATTGATCAATGATTGACCATGATTGATCAATGATAAATTATGTTTGATCAATGATTGACCATGTTTGATCAATGATTGACCATGATTGATTATGATTGATCAATGATTGATTATCTGATTGATCAATGCTTGACCATGATTGATGATGATAATGCTGTTGCCGCCTTCAATCAGTGACATGCACACACACACACACGCACACACACTGTGACCGACACACACACACACACACTCACGCATAAAGTGTTAGACAAATACACAAAAATATTTGAGCCAACAAATAAATATGAAAACAAAAACAAAAACGAAAATATTGAAATTACATGCATATTTTTAAATCAACTTACATCATTAAATTTACTATATTAATATGCATTAATATGATTGATTACTAATTATGATGATGGTGATGATGATGATGATGAACAGAAACATGCGCAAATTAAATTTTTATTGTAGCATAAACGCATTTTTATTAGTTTATTAAGCTAACTTATTAATACTATATATGCTCCCAACTTCCTAGACCCCCAAAACTACCACTTACCTCCCCCCCCCCCAAATAATAAAAACAATAAAAAATAATATACACTCACACACACATACACACATAAATCGACATCAATATTTTTTTTGCATTTGTCTAGCATTTTGATTAAATTTTATGTTTACTTTAAGTTTTTTGCTCCCCTCATTTTAAGTACAATAAAACAAATATGACAGACACAACAACAACAACAAGAACAACAAGTGCAACAACAAGAACAACTATACACACACATACACACACATGCAAGCAAATACATATAAAAAAAAAAAAAAAAAAAAAATGCATTTTAGAAAGCACATTTCTCTTACCATCTAAGTACGCTCTATCTCTTTCTGAAATCTATATATATATAAAAATATATACTCCTATGTAGCCTATACAGTTATATACATATATATTGCCCAAGTAGCGGTATTTTTAAACTTTTAAATCTCTAGATATGTATTTTTTTTTTTATTTATTTTATTTATTTTTTTTTTTTGGTAACAGGACTAACTCTATCTCTATCTGTAATGCTCTCTCCACATACAGCAAACCATCTAACTCTCTCTAAATATATATATATATATATTTATCTAAATATATATACATATATAACTCTCTATATATCAGTGTTTATAATTTTCCTTTTGGCACTTTGCATTTAATTTGCTTGAAAATCCAAAAAAAAAATATATTTTTTATTTTTAGAATTTTTAGCCGTTTTCTTTTTTCATTGTGCTGTAATCTGTTTCCATTTGATTGAGAAGTGTCTGAAGAGCAGCACAGACCCTATAAATACGCTCTCTCTCTCTCTCTCTCTCTATTTGTCTCTCTCAATCTCTCTCTCTCTCTGTCTCTCTCTCTCTGTCTGTCTCTGTTTTCATACTAAACTCTATTAATTTAAGCCCTGAAAAAAAAATACGCACAAAATGTCAGCATGGTAAATCATAATTGATTGATTGATTGATTGATTTTTATTGTAAATTGTAATATGTAAATTGTTTGAAAATTAATTTTAATACACACACACACACATGACTGATAGATGTGTATGTGTGTGTGTATGTGTATTTGCACGTTGCATTGATTGATATTGATTGATATTGATTGATATTGATTGGTTATTGATTGTTACACGCTGTCACCTCTCACCGCTCGCATCGCATCGAATAAACCTCATTGATTGATTGATTTTTGATTGCTCTATGTGTTGTCTGTCACAATTCTCTCTCTCTCTCTCTCTCTCTATTTGCCTCTCTCTCTCTGTCTCTCTCTCTCTCTCTCTCTGTGTTTCTCCTTTGAGAAACCTTATTGTACACCCAACAATTTATAACTCTACTCTCTCCACTAAGTAGTAACATCAAATTTCTTTGATTGATTGATTGATTGATTGATGTGCGTGTATTTTTCATGTATGTATGTATGTATGTGTGTGTTTGTAAGTATATTTTTTATTGTGAGGCCTGACGTACTAACCTAATCTAAAAATCTACATACACACATCTTTTCTGCTAATTCCCAAAAATCAATCGACCCACCCTAAACCACCTGATCAATCCAACAATCTAACATTTCTAACTATCCACATACTAAACTAAACTGATCTAAACTAACCAACTAACTAATCTTAAACAACAAAAATTATTAATTAAAATTAAAAACCAAAACAATTAATTGTTATAACTGTTATTTATGTATAATTGCCCATTGATTGACATTGATTGACATTCATATACATATATATATATATTCATATTATATTCAAATTAGTTTTTAAATTATGTTTAGATTCAAAAAAAAAAAAATCAAAAATCAAAAATAACAAGAACCCGTTTAAAAATTACCTGTTATATAACTGTTATACGCGGTGTATAACACGTATAACAGTCTAACTAAACCGTTGCCTAAACTCCAAAATACCCTTTCCCCCTAATACACATACATATAATCTTATTGTATGTATTATACTTAATAAATTATCAAGAGATTTGTAGTTGGTCCTATCAACTATATTTCTCTTTCCCCGTCCCTCTCTCTCTCTCTGTCTCCCACACCCACAACCGCTCTATCTAACTTTATTACAATATAACGATTCTATAAGTATATATTTGTCCTACTTAAAATCTCTGCGCCTTAAATCAAAAGCAAAAGAAACCGATATAAAAATATATAATATTAAATAAAAATAGAGAGACAACAAAAGGAACAACCACAACGAGAACAGCAATAAAGAGCAGACCAAAAAGGAGAAGAAAATATCCTTATAAAAAGTGAACAATTTCACACTGAAAGTAATACAAAAAAAATAAATAATAATATTATTATTTAAATACTCAAGTTCGTTGCAAGTTTCTACTCGCCAGTTTTCAACGAGAATTTTATTGAAATCTTCAACGAGTACTTGATGCTAATAAAATTCATTGTATATTTATATGATAGATATTTATAGACTAAAGATCTCGTCGAATTTCAGCGAGTATTTAACAAAACAAATGAATAATTCTTTAAATTATTCAAATACTTAGATTCCTTAAAAGTTTCAACTCGCTACTTTTCAACGAGAATTTTATTGAAATCTTCAAGGAGTACTTGATGCAAATAAATTTCATTGCATATTTATTTGTTAGTTATTTAAAGACTCGTTGGATTTCAGCGAGTATTTGACAAAACCAATAAATAATCCATTTATGTATTCAAAAACTTTTATTCGTTGCAAGTTTCTACTCGCTTCAAATCTTCAATGAGTAAATATTCAAATTCTTAAATTTGTTGCAAGTTTCTACTCGCTAGTTTTCAACGAGAATTTTATTGCAATCTTCAACGAGTAATTGATGCTAATAAAATTTATTGCATATTTATTTGTTAATAATTTAAAGATTTTTTATCTAAAGACTCGTTGAATGTCAGCGAGTACTTGACAAAACCAATAAATAATCCTTTTATGTATTCAAATACTTTAATTCGTTGCAAGTTTCTACTCGCTTAAATGAGAATTTGTTTTAAATCTTCAGCGAGTACTTGATTCAAATATTCAACGAGTATATATTCAAATAAAGTTCGATGCAAGTTTCTACTCGCTAGTTTTCAACGAGTATTTGATTGAAATCTTAAAAAAAAATACATTGCATATTTATTTGTTAGTTATTTAAAGAGTTGTTTTCTTAAGACGCGTTGGATTTCAGCGAGTATTTGACTGCAATTAATTGATTGCATTGCAATTTTATTCGCTGGTTTTTTGAACTCTTTTTTTTCAAATCTATTGAAATTTGAAAAAAAAACTAGACGTTATTCAATGTATAATTTAATATTATAAGTTAACAAATCCAGCGAGTATTTCGCACTCGCTATGCTTTGTAACGAGTAGCGAGTACATATTTTTTTTAAATCTAATAATTGATAAATAATAAATGAAGGAAAATTGTAGATAAATGGAGTAAATCAGGAATATTAATTTCGAAATTGGAGTTACGCTCACTTTCTCTCTCTCTCTCTCTCGCTCTCTCTGCTGCTTGAATTGTTGTTGTTGTTCTTAAATTTTGTTCATAAATTTGTTGCTTTTTTGGATTTGTCGCCACGCCTCTTTTACTTACGCGCCCCTCTCAATTTTTAAGAGTTAAGTGTTTAAGCCGGAATGTTATTAAAAAATGTGCCAACATAAAAAAACAAAAACAACCCCCTCCTCCCATCCCTACGCATAATTTAGCTGAACGATACAACAACAAGTCCCGACAGTCCGTCAATTGAGTTCATACCGGAGGCGAATGAGGCGACTGTTTGCGGTTCATCGGCAGCGATTTCAGGAGCGGATTCATCGCAGGGCGGTTCGAGGCCCACATCGCCGCCATTGGCCATCGATCAGATGATCAATAGCAATAAGGAGACGCTTGTGAGCAGCGCAACATCGGCTGCATTCGCTGCCACAAAGAGTCCACAGCGTGACGAGGGCGGTGCGGGAACATCGGGGGCTGGGGCAGCGCCCACAGATCGTCGCAAGTCCATGTCATGGAAAACGTTCAATTTGAAACGTCAATTATCCAAAGTCAATATGAAAATCGGCGGTAGTCTGAATGTCAACACCGAACTCGAGTCAATCCGTAACAATAGCACATCCATATTTTATGCGGCGCCCAAAGAAAGCTCACCCGAATGCGCACCTGGCGACCCTGAACCGGCCCTGACCACCGCCGAGGCATTGGAATGTCGCGAAGATGATGTCGGCCTCGCAGCCGCAACAGCGATGCTCAATTGTGATACTGAGACGTCGACGTTGGCAGCGACGCCGACGCCGATGCCGATGCCGACGCAGAAGCGTGTTGATTTTGAGCCGACGCCAGAGATCGGTGAGCGTCCCAATAATTTGCCCTTAAGCGAATCACAACAACAGCAACAGCAACAACAACAACAGCAGGCGCCATTAAAGCCGACGCGTCAGAAATTTAAAGAGAAAGCACGAGATCAACGTTTGCTCTCAGTGCCAAACATTAAATATCAGCCGCGTGAGCAGCGAGCTGGCGTCGCCGTCGGCAGCGGCAGCGTCGTTGGCAGCGCCGTTGGGCGGGTCAACAAAAACGATGTATCGCCAATGATGAGCGGCAGTTTAACCAAAAAGATACGTAAGTATGCTGTTAGCTCAAAAAAAAACAAAAACAAAAAAGAAAAAACTCCTAATCCTCTCCCGCCCCCAACCCCTCTCTCTCTCTCTCTCTCTCTCACTCTCTCTGTCTCTGTCTGTCTCTCTCTACGCACAAAACAAATAAAAAGCGAGAGCGCTTAAAATGTAAGGCCACCCCCCGCCCCCGCCATGTCCTGTAAACCATTTCACTCTCTCTCTCACTCTCTTTGTTCCCTCTCTTTAAACAAACTACTGCTGCTGCTGCTGAGAGCGAGAGCGTGTTTTCTCTTCAGTTGTCAGCGCAAGAGAGAGTTTATGTGAAATTTATAGGAAAAAAGAGATCACACATACATCAACACATTGAAATGAAACTCACACACACACACACACACACACTGATACACATTTGCTGCGACTGCGACGGCGACTGCGCTGCTGATTTACCATGTTGTCAACTTTACTCTGGGCAAATTTGTTGTTGTTGTCTTTACTCTTTATGCTGCATTTGTTTTCTCTTTTTGTTTTCATTTTGTTGTCATTGTATTAGGTCGTGTCGTCTCGTCTCGTCTCTCTCTCTCTTTGCCTCCCGTGCTCTCTTCGACAACGCGTGCTGCTTTGTATGTATTGGTATGCAAGCTGTAGATATTATACCACTACACTCGTATTTATTGTTGTAGTAAATACATAAATATATATATTTATATATGCCCCCACCCCCACCCCATTTTTTTTTTTTGTTTTTTGTCACTTAGAGAGCGAAAATAGTTGAGATTTGTTTGGGGCTGCTTCAATTGTTCTTTATTTTGTTGGTTTGTTTATTCAAAATTGCATTTTGTATAGAGAAACAAATATGTAGAGTTCTTATATACTTTTAGCTAAAAAAAAAAACAATACCTATAACTGTAACAACTACGACTACAACAACAATTAATAATGATAATAATAATAATAATAATAATAATAATGATGCACCCAAAAAAAAAAATGTAATTCAAATTCTGCAACTGAAATTGAAATTCTTATCTATTGCTTCTTTCTTCTAAAAATTAGGCAACGGATGCAGAAGAGCTGCAATATAACTGCCTTTATGTGATTGTATGGAAGTTCTTTGGTAATTCATGCTAACAACAACAACAACAACACAATTTCACTCACACTCACACCAAAAAAAAATAAAATGTATGAAAATATCAATTATACATATATACATATATTTAGCACAATATCACTACACACACACACACACACACACGTAAATATACTTGTATACTTAAGTTAATAGTGTGGCCACCCCCCCCCCTCTCAAACCCCCCCCCCTCCAACAAAGTGGCGGCAATTTGAGAATATCAAAGAACAACAACACAAAAAAGGAATGAAAACTAACTGTGTATCCTCTCTCTCTAACACACTCTCACTCTATCTCACACACACACACACACTCTCGCTGTCTCTCTCTTTCTCTCTCTCTCCTTCTCTCTCTCTCTCTTTATATATACATAAATGTGTATATGTATGCGTGTATATAAAAACATACTAAAATTATATAGTATGCATAACTGTTGTAATCAATGCAGAAATCACTATAAAAAAAAATACCAAAAAAAATACCAACCACACCAAATTTATATATATGTATTTCACTCAACCCTCAATGCACTGTGCAAAAAGAAAAACAAATCAAAACCTATCAAAGAAATACCAAAAAATAATATACTAAAGAATACCATATTATATCGAATTATAAAAAAAAAATACTAAATGGGTTGTTATTGACTGTTGTACGTTACACGTTTGTTTGTGTAATTTCCATTGTATCATCATTCAACCACATGAATTTTCATCAACTATTTAAAGAAAATATACCACAATAAATACTAAAACTATCTGTGGATTCTACGTACCGCCGTCCAGCCTAATTCACCAATCTACCAACAAACAACACCACAAAACACAACTTGAAAGCAACGAAAATTATTTTTGGGTTACTTGTAAAAATACTGGAAAAAAATACCATGAAAATACTGTTGCAGAAAAATCCAAATATTAATTGAATGTATGTATGTATGTGTTTTGTTTGTTTGGGTTCGCTCTTTGAATGTCAATTGTCTGTCTAAATTACGACGCCCCCCATCCCTTTCCCCCGCCCCCCCCGCCTTCCACCAAGTATGATCGATTGTTTATCGATAACTTTGTGGCAAGTCCTTGTTGAATTGATTCGCATCAGTTCAAAATGCGTGCGATTGATTGATCGAATTAATCGTTATCGATATGCGTTATCGATAACTATCGCGATTGTTATTAATCGCTCATTAGGTTTTTTTTTTGGTTTCTCTAGCTTTAAAAAACTTGCCTTTTTGTACATACATACATACATATTTCTTTGATTCGTATTTCACTTTGTTTATACGCCTTGTAATACTTTGATTTCGATATCGATAACAACGCTTGCAACGCTATTTATCGTTGCTTTGTTTGCCAACACAATTCCACTGTAATAATAATGATAATACTGCTAATTTCGTTCATTCTCTATTATAATCTTAAATCATAATCATATTATGTACATACATACATATACATATATAAATAAAGAAATAATACAAATATACGTTAGATTATGTTTATATCGATAACATTCTGCTTTACATACATACATACATATGTACATATTTCCAAAAAGTTAAATTTACAATTTTGTTGTTTTTTTTTTAAATGTATGTACGTATGTATTTAATATTTACAGTTTTAACTATTTACATGATCGTTCTTGTTCTTGTTATCGTTATCGTTATCGTTACGCGTGCTTTTATGTCTCTCTCTCTCTCTCTCATCACCAGCCGTTGTGTTCCCCACTCCCTCTCTCTCTCTCTCTCTCTCGCTCGCTATGTCTCGCTCTCTCTTTCTGTCTCATAAGTGTTGTGTATAATAATAACGAATAATATTTTTGTTGCTTCCATAAATGTACGCACAACATATCGATAACAATACACTCACCAAATCACATGAATCGATAAATATTATAAATCTTTTTACACATTTCTTTGCCTGGCACCAACAACAACTATCAAAACTATTAAAACAAAAACAAATTGCAAATCTGGGCAAAATAAAACTCAAAAAAAAAAAATACTATATACTCTCACGAGCACCAAAGAAAAAGAAAAAAAAAAGACAAACTCACTCTCACACAAAACAGCAAACTCACCAAAGCTTTTACTCTCTCTCTCACACACACACACACACACACACACACACACACACACACACACACACACGCACACGTATAAACGTTATGCATTCGTTTAGTTAACTTTGCCTCTCTTCACCACACCACACCCCCCCCCCCCCACCCCCAAACCTCACCACACTCCTGTTTTTACCACCACCACACAACATAGCAGAACAACCAACAAAAAAGTATGCTACACATACAGTTAGTCCAGAAAGTGTTTTGACAAAATTCAAAACTTACATAATTATATAATATATTTTTTCGATTTCTTTTTTTTTTTAATTAGAAATATACACAATTTATCTTGCGCAAAAAAAATATATTTTTAATGGATATTATTAATTTTATTATTATCAAATTAAAAACTTACACAATTTCTCTTGCAAAAAATATGTGTATTCATTTTTAAAAGATTTTTTTTTGATCTCTTATTATTAAATATAAAAAATTTACACAATTTCTCTAGCAAAAAAATCTTTATATTTTATATGGATTTATATTTTTATTTATATTTTTAAATCAAAAATTTAAATAATTCGATTTTTTGTAATTTCTTATATTTAAATAAAAGTTTGACACAATTTCTCTTGCGCAAAAAAATATATATTTCTATATATTTTCAATAGATTTTTATTAGATTTCTTATTTTTAAATTAAAACTTTACACAATGTATATAATTTTTAAGCATTTTAAATTGATTTATTATTTTTTTATTCTTGCTTCTGATTCTTAAAACAAGTTTAAAAAAATTAAAGGAAAATAATTTTTATAGAACTTAACCATTTTTTTTTTTTTATTTATTTATTAAATGACAATTTAAAATAAACAATATGTGAATTTGAATTTGTCAAAACACTGACATGAGCAACTGTATGCTCACACACACACACGCACACATACACATGAACACAAGCACAGAGCAAAAACAAAAACAAAAACAAATAAATAAAAATCCAAACCAAAAAAAAAAGCAAGATTAATAAAAACCAAGAAAGAAATGAAATGAAATGATGCTCCATTCCAAATCATTTAGTGCATTATATCTCTCTCTTTCTCTCCTTCTCTCTGCGTGTATCTCTCTCTCTCTCTCTCTCTCTCTCTGCTCTCCCATTATTATTGTTTATTTACAAATTGAACCAGATCAACGGCGGAGCCAACAACAATGCGAATCCAAATGCGAATCCCGCTGCCAGCGCAAATGCAGCGCAGCAGCAGCAGCAACAGCAGCAGCAGCAGCAACAACAACAACAACAGCAGCAGCTACAACAACAACAACAGCAGCAACAGCAGCAGCAGACATTTGGCGATCCTCTGTCAGCGTCGACGTCGTCGTCAGCAGCAGCAGCAGCAGCTGCGGTAAATGCAGCGCTGGCGGCATCGGCGTCGACGTCGGCGTCAGGCGTTTATGGTGCGGACGATGCAGGTGCGGGTGTTGCTAGTGTCGGTGTTGGTGGTGGTGGATTTGGTGGTGGTGGTGGATTTGTTAGTGGTGGTGGATTTGTTAGTGGTGGATTTGTTAGTGTCAAAGGTGTTTGTGGTGTGGGCAGCTTTGATGAGCAACTGTTACAACAACAACAACAACTACAACAACAACAACAGCAGCAACCACAACAACAACAACAGCTACAACAACAACTACAACAACAGCAATCGTTTGCTGCTGCTTCTTCATCAATTGATCTGGAAAATTTGGATGGTGGATTTGGTTTTGGTATTGGATTTGGATTTGTTGGTGCTGCAGGTGCGCAACATCAATATCAGCATCCGTATCCGCATCCGTATCCGCATCCGCATCAGCATCCGCATCAAACATCCGCAATACTTGTACAACAACAACAACAGTCTGTGACATCGTACGAGTCAGTCCTAAAAAGTCCAAATCACAAGGTGGGAAGAGCACAACAACAACAACAACAACAACAACAAGAGCAAAACAACAACAGCAGCACAACAACAACAAACATTTTATATCAAAAAATGCAACAACAACAACAACAACTTTGTTTTTAGTACTGCAAATTAGCAAGAACAACAACAACAATTGCACCTTTCCCATTCTCTCTCTCTCTCTCTTGCTCTCACGCTCAGTCTCTCTCTCACTCACTCTCTCTCTCACTCTCTATCTGTCTGTCTCTGTCTGTCGCTGCACCCATACAAACAAATTTCCCTCTACACACACACACATACAATTTATAAAAATAATTAAAATAAAAACACATTTAAAAAAAAAAATTATTTAAATAATTAACACACACAAACACATACAGTTAGTCTCGAAAGTCCTTTGACAAAAATACAAAATTTCCACAATTTCTCTTGCTAAAAAAAAATATTTTTTTAAAATAATTTTTATTTTTTTATATGTCTTATTTTTAATTTGTAAAAAATTGCAAAAAATCTTTAAATTTTTATGCACTTTTATTTGATTTCTTTTTTTTTTTAATTAAAAATTTACACTACATTCTCTTGCAAAACAAATAAATGCATAATTTTTATTAATTTTTAATTGATTTCTTATTTGTATATTAAAAATTTACACAGTTTTTCTTGCAAAAAATATATGCATATATTTTGAATCGATCTACTTATATTTAAATTCTTATTTTAAAATTAAAAATTTACACAATTTTCAATTTTTTTGTTTTAAATTGATTTTTATTTTATTTTTTATTTTAAAATTTGAAAACTTACACATTTTTTTTTTTGCAAAAATTCTTCTTTCTTTTTTGTATGCATTTTTAATTAAATTCTTATTTTTAAATTACAAATTTCTATTTATACATCATTTTTATTAATTTTTAATTGATTTTATTTTATTTCTTATTTGAAAATTAAAAACGTACACAATTTTTCTATATTTTTGTATGCATTTTTAATGAAATTCTTATTTTTAATTGAACAATTTACACAATTTCCCTTGAAATATATTTTGTTAAATTGGTTTTTATTTCTTATTTGAAAATTTAAAATGTACACAAAAATTCTTAATTTTTTTTATGCACTTTTAATTAAATTCTTTTTTTAAATTCAAAATTTACACAATTTCTCATGCAAAATATATTTAACAAATTGTAATATAAAGAAACAAATGTGTCAAAATACTTTCTTGACTTGCTGTATGTATGGCATCCTTGAATTTACTCACACACACACACACACACACACACACACACACATAGAGAGAGAGACACAAGAGCACGTTGCTTGTGGTTTGCTTCTCTCTCTCACTCTCTCTCTCTCACTCTCTCTCTCTCTCGCTCGCTCGCTCGTTCGCTCGTTCTCTGCTCTATCAATCTCTCTTGCTCTCTCTCTCTCTTGCTCTCTCTCATTCTGATTCTGTTCTCTTCGTTTTCGTCTCCGTTGTTTTGCGTCTTTCTTCTTATTTTTGTTTTGTTTTTCTCTTCTTGAAGTGGGTGGGGAGGGGAGGGGGATGGGTTTGGGTTTGGTTCATGACAACAAATGGCGGCTGTTGCGCATTGCCTTGATTTTTTGGAAGGGGTGGGGGGGGAGGGGAAGACAAGTGGAACATTTATTGTGTATGGTGTGGATGCCAATTGGATTGTGTTTTTTGCTCGTTCGCTCTCTGTATCGCTCTCTCTCTCTCGCTCGCTCTCTCTCTCTCACTCTCGCTCGCTCTCGCTCTTTGACTTAAGGCAGACTCGCTCTCTCGCTCGTTCGCTCGCTATCGCTCTCTCTTTCACTCTTGCGCTCATTCGTTCCTCTCCTCTCTCTCTTTTCAACTACCTCTGTCTTTGTTACTCTCTCTCTCTCTCTCTCTTCCACTCTTTTTCTTGCTATCTACCTCTATCTTTCTCTCTCTTGCACTACTTCAGTCTCTATCTCTCTCTCTCTCTCTCTCTCTCTCTCTCTCTCTCTCTCTCTCTCTCTCTCTCTCTCTCTCTCTCTCTCTCTCTCACTCTCTCGCAATTTACTTCTGTCTTTTTCACTCTCTCTGTTTCTGTGTCTCTCATTTCCTCTCTCCCTCTTCCTTTATACTTCTGTCTGTCACTCTCTCGCTTTCTCTCTCTCTATCTCTCTTGCAATCTGTTTGTTTTTGTTACTTTCTCTCTCTCTCTCTCTGCCTGTCTCTCTCCCTCCCTCTGTTTATTCCTCTCTACTTCTGTCTTTGTCAATCTCTCTCTCTCTCTCTATATCTCTCTCTGTCTATGTCTCGTGCTATCTACTTCTGTCCTTCTCTCTCTCTCTATATATATATATATCTCTCTCTCTTTATGCTATCTTTTTCTGTCTTTGTCACTGTCTCTCTCTCCCTCTCTTTCTTCCTCTCTACTTCTCTCTTTGTCACTATCTCTGTCCTTGTCTCTCTCTCTCTGTATCTCTCTCTCTGTCTTTGTCACTCTCTCTCTCAATCTCTCTCTCTCTCTGTCTTTGTCACTCTCTCTCTCCCTCTGATTCTTCCTCTCTACTTCTGTCTTTGTCCCTATCTCTTTCCTTTTCTCTTTCTCTATCTCTCTCTTCTCTTTGTCACTATCTCTGTTCTTTTCTCTTTCTTTGTCCCTATCTCTTTCCTTTTCACTCTCTCTCTCTTTGTCACTATCTCTGTTCTTTTCTCGCTCTTTGTCACTATCTCTGTCTTTGTCACTCTCTCTCTCTCTCTCTCTCTCTCTCTCTCTCTCTCTACTACAACTTCCACTTCTTGCTCTCTTTATAATGTTTATGTATTTGTTTACACACACACACACACACACACACACACTGTCTGTCTCGCTCGCTCGCTCTCGGTATTTGTGCACGCTTCTAATTAGCAACTAGTAAACAACAAATGCAACAACAACAACAACAACTGCAACTGCAACAACAACAACAGCAACAACAACAACAACAATTAATTGCAACAACAACAAGCTCGACAATTCTGCATTGGCAAAATACTTTTTGCACACACAAATACTACACACACACACACACACACACAAGTGCACACTCATACAAGCACACACACATACACACACACACACACATATATATATAAATATATTCAGATAGAACAACAATTAGCAGCCTAGTGAAAAAAGTGCAAAAAAGAGAGAAAAAAAATCAAATTAATTTAAAAAAAATAAAAAAAAGTAAAAAATTGGAAAAACGTAAAATTCATGATAAAATCGCAACTAAAATAAAAACATATTAAGCAAAAGTTATGCCTACTACCGCCCGCCGCTTTCTCTCTCTCTCTCTCTCTCTATATCTATCTCTCTCTATCTCTATCTCTCTCTTTCTGTCACTGCCTTTATTTCCTGCCTCATTCCTACTTTCTCTCTCTTTCTATATATTTCTTACTTTCTCTCTCTTTCACTATTTAAATTCTCCAACTATCTCTCTCTCTCTCTGTCTCTCGTATCAATATTGTGTAATCGTTTGCCACTCTTTCTCTCTCTCTCTCTCTCTATCTGTCTTTCTCTCTCTCTGTCTCTGTCTTTGCTGTCCCGTTATAATCTATCGATAACTCTCCACAACTCTCTCAATTGCCAACAATCGATATCACATTTAATAAATGATTAAAAACAATCAATCAACCGCCTTACAGATAAATTGGATGGCACCTTCTCCAGATCCAGATCATCTTCAATGTCCAGCATTGATATGTCTTCCTCTGAATCTGTCACCTGCCTAGCTTTCATCGAAAGTTATGCTAAACGCAATGGTAAGTAACAATTATAATAATTCCAATTATAATAATCCCAATTATAATAATCCCAATTATAATAATCCCAATTATTATAATCCCAATTATAATAACAATTATAATAATCCCAATTATGATTATCCCAATTATAATAATCCCAATTATAATAATCCCAATTATGATAATCCCAATTATAATAATCCCAATTATAATAATCCCAATTATAATAACAATTATAATAATCCCAATTATAATAATCCCAATTATGATAACAATTTTAATAATCCCAATTATAATAACAATTATAATAATCCCAATAATAATAATCCTAATTATAATAATCCCAATTATAATAATCCCAATTATAATAATCCCAATTATGATAATCCCAATTATAATAACAATTATAATAATCCCAATTATAATAATCCCAATTATGATAACAATTTTAATAATCCCAATTATAATAACAATTATAATAATCCCAATAATAATAATCCTAATTATAATAATCCCAATTATAATAATCCCAATTATAATAATCCCAATTATGATAATCCCAATTATAATAATCCCAATTATAATAATCCCAATTATAATAATCCCAATTATAATAATCCCAATTATGATAATCCCAATTATAATAACAATTATAATAATCCCAATTATAATAATCCCAATTATGATAACAATTTTAATAATCCCAATTATAATAACAATTATAATAATCCCAATAATAATAATCCTAATTATAATAATCCCAATTATAATAATCCCAATTATAATAATCCCAATTATGATAATCCCAATTATAATAATCCCAATTATAATAATCCCAATTATAATAATCCCAATTATAATCCCAATTATAATAATCCCAATTATAATAACAATTATAATAATCCCAATTTTAATAACAATTATAATAATCCCATTTATAATAATCCCAATTATGATAATCCCAATTATAATAACAATTATAATAATTCCAATTATAATAATCCCAATTATAATAATCCCAATTATAATAATCCAAATTATAATAATCCCAATTATAATAATCCCAATTATAATAATCCCAATTATGATTATCCCAATTATAATAATCCCAATTATAATAATCCCAATTATAATAACAATTATAATAATCCCAATTATAATCCCAATTATAATAATCCCAATTATAATAACAATTATAATAATCCCAATTTTAATAACAATTATAATAATCCCATTTATAATAATCCCAATTATGATAATCCCAATTATAATAACAATTATAATAATTCCAATTATAATAATCCCAATTATAATAATCCCAATTATAATAATCCAAATTATAATAATCCCAATTATGATTATCCCAATTATAATAACAATTATAATAATCCCAATTATAATAATAATCGCAAAAAACACACTGTGATAGTTTAAAAAAAAAAAAAAAAAAAAAAAAAAATTACCAAACTGAACGGTTTCCCCCTATTTCGGGTCCTAGGAATCGAACTGCATCATTACTTTTTTATATTACAACGATGGTTTCCTACAACATTTTTTTTAGGTTTAAGGAATTTGTTTGGTCTCTAACTTCCATGGTGCGTTGTTTTTTGGTAAACTTTCTTCAGCAAAGTTACTTGGAATTTATAGAGCTATAAGTTTTATGAACAAGCCAAGCTTCATAAATGTGGTTTTGAGGCTCTTTTCCTCACTTTTGGGGAATTCGCCCGATTTTTTTTTGGAATAAATTCAGTTTTTGAAAGTTGTTAAAACCAGAGATTTAAACCTTAACCGAAACCGTAACCTTTAACCGATAAAAACCGGTTGAAATTTGTAACCGTAACTAAAACCGTAACCGAAAATATTTTTTTCCGCTATACCGAAACTTTTTAAACCGAAATAACCGTTTAGTAACCGATTCATTTATAAGGGTTAATTTCGGTTCTGGCCGTCGCAGGTACTGATTTATATTGCGCTGGGAAATTGATTGAGTTTTGACAAAGTTATGACAGTTCAAAGTTATTAAAAATCAGTAAAATCAAAATAATCGAAATGTTCAAACCAAATTAACCAAATTTATATGAGTTCAAATTATAATAAAATCGACATTTCCAGGCTAAAAAGAGTATTAAGCCTTATTTCATTTAAATCAGTGAATAACGCTTCTTATTTTGGTCAACCGATAACCTTAATTTTTATTTTTTTTGCAAACCGAAACCATTCCGGTATTTTTAAACCGAAACTTACAAAAAAACCGATAACCGTTACGAAACCGATACTTCAAGATTTTGCATAACCGATAACCTAAAACCTTAATTCGAGCATAACCGAAACCGTAACTGAAACCGATATTCGTTTCGGTTTTAATCCCTGGTTAAAACACGTTATTAATAACAGCAATCGATCAGGAAATAAATATTTATAAATATTTTAATTTTTAAAGTTGTCGAATTTTAAGAACAAATTATTTAAGTCAAATATTAATATAATAAAATAATTATTAATTTTCAAAAATCACACTTTTCATTTTTTAAAAAATTTCATTGACTTTAGTATAGCATACTTATTGGGGATTACTTCTGAAAAATTACTAAACAAAAAAGTGTACAATGAAATTGTATTTAAATATTTATTTTTATTAAAAAATAAATAATATAAATCCTTTTTCTTTTAAGTATATTTCTTTATAATAGAAGTTATTTTTTCTACTTTTATTTATAAAAATTGATTAAATATATCTTCCCGGTTTAAAATAAATTTGTATTAATATATAGTAAAAATATAAAAACGTTTTTAAACAAATATTGAAAATTTGAGTCATATTATGATTTTTAAATAAAAATTAGAAATTGATTATTATTTAAAATAATTATAATTATTTGTTAAGCTAAACGAATAATAAATAAATAAACACATTTATTGATTTATTGATAGAAATAAGCAAATAATTTTTATTGTATTATTTTGAATTATAAAATAATCGAATAATCGAACCAATATTGATCGTTCATTTGCAGATATTTTGACGCTCGTTCCTACTTTGTGGATTGGAACTAGTTTCGGTTCAATATTGACATTGTTCATTACAATGCCGGAGCGCGATGTGCGCAAATCTCAACCCGTCTTGGTTACAATAAATGGTAAATATTCCATACAGTTAGTCAGCAAAGTGTTTTGACAGCACCAAAAATTCACATAATTGTTTTTTTATTTAAAAAAAAAAGTAGTTTGAAAATTATTTTTCTTATTTTTTATCTAGAAAAATATCTATAAATTTTTGTGAAAACACTTTCTTGACTAACTGTATATATATGCAATATTTTTTTATATATACTAATTTAAATAAAGTTAGTCAAGAAAATGACAACACCAAAAATTCACATAATTGTTTTTTTTATTCATAAAAAAAATAAAGTTAAGTTGTTTGAAAATTATTTTTCTTATTTTTATCTAGGAAAATTTTATAAATTTTAGTCAAAACACTTTCTTGACTAACTGTATATATATGCAATATTTTTTTATATATACTAATTTATATACAGTTAGTCAACAAAGTGTTTTGACAACACCAAAAATTCACATATTGTTTTTTTTATTCATAAAAAAAATAAAGTTAAGTTGTTTGAAAATTATTTTTCTTATTTTTATCTAGGAAAATTTTATAAATTTTAGTCAAAACACTTTCTTGACTAACTGTATATATATGCAATATTTTTTGTATATATAATAATTTATATATAGTTAGTCAAGAAAGTGTTTTGACAACACCAAAAATTCACATATTGTTTTTTATTTAAAAAAAAAAATAATTAGATTGGTTGAAAATTATTTTTCTTATTTTTTATCTAGAAAAAATTCTATAAATTTTTGCCAAAACACTTTCTTGACTAACTGTATATATATGCAATATTTTTTTATGTTATACTAATTTATATACAGTTAGTCAAGAAAGTGTTTTGACAACACCAAAAATTCACATAATTGTTTTTTAGTTGTTAAATTGGTTGAAAATTATTTTTCTTATTTTTTATCTAGAAAAAATTCTATAAATTTTTGTCAAAACACTTTCTTGACTAACTGTATATTTATGCAATATTTTTTTTATACATATACATTAATTTGTTGGTATTATTTATTTATTTATATTAACAGGTGGTCCCGTGGTACGACTCAAAGGATCCATTACTTCCATGTCCTTTTTGGACTCATACGGCTCGATAATACCCTATACATTTGAGCCTTGGCGTGACGAGAACAGGGACAAGAAAGATCGTAAATAAATATATCAATATAAATATACACCTATGCTCCGCCTAAAATCTGACTATATTATATAGCCGAATCGGTCGTAAATTGACTTTTTTTAAAATCAATTTATTTAAATGCAAAATTTGTTTCCTTAGAAAAGATATTTAAACTAAAATTTTTTAAATTCTGTTTAAAATCAAAATATAGAAATTTATTTATATTGGACATACTTTCTATACATTTTACGTCAAAATAACTTTTAGTTAAAGTTAAAAATTGGGGATTTACATATATTATTTAATCTGTAGAGTATTTAAAACTATTTTATAAAAATAATAAATTTTTTATATTTTTCATTCACTTAAAGATTTTACAAATGCTTACAAAAATTGTGAGATTATTATTATTTTTCATTATATCGACAATAAACAGAGTTGTCACCGATTCAAAATAAAAACATTCAAGCTTCAATTTTCAACTTAAATCCGATTAGATTTATTTAAAACTATTTTTGAAAATTAATTTTAAATATTTTATGTTAAATATAGCAGATAGAAGTTTAAATAGACTAAAACTTCATTGTTCGAATTTTATTATTCAATTGAAGCAACTCTAGCAGCTTTCGATTGCGAGAGTTGTTATCGATAACAAAAATTAAAGTGGCTCGGTTTTGTTTTTCATGCAATATTTTGTACATGTTTATAAACAATTCTTTTTAAAAATATACTTTAACTTTAAACTGTTGAAGTTGTGATGTTAAACGATTCTAAAAATGTTTAACAATATTACAATTTTGAGTTTTTAATTTTAGGGATTTATTTTAAAGCTTTAAATAGCATTTACTTTTAATTCCGTTGACGTTTTGAAAACGACAATTCTTGGAATTCGGAACAGCAATTAAATCGATTTGCGGCAATTTCACTCGTTTTCGGAATTCGGAACAGGCTCGATTAATTATACACATTCACTTAATTCCATTAATAATTATTTATAATTAATAATTAATTGTAATAATGATGTTAAACGATTCTAAAAATGTTTAACAATATTAGAATTTTGAGTTTTTAATTTAAGGGATTTATTTTAAAGCTATAAAAAGCATTTACTTTTAATTCCGTTGACGTTTTGAAAACGACAATTCTTGGAATTCACTCGTTTTCGGAATTCGAACAGGCTCGATTAATTATACACATTCACTTATTTCCATTAATAATTATATATAATTAATAATTCATTTTAATAATGATGTTAAACGATTCTAAAAATGTTTAACAATATTAAAATTTTGAGTTTTTAATTTATTTTAATGCTTTAAATAGGATTTACTTTTAATTCAGTTGACGTTTTGAAAACGACAATTCTTGGAATTCGGAACAGCAATTAAATCGATTTGCGGCAATTTCACTCGTTTTCGGAATTCGGAACAGGCCGATTAATTATACACATACACTTAATTCCATTAATAAGTATTTATAATTAATAATTAATTGTAATAATGATGTTAAACGATTCTTAAAATGTTTAACAATATTAAAATTTTGAGTTTTTAATTTTAGGGATTTATTTTAATGCTTTAAATAGCATTTAATTTTAATTCAGTTTTTAATTTTAGGGATTTATTTTAATGCTTTAAATAGCATTTACTTTTAATTCAGTTTTTAATTTTAGGGATTTATTTTAATGCTTTAAATAGCATTTAATTTTAATTCAGTTTTTAATTTTAGGGATTTATTTTAATGCTTTAAATAGCATTTACTTTTAATTCAGTTTTTAATTTTAGGGATTTATTTTAATGCTTTAAATAGCATTTAATTTTAATTCAGTTTTTAATTTTAGGGATTTATTTTAATGCATTTACTTTAAATAGCATTTACTTTTAATTCAGTTGCCGTTTTGTCGATTTGCGGAATTCGGAACAGCAATCAACTCGTTTTCGGAATTCGGAACATTCCCGAATATTTTGTAATTATCTTTTATTTGTCGTGTCAAGCAGGGACTTAAAAATTGGTGGTAACATGGGTGTACATATATTGCATGTGGAGGGGGAAAAGGAGTTGTTATAAATTGATTGAATGCATTTATTAATGGGATGGGTATCTATGATTGCAGGCACACCCACTAAGAGCAGCAGCCGCACAAGTCCCACATTCACACCAACAACTGCCAATACAATATCAAACACTTCGGTTGCTGGTGCTGCGGGGGCAACAGGCGGCGGCGGTGCAGCTGGAGTTGGACTTGGAGTTGCAGCAGCAGGAGGTGGTGCAACAGGAGGAGGAGGAGGTGGTGCAACAGCAGGAGGAGGAGGTGCTGTCAGTGGTGGCGGTGCAGTTGGCGGTGGTGCTGTGACAGCAACTGGCAGCGGTGGCAGTGCCAATGCGAATGTTGTTCCTGGCGGAAGTGGAGCAAGTGGCGGTGGTGTCGGTGGCGTCAGCGGCAACAGCAGCAGCGTTGGTGGTGCAACTGGCGGTGGCGGTGGCGGTGGTGCAAGTGGCAGCAGCAGCAGCGGCATCAGTGGCAGCGTTAGCACTGGCCTCGAAACACTCACCGATCGACAATATATCGTAATCGCTAGCGAAAAGCAAACAAAAGTCTTCGATGTGGCAAATCAATGCTGCATTAATCGCATACAATTATCGGAAATGGATTTTGCAGTCAAGGCAGAAACTATCACGATGAAAGGTTTGCCAAACAAAAAAAAAATACAACTACAACAACTGCAATAAAACTCATAACATACAGTTTTTGCCATTTTAGAAATTTTATAGCAATTTTATAGCGTTTTTATAGCACTTTTATAGCAATTTTATAGCGCTTTTATAGCACTTTTTAATTGTAAAAGCTAGCAAAATGGTTGAAATGCTATTAGCTATAAGTGTAGCAATTAAAAAAAATTATTTAGCTACTTTTAGCACTTTCTCATAGTTCCGATTGATTTTACGAGATTTAGAAATCTTAATTAATTTTATAGCACTTTTATAGCACTTTTATAGCGCCTTTATAGCACTTTTATAGCGCCTTTATAGCGATTTTATAGCACTTTTTAGATTTTTTTTAATTGTAAAAGCTTGAAACATTGTTAAAATGCTATTAGCTATAAGTCTAGCAATTCAAAAAAAATTATTTAGCTTCTTTTAGCGCTTTCTCATAGTTCCGATTGATTTTTCTAGATTTTGAAATTTTTAGCAATTTTATTGCACTTTTATAGCACCTTTATAGCGCCTTTATAGCACTTTTATAGCAATTTTAATGCACTTTTATAGCCCTTTAGCTCTTTTTTATTTGTAAAAGCTAGAAACATTGTTGAAATGCTATTAGCTTTAAGTCTAGCAATTAAAAAATTATTGGTTTTTTTTAAAGACTTGTTGGAAAATTCCCTTCTCTTTCTGACAGAAATTAAATATTAAATACAGAGGTTTTCCATTAGATAAAAAAATAAATTAAATATAAAATTATTGTTTTTTTTATAGACTTGTTGGAAAATTCCCTTCTGTTTTTGACAGAAATTAAATATTAAATACAGAGGTTTTCTATTAAATTTTAAGAAATAAATTAAATATAAAATGCATGGGTTTTTTAAGGACTTCAATTATATTATATATTATATTATCGGTTATAATAATGAATTATCTGTTTCTGTTTCTATTTCTGTTTCTTTATAGATGGCTCTTGCTTAGCAACCTATCTTTCGAATGGCCATTTAATGGTACATAGTCTTCCTAGTCTAAAACTGTTATTGGATACTGATTTCTTACCGCTTATGGACTTAAGGTCTGTCTAAAAATCAATTTGATACAAGTAAAAGATATTGATTATATTCATTAATATTGTTTTTAACAGTTTTCAAACCAAATGTAAACAGGGAATTGTCGATCCAATGCTTTCGATATGGGGTCAACAGATCATTGTTCATGAAGATACAACTCAGTAAGTTTAACATTAAACTCCAGCTTAATTTTAACTTTAATTAATATGTGTTTTTTTTTAAACTTTCTTTGTAGAATATCAAAAATCTTTTGCTTTAGTCATAAAGGTCATGGATTGTACATGGCATCGCCCACCGAAATTCAAAAATTCACGATATCATCGGAATTTTGGTAAGACATTAATTATATAATAGGGATTAAAACCGAAACGAATATCGGTTTCAGTCGGTTATGCTCGAATTATAGTTTTCGGTTATCGGTTATGCAAAATCTTAAAAAATAATGATCCAATGTGATGTCGATTTTATTATAATTTGATCTCATATAAATTTAATTAATTTGGTTTGAAAATTTCGATTATTTTGATTTTATTTATTTTTAATAACTTCGAACATTTTGAAACTTTTCGAAAATTTTCGAAATTAGCTTTTTTCGAAAAATTCCAAATTTTCAAAATGAACAAAATTTAAATGCAGAACGAACTTAAAGGTAAAATCTTGCACAAATTTACATTCATTAGAGGTAAAATCATGATCAAAAAAACCCTTATAAATGAATCGGTTACTAAACGGTTATTTCGGTTTAAAGAGTTTCCGTTTATGGGTTTCGGTACAGTGGAAAAAAATATTTTCGGTTACGGTTTCAGTTAAGGTTACAAATTTCAATCGGTTTTTTATCGGTTAAAGGTTACGGTTACGGGTTCGGTTACGTTTTTAATCCTTGTTATATAATATTAAATTTAATATTATACATTATATTACATATATTAATATTTTCGCTGTTTAGTCAATTTATTTTGGAGATGATGGGTGAGTTATATACGGTACACGAAATGCCCGAACAACCGAAGGAGGGTTTCTTTAAGGGTCTATTTGGCGGTGGCGCCAAACTTTTGGATCGCGAGGAGTTATGTAAGTAGATATACTATTATTATTATTTATTTATTTATTTCCTTTTTTGAGAATTGCATTTTATTCCTATAAAACTTTGAAAACTCACTTCAAAATTACATGATGGGGAATCGAACCCAGTTATTTTTCAAACTCAGGTTCTATATAAGTTACAGGTTGGCGACCCTAATTAGAGAGTCAAAGATCCCACAGATATACAATATATGATAGATTTTACCAAGAATATAATTTTTAAAAATAATAATAAAATAATAAATGGGAAAAATGGCATTTAAAACAACCAAATTTATTCTAAATAGGTTTTTTGTATGTATCTTCTTTAATATTATGATATAATAAAAAGTAAAAAATTCAATATCAAAAATATTGTATTAAAAATCGATCGATTTCTTCTAATTTATTTCTCGTAATTTTAGATTCCGCATTAAAAGTTTCCAAACTTTGTGTTCTTCATTTTTGTTGCCCAATTCTGGTATTCTTAGTAGTCTTTATCAAAATTCTGATAGGGAAATGAATAAAAATTTTTTTTCTTTCGATTTTTACAAATTTTAAACGATTTAGAAAATTGTAAAGATAAACTTCAAGAATTTTCAAAGGAATTTAGTGATTTTTTGAAATATTTAACTTACCAAAACAAATTATTGTTTATAGCTGGAAAAGCTACAGTAATTAAAATTAGTTTTTTGACTTAAGTGGGAAGAAGTAAATAAAAAAAATAAATACATTTTAGTGAAAAAAATAAACAAAATTTCAATAGTCAGGATAAAATTCAAGAAATTTTTTAAATATTTAAATACCAAACATTTTAATTATTACCAAAATAAATAAAATAAATAAATACATTTTAGTATTAAAAAAAAAATCAACCAAATTTTAAACGATTTGGAAAATAGTAAATATAAAGTAAGGAAATTTATTTTCTAAATTATTGTGGATTAATGAAATGTTTTAAAAAATGGTAAAGATAATTAATAATTTATTATATTTATTTTTATTACATATTTATATTTAATTAACCAAAAATATAAAATTATTTACTGCTGAAATGAGTGGAAATATTAAAAAAAAAAAAAAAAAAAAAAAACTGAATTATTTGTATGTTTATAAAAAATGCAATTGTTGTTTTTCCTGCACTTGTAGTTGGTGAACAGAGCGGGAAGGCGAATCGTTCGGTGGCACGGCATATACCCGGTCCCACGATGGAGCAGCTCGGTCAACGTGCTTCCACGGCCGCGTCGGAGATTAGCCGGGCCCATCAGTTGGCCAGGGAGCGTGGGGAGAAGCTCAATATGTTGGAGGAGAGCGCGGAGCGTATGGCCAATACAGCTCAAGATTTCAGCGGTACAGCGCATCAATTAATGCTTAAATATAAAGACAAAAAGTGGTATCAGTTGTAAAATATCTATTTTAGGAGCCAATTCTACCACAGTTATTGTAATATTGCTTTTATAACACTTTCTACTACATTACAAGTAAAGTACACTTATTTAATTTCTGTTTTCAAGTCGTCACGTTATTTACAAAAACCAAAAAACAACAAAAAACCAAACAAAAAAAACTGTTTTTAATAAAAATATATAGACCAAAAAAAAAAAACAAAAAACAAAAACAAAGCATTCTTTCTATATTCAATCATTTGAATTTATATTCAAAGTAGGCATTGTTCGGTTTTTCTATGCTGCTGTTTTTTCAGTATTTCTGCAACAAATACGTTAACATATACAGTTATACTAATCACAAAAAAATTATATTAAATCAACATTTTCATATTTTTTATATCAAAAATATCGTTGGACTGTGCAAATTTCAAGATTGCGTTGATATAATGTGTGAACTGTTTTTTTTTTATAAGTCTACCGATTAATCAGAGCTTGACAAAAGCTGGTGGTATGTATATAACATCACATAATTATTATATTTTTAATTATTATTTTTAACGTATTTCTTGAGCAACGCTGGTTTAAAAATACAGCGTGCAGTGTTAATAAATACGCTGTTCTGGCATTCTTCAGCACTGTTCTTGTACTGTCACGATATATCGCAATCGATAGTCACGCATATATCGCTGGCTGTCAACGGGAGCCAACACAAAACAGAACTAATCGAACAGGAGGAACTTGTTCAGCTTGCACATTTCGTTCAGTCAGTCGCTCACATTTGACTCGTGCTTGTTCATTTATTCGATTATAATGAACGAAATAAACAATTTTATAAAATTTATGCGTAATTAAAATTTTGTCTTACTAAGGTAATTAATTAAAATAGTTATTTAAATAGTTTCTCAATCGATTAAATATATATTTATTTGACACATGAAAATATTTGCTGCTCTCCTAAGCTTAAATATATATTTATAACATGTTCGCAAAGCTAAGAATAATAAGTAGCTAAATTTTAATATGCATTAAAACGTGTTTGTTGAAAAGAAAATGACGAATATTTATAAATATATATATATTGTATATGTTATCGTTCGATGTTCGATTGAACGAAAGCTGTTCGCTGTATTTCGTTCCGTTCACAAGTGACAGAGCAAGTTCAGTTCTGTTCAGTTCGTTCAATTGAATGATTCGTTCAATTGAACGTATTCTGAGCGAAACGACACAGCTCTACTAACCATTTTATTTTAGTTAATAAAATACATATATTTCCTCTTTTTTTCGTTGTGCGCGTACGAAAAGTGAAAAAAGACATTCACGCGACAATTACATGTAAGAATAACGGGCTCGCTCGCTGTCAAAGACGCAGATTTGCAACGAAATTTCACAAATCACTTCTTTTTTTTTGTCGCTCTCGTTCGTTCGTTCGTTTTGGCCCTCCTACAAAATAGTAAAAAGCCAACCTTGAGAAACACCCAGCACAGCAGTTTCCAACAGTTTCACTGCTCGCTCTCTCGTTTCGTGGTAAGATTTTCGACCAAATAAATATATCAACGAAATTTTTGTGACATTTTCCCATCAAATCTCCACATGCAATTTCACAATGCGGGCACAATTTCTTTCTTTTTTGTGTAAAAAAAAAAAAAAACGATGAGAAGAAAAAAAAAACATGTAAGGTGCAGTAGTAGCAAAATTGCAGCTGTGTGCGTGTGTAATTGTGTATGTGTGCGTGTGTGTGTGTGCGTACGTGTGTGTGTGTGTGTATGTATCAATGCTAAAGTGTTGGTGCTACGCTGCTGCTCTCGTTGTTGTTGTGTTGTGTGTGCGCGTTTGCATGTGCATATGTGCATGTGTGTGCGTGTGTGTATGTGTAATGTGCATTCCAACGGGGTAAAGAAGAAGAGGAAGAAGAAGCAGCAGCAGCTAAGTACGTTGTACCTGTCATCGTTAGTCGTTGTTGCAGTTGTTGGAGTTGTGCTTATCGTTTATCAGTGTGCCGTCTGTTTATATTGAAATATCGACAATTATGACAAATAAATAATCGATCAGCAATATCTGTGTCTGTTTACGTCTCTCTTTACTGTTGGCCATCTGACACTGCTGCTTCTTCTTATTGTTGTAGCTGTTGTCCAACACAGAAAAGCACACGCACAAACACACAAACACACACACACCGAGAGATAGAGTGAGAGAGAGAGAGAGAGACACACGCATACGCACACACAGAGAGACAACAGACAGACTGAGAGACAAAACTCAATATATCGACTATCGATTCAAATGTTAATTTCGTTATGAAAATGCGCAATATTTGCACAAAAAAACACAAGTTTATTTTGGAAACGAAGAGCATAGCAAAGCATAAATGCAAAAGAGAGTGCAGGCAATAACGTAAGCGCAAGAGAAAATCATAACAAAAGAAAACAGACAAAAACTCAAAAGCCAACAAAAAATAACAAATCACATAGCGACCAACAACAACAACAACAACTGTCAGCAAGCAGCAGCAACAGAAGCAACAACAACAACAACAGGAACAACAACAAAGATGGCCAACGAAATGTTGTTAATAAAAAGAAAGTGTTTTTTAGTGACTTGGCGCCATAAACCATCAAATAATAACCCTTTAATAAGCTTTTTTGTTTCAAAACTTTTCTTTTGTTTTTATTTTACAGATCTTCTGTCTAATAATAATATATATATCTACATATATATATATATTGGAAAAAGCCAAGAAGATAAAAACCCTTTTTGAAGTAACGAGTGCGCCGGAGGCATTATTCAACCAACATGGAAAAGATGCGGCTGCTTAAGGACAACCGCTCCGAGATAATTATCGGCGGCAAATATCGGGTTATACGCAAGATCGGTAAGCTATACTAAACACATACATACATACATACACACATACACGGATATAGCTACAAATAGCCAAAGTAATATTAAAAAGGTGCTAAACAAAATGGCTAAATTGACAGACACAAATAGCTACAAATAGCCAAAATAATATTAAAAAGCTGCTAAACAAAATGGTTTATTTTTTAACTGATACAAAACGTAAATTACACACAAAATAGCTAAATTGACTGACAAAAATAGCTAGAAATAGCCTAAATAATATTAAGAAGGTGCTGAAAAAAATTGCTAAGTTTTCAACAGATATAAAACGTAAATAAATTACACATATGTACATATCTATGTATATTGCAAAATTCCAACAACAATTCAATTTCATCTGGCTTTTACTTACAGTGGCT
This sequence comes from Drosophila kuntzei, assembly GCA_035042165.1. NCBI lineage: Eukaryota > Metazoa > Arthropoda > Insecta > Diptera > Drosophilidae > Drosophila > Drosophila kuntzei. The sequence continues at coordinate 1,304,351 of JAWNLU010001422.1, forward strand.
GTCAACTTTTTTTGACCCACTATGCTTTCGATTTTATTGTTTAATTCAGATATAAAATACATACACACTACATACAATAATAATAACAACAGCTTAAGTGAAAAAATGTTTACACTGAGCGAAATAAGGTATTCCCAAAATTAAAGGAATTTTATAAGTCGATACATTCTACATTTATAGAAAAAAGATTTAAAGAATCATTTAATAATATCAACAATAAACAAAAAAAATGTTACTGCTTTCAGTAAAAATATACATATGTATATGAAAAATACTTTTTGTATATAAGCAATTATTAATATAAGTACTATGTTAAAATGTAAATATTATCTAGACATAATAATCTAAATTTAGTTAAATTATATTTATAACATACTTTATGGTTATGGCCATAAATTATTAAAGTAAACACAAATTTAGAAATTAGCTCTTTGTCCGTATTGACAATGAAATCGTCTTAACTAAATAAAATCAACTATAATAAACTTATATTTGAGAATTTAGTTAAAAATGGAATTATTCATTTTTATTATTATTAGTTTAATATTATTAATTTTTATTTTACAATAATGAGTAATATTGATTTTTATTAAATCTGACTTTAAATAAAAATTTTTATCTAAATTTTTGAGTATTTTGAATTGTGTTATTTGTTTGCTGAAAATTCAAAGTCTTTATGAACAAAAAAAATTAAAAATTTTTAATAATGCATATCAAATAATTATTTAATTTGATTGATTAATTAAGAGTCTTTGAATAAGTATTAAAAGTGATATTTTTCTTGATTTCACATTATGAACCCTGTTGTTTACTATTTTATATTTACAAAATATTTTTATATTTACAAAATAAATAGTAAATAATCATTTATTTAAGGTTTGTTTTGTTCGACTAAAGTTTTAATTGAATTTTATTTATTTATTGTCTTTTAAAAGACCGAAAAATTCAAATTTAATAAGAATAAATCTTAAATAATTATTAAACTTTAAATAAGTCTCAAAAGTGACATTTTACTTATTTCTCATGATGATCCCTGTGTTTTATTATTTTATATTTACAAAAATAGAAGTGGTAAATAATTATTAATTTAAGAATCGTTTTATTTAAATGATTTTAATTAAAAATAAATCTCAAATAATAATTATTAAATTTGATTGATTAATTAAGAGTCTTTAAATAAGTAAACAAAATTGATTTTTAGCATATTTCTCAATTATTTCATATATATAAAATAAATGGTAAATAATTATTAAATTAAGAATTATGTTGTTTCGACTAAAGTATTGATTTGTATTTTGTATTTTTGTGTATTTTTGTAAATTTCTGTAGGAAGCGGCTCGTTTGGCGACATCTATTTGGGGATGAGCATCCAGACTGGGGAGCAGGTGGCCATCAAGATGGAGAGTGCGAGTGCCCGTCATCCGCAGTTGTTGTACGAGGCGAAATTGTATCGGATATTGAGCGGTGGGGTTGGATTTCCCCGTATACGTCATCATGGCAAGGAGAGGAACTTTAATACGCTTGTGATGGATCTGTTGGGGCCATCGCTGGAGGATCTATTCAATTTTTGTACACGCCACTTTACCATTAAGACGGTTCTCATGCTGGTCGATCAGATGATCGGTCGTCTGGAGTATATACACTTGAAGTGCTTCATTCATCGTGATATTAAGCCAGATAATTTCCTAATGGGCATTGGCCGGCATTGTAATAAGCTATTCTTGATTGATTTTGGCTTGGCCAAAAAGTTTCGTGATCCCCATACACGCATCCATATCATATATCGTGAGGATAAAAACTTGACGGGCACTGCGCGCTATGCATCGATCAATGCCCATTTGGGTATCGAGCAATCGCGTCGTGATGACATGGAATCCCTTGGCTATGTGATGATGTATTTCAATCGCGGTGTTCTACCCTGGCAGGGCATGAAGGCCAACACCAAACAGCAGAAATATGAGAAAATCTCCGAGAAGAAAATGTCCACACCCATCGAGGTGCTGTGCAAGGGATCCCCGGCCGAATTCTCCATGTACTTGAACTATTGTCGTAGCTTGCGCTTGAGGAACAGCCCGACTACATGTACCTACGTCAATTGTTCCGGTAAGTTTACGTTTATCACATATTATCAAATATCAGAAATTTTGGGGCATCAAGAGGCTTTCGTCTAGGGTTGTGAAAATATAATATGTAAGAAATATCGTATCGATGATTATCATTCCTTAAAAATATCATCAGGCTTTTTGCGATATTTATCACCAAAATTTATTGATATATCTGATATTTTTTTGATATTTTTATATTTCAGTTAACATTAACTTTAAATGCATTATAATTTTTTTGAGCTTTTATTAATTAAAAATAAAACATTAAAGTACAGAGATCTTGAGGTTAAATAGTTTAAGGATACAAGAAAAAACTTAAAAAGACTTCATTTCATTTTTTAAGTAATAAAAAAGTTAAATTTTCTAGAAAAATTACGTATGATTTTAACAAAATATGATTTTAGCTCCAAAATATTTTTGATATTTTTATATTTCAGTATAAGAATCTTAAACACCCCAAAATAACATTAACTTTAAATGCATTATAATTTTTTTGAGCTTTTATTAATTAAAAATAAAACATTAAAGTACAGAGATCTTGAGGTTAAATAGTTTAAGGATACAAGAAAAAACTTAAAAAGACTTCATTTCATTTTTTAAGTAATAAAAAAGTTAAATTTTCTAGAAAAATTACGTATGATTTTAACAAAATATGATTTTAGCTCCAAAATATTTTTGATATTTTTATATTTCAGTATAAGAATCTTAAACACCCCAAAATAACATTAACTTTAAATGCATTATAATTTTTTTGAGCTTTTATTAATTAAAAATAAAACATTAAAGTACAGAGATCTTGAGGTTAAATAGTTTAAGGATACAAGAAAAAACTTAAAAAGACTTCATTTCATTTTTTAAGTAATGAAAAAGTTAAATTTTCTAGAAAAATTACATATGATTTTAACATAATATGATTTTAGCTCCAAAATTCGTATTTTATGGCGGAGGCTATGATCAAAAAATATATTTCCAAATAATATCTATATGTGATATATCAGGAAAAAAAAATATCTCGATATAAATAGTTATTTTTTTGTAAAAAATATTCGATATATTGATATTTTGATATATTATCAACAAGCCTAGTTTCGTCACTAGACTTTTACTTCGTTCAGAAGTTTTGTTTTTTTTTTGGAAGATATCAGAAATTTTTGAAATTTCATATGCTTTTGACATTGCTACTTTCTTTTAAACTTATTAATAGTTGAAAATCAGCCGCAGGCTGACTCTTAAAGTTTAATTCAATTAAACAAATTAAAGCCCTCATTGTCAAAAATAAACAAAAACGAACTGTCTGGCAACACTGGTTATATCTGCAAAGCAAAAACTATTAGTTGTGTGTTCTTATGTTAATTCTCAAGAAATCATAACAGTCTGGCAACACCAAAAGCTATCACCAAAAGCTGCCTGCTACAATACTTTATTATCAACTCTTAGTAAAATATATATATATATATATACACTTAACAGGTAATATCTTGCGACAGCGACTTTTGACAGATATGTGTGATATATAAAAAAACGCGGAATTTTATTAACTATAACATATTAAAGTTTGGTTAAAATTCAGCGTGTCAATTTTGTTCAAATCGCAAGAATGTGAGACAAAAACATTTTTTTACCTGTAGTGTGTGTTTTACCTGTGCAGTTCACAGAATAAGTTTAAGGGTACGCTTAAAAGACCTCAAAAATACCTTTCCATTGATATATAGAACATATCTGTAGCTTCTGTATTTTGGACCCTCATAGGGTTCAATTTTGGCGGGTTTTTAGCTTTCCCGCTAACCTAGCTTTTTTTCTCAAAAAGTCGTAGAACAAACATTTCTAGATTTTCGATAAGAAATAATATCTCATTAAAAAATGTAAGCTTTTTCAACGCTTTGATACGCAAAGACAACATAAGTGAAATTTTTTTTAATTTTTGAAAGTTCACTGATAATTTCAAATTTCGGATTTTGATGAACCGAAAGTAGCTAGAAATAGCTAAAAGAATATTAAAAAGGTTCAAACAAAAAATTTTTATTTTTTTAACAGATATAAAACTTAAATAAAACAAAAAAAATAGCTAAATTGACAAACAACAAATGGCTAAATAAAAATAGCTAAAAATAATATTAAAAAGGTGATAAAAAATTATACTGCTAGTTTTTTTTTTTTAACAGATATTAAACGTAAATAAAACAAAAAATAACCAAATATGAATTTAATTTTAACAATTTAAAATCGAGTGATCATAGCTGATGATAATAAAATAATAATAGAAAATAGATATATAATTAAATGGTTAGAATATTTTAAATTGTCAATTTCTTACCAAAATCTGCAATATAAAAAGAAGCTCGCGATGACGGCGACTTTTGTTGTATTTATTGCACGCACATTTCAATCGATCCAAGAATATTAAATATTTCATGCAGGGTGTGTCAGAGTTGAGTTCACTCGACTGTAGCCATTACACGTATTTAGTTTTAAATTTATAACGCAAAAAACTGATAAATTGTTTAAATGTATTTGTAGCATTTTGTTCCGAACGCTGAACCATCAATATGATTATATATATGACTGGACAATGCTGAAGCAGAAAACCCATCAGGATCAGGCGAATCCTGCTCTGCTCCTGGAACAGTTGGAGCCGCGCAACGATCGCGACAAGGAGAAAGAGAAACCGACCATCAAGCCGCTGCTCACAGACTAAAGAGAGGAGAAGGAGAGTAGGAGGAAGAGGAGGAGGAGTGGGGGAGCAGGAACAGGAACAGGAGATGAAGATGGAAGGAGTAGAAGAAACAGCAGCAGCAGCAACAACAACAACTCTCAAAAAAGATAACAGCAAAGGAGAATGCGTGAATAAACAAGAGAATGGCAATGGCAAGAGAATTATGAATGAGAAAGAGATGGCATGAGAGAGAGAGAGATGGAGGAAGAGAGCGAAAGTTAGGATGTTTCTTAATATTAATTTAAATTCAATACTAAACATATAAGGAACAAGCAAGAAAACAACAACAAACAAACAAACAAACAACAAACAAACAAAACAATATATCTAAAAATGGGAATCACCAACAAATAAGCAGCATATAAAACACACACACACACATACATAAACACACACACACACTCTCTCACACACACATACACACACACATACAGAACATAGCAACAGCTAAACTTAGCATAATAATAATAAAGCAAAAAAAGGAAAGAAATTAAAGGAAAAATAACAACAACAATTATAAAAACAAAAAAAATTATATATATATATATATATACATATATATAAAATATAACAATAATATTAATATTAATAATAATAATAATACAAACACACAAATCTAAACAAATATATGATATATGTATATAAAACAACATATACACATTATTGTCTCGTGTATATATATATATATATATATATATATATATATATATATATATATTGAATTGATTCAAATAAAATGCGAAACACTTAATAATAAAATAAACAAAAGCCCAAACAAAAAATCAATGCAAATTTAAATGCAATAAAATACAATTAATAACTAATTACAAAATAATAATGAACATGCAAGTAAGGCCAAGCGAGAGAGCAGAGTATAAAACAAAACAAATTAAAACAAAACAAAACAACAACAAAAAAACATAAAAAAATAATACAAAAAAAAAAATATAAAAAAATAAAGAAACAAAAACAACAACAACAACAAGAAGAAGAAGAAGATGATGAAGAAAACGCAAAACTGCAAAGTAATTTTGCATAATAAGCAGTAATAATTATACACATAACTTATATTTAATTTTTGAATTACATCAATAAATATGTTGAAATTAAAATAGATTTTGCTGTTTTTTGAATGAAATTCTTTAATGAATTTTACTACACAATTTTATTGCTTTATATTATAAATTTATCTTTATTTAGTAGGATTAGGGATCAGTTAAAAATCCTCGATAACTCTTGTAGTTTATGAGTTATCGAGGATTTTTAACCGATCCCTAATCCAGTTGGAAGATGCTTCAGATCAAGGCGAACTATTTGTCATATAAACTAAGAGGATCTGTAAGGATAAGCCAAATTTCTCTATACAAAAATTAACTTGTAACTTGGCTGTTCAAAGGACTTTCGTCCTTTGCAATGCATTTTAGACTAAAGCCCATCCTCATAGTTCTTACAGGCGATTTTCTATCTAAGGATATTTTTTTTTTTTTGAGATCAGTTTCTGGATATCCTTAAATATCCTCAATCCATAAACCTGCTGCCTGTGAGCTCTAAAAATTGCCATCCAAGGATAATGGGGATCAAAACTAAGGAACTTGACACCAGGAAAACTTTTCAAAATTGTGCCGAAAATACGAAATCCTTGATAACTGGCAAACCGCAAGGACGATTGGAATGTCCTTTGGCCAGTCGATAGCTGTTGCTAATACGCTTTGTTTGCCACTGGAATTGCCAGGATACGCCAGGATATAAGCGAGTTATGGCCTAATTTCCGTATATCAAAAAGTCCTTATAACTCGACTGTTTAAAGGACTTTCGTCCTTTGATTGGAGATTTATGTTGGGCCAACCAGGCACTAACTGTGTGCCAAAGGACATCTTTGTAGTCCTTCAACTGAGCGAGTTACAGGCGTTTTTGTGTATTTATGACATTTTTGGTGAGTAAATGCCTTCAAAAAATTGCGCAGATAATTTTTGAAAAATTTCGAAAAATCGTAAAATGCCAATCGATATTCCTGTTGCCTGTTGAGTGTAAAAATGTGTTTGTTTTTAAAAAATCCATAAGGATATGGTCAAGTTATAGTACATTGTTTTGTTATCGTTATTGATAGTTTTTTTTTACCCCTAGGGTTTAAAAATGCCATAAAATTGATTGAAATTTGTAGAAACTTCGTTTTTATTTAGTGAGGAGTTAGACAATTAAATGCATTTTAGAGCCTAATCCAGTTCCGGATCCGGATCCAGTTGGATAGCGAGCCATCAAACGAAATATGCCGCCAATTGTGCCATTTTATCCTTGGGCGGACGACCGCCATGACGTCCACCACGTGCATTGCCAGCACCACCACCGCCACCGCCGGCAGCGCCGCCACCGCCAGCAGCACCGCCGCCGCCGCCACGTGGCGCACCACTGCGCACCTGACGGGAGGCGACCGCTCGATGTTTCTCCACCAGATGCGAGAAGTCATTGGAACAGAAAATGCAACCAGTTTTCTCATCGCTGCCATCCTTGAACTTGGACTTGTCCGATTTGTACACCACATTCACCAGCTGAGCACCACAATCGCTGCACTTGGTATCTGCAAAGGAAAAAAAAGGTGTATAAAGTGGGTTAATTTAGTTATATAATTAATTAATTACATTTCAAATACAATTATTAAATAAATATGTTAAAATTAAAAATCAAATAATATGATTAATTTAAAATTCGTAACTGAAAGAATACAAATATTTAGTTTAACTTTCAAATAATCCTATCTTATATTGATGATTATAATTTTTAAAGATATACAAAATATTTCTTGAGATATTTTTAATAAAAAAAGAAAAGAAAAATATTGACATACTAATTTAATTTGTGTTTTTCAAATAATCGTATGTCAAAATTGATGATTATCATTTTTAATTATCCAAAATATTTCTTGATATATTTTTAAAAATAAAAAAAAAAAGAATTATTGACATACTAATTTAATTTAAAGAAATACAAAATATTTCTTGATATATTTTTAACAATTAAAAAAAAAAAATATTGACACACTAATTTAATTTGTGTTTTTCAAATAATCGTATTTTAAAATTGATGATTATAATTTTTAAAGAAATACAAAAAATTTCTTGATATATTTTTAACAATTAAAAAAAAAAAATTATTGACACACTAATTTAATTTGTGTTTTTCAAATAATCGTATTTTAAAATTGATGATTATAATTTTTAAAGAAATACAAAAAATTTCTTGATATATTTTTAATTTAAAAAAAAAAAAAAATTGACATAATCTGTAAGTTTGGCTAAGATATCTTAATTTAAATAATATGATGAGATATCTCAAAAAACAAAAAGGACGTACAAAAACTTGATTTTCGACCGATCTTTGCTATGACAGCTATATGATATAGTTATCCGACTTTGACTAAATTTGGTCAGAATGTAAATCACAGTGTTAAATACACAATCTGTGAGTTTGGTTGGGATATCTTAAGAAACAAAAAAGTTTTTTGATACAAAGTAATTCCATGACCTGTGACCTCATATTAAGACAGTTGCAGGTGGAATTTTGATATACATATATAGATTTACCTTCGACGGTGATTTTGGTGGCACCTTTGAAGCAGTTAATGATGACGTCACATCGATTACAACCCAATTTCCACGTGGGTGACAATGTGCTGTCTAAAACGAGAACTCCCGTCTCGCATTCCACACAGGTGGAAATGCCCAGAGTGTTGAGGGAATGGGGGCAGGTGGGATGTGTGCAGGTGTTGCAACCGCCAAACTTGGGCATATCCCTAAATGGCGGATGATTGTAACAATACGGGCAAAAGGGAAACGAGCGTCCCTTCGCCCCCGTCGAGAATGCCAACAATCCAAAGTCATCCAAGGGACATTTGAACTCACGATAAACCTTAACATTCCCATTGGGCAACGTGTAATTCTCATCGCAGTGCGAACAATACAATCGGGCGGGTTTCGTCTATAAAGAGAAGAGAAGAGAACGTGAGAAGAGGAAATGAGGAAGACAGTGGTTAGAAGAAAAGTATTGGATAAATATCCCTTACTCTATTTAATTACTATCAACTATAGTTACTCGATTTAAAATAGCACAAATAAATTTAATAATATTTGAATAAATGTTTAAGTATAATAAATAATTAAAAACCGACCATTTAAAGTATTCTATTCCTATATCCACTTAAAGTATTCCTATATCTATTCCAATTCTATTCCTATATCTATTAAATATAGATATTCCTATATCTATAAAATAACTCAATTATTAACAATTTTAAATATTCTATTCCTATCTTCATTTAATTATATATTTATTAAATTACTATCAACTCGATTTAAAATATCACAAATAACTGTCTTAATATTTGAATAAATGTTTAAGTATAATAAATAATTAAAAACCGACCACTTCAAGTATTCTATTCCTATATCTATTAAATAACTCAATTATTAACAACCTTTAAAAGTCTATACCTATTTTAATTTAAATTTTAATAACAATGATCACTCGGTTTAAATAACACAATAAATTTAATATTTGAATAATTATAAAATTATAAAAAAATCAAGGTTACAAATGTATAATTCACGAAATTCTATTCCTATATCTTTTTAATTAATTTATTATCAATTATTATTATCAACTTTGTTAAGTCAACACCAAGATTTCAAACTAATTAGTTAAATACTACAAAAAATAAAGATGATAAAATTTGAATAAATTTAACATTAAAAAGAAAAATTAAAAACTGGCAATTTAAAGTATTATATTCCTATATCTATTAAATAACTCAATTACTATCAACTATAATTACTCGATTTAAAATACCACAAATTTGAATAAATTTGAAAGTATAATAAATAATTAAAAACCGAACACTTAAAGTGTTCTATTCCTATATCTATTAAATAAAAATTTGAAATATTCTATTCCTATCTTTTTTTAATACATTTAGTTCATTAATTCAGTTAATTATTAAGAACTATAAATAGCTATTAATAACTATAAATGTTATAATGGAATAAATTTAACATTACAAAAAAAATTAAAAACAATTTAAATTGCTAAATATAATTTTAAAACTTATAAAAGTTTGGGTCCCTGGAGACTTCATATTTATATTGCAGAATTTTGCTTGTGCGCCTAAGTGGCGCCTACATTGCACGGACAATCATATTTATATTGTAGAATTTTGCTTGTGCGCCTAAATGGCGCCACATTGCATGTACAATCATATGTCTATTGTAGAATTTTGCTTGTGCGCCCAAGTGGCGCCTGCACTGTATGTAGAATTTTGCTTGTGCGCCTAAGTGGCGCCTGCACTACATGTACAATCATATTTATATTGTAGAATTTTGCTTCGTAAGCCTCATTTGAGATCGGCACTTCTCCGTTTAAGTGCTTGTGCGTCTTTCTGGCGCCACTTAACAAAATATAACACTGAGAACAGTATCTTTAGAGCATTATATCCATTTATGCTTATGTATATGTATGTATATAAGTGTAATTTTACCTGTATGTACTTCATGTAGCGTCGACACTTGCCACATCGGGAATGCGCCTTGCCGGACTCGGCGAGTGGCGAGAATGAGGATTCAAAGAGCATGTCCATGCTGGCAATGTTCTGAACGAAATACATGAATTTGAGCTTAAAGATTTTGACAGCATGACGTCGAACATCATTGAAATCCGCGGATCCCTTGGCAATGAGTGTCAGCATGCGTTCCACCTCCGATCGCATCGTGGGCAGGACAAGTTCCGGATCGATCTTCTGATAACCATGGACCAAAACACAGCCCAATGTGGTGGGTATCAATTTTCGGCCCGTCTCAATGCGCACATAATTGCGCTGGCAAATGTTATTGATGTGAACGGGAATGGAGGCGTCGGTGCCAATGCCATGTTGTTCCATCAACGTTATCAATTCGGCCTCGGTTAAATAATCGGGCGGACCCGTTTGACTCTCACCCAAACGGACATCATTGATGGCCACCTGGGTGCCTTGAACAAATGGCGGATTGGCCTCATCCTTGCCAAATGCCTGCCATGTCATTACCTTGGTGAATCCCGCATCGAGCAGCACATTTGCCGTACAGGAGAAGGATTCAATTCCTACACGTAATTTCGCTGTTGTCGTCCGATATTTCAAATCCCTGGAGATTGTGCCCATAAAGTGGCGACAAATGTAATCGTACACACGCCAAGTGTCACGATCAAAATCATTGCGATTTGCCAATTTCATTGGTGTTATCGGCGGATGATCTCCGGCATCCTTTCCTTTCCTCGGAGATTGAAAATCTGAGGCAATTGCTCGAGCCTCATCGCCAAATTCACTTGAGGGCTGCAACACACGCAACGTCGCGTGCAGATCAAAGTTCTCCGGATATTGATTGGTCTCCGTGCGCGGATAACTGATGTAACCCTGCGTATAAAGACGTTCCGCCAGCTGCATCGCCTGAAACGGACCGATTCCCAATCCGGAACTGCAAATTCGCATCAATTCCACAGTGTTGAGTGCCTGCGGTTTGCTCTTGAACGATTCCTTGCTGCTCACACTTTCCACGCTGCAAAACAGTAGACAGAGAAATTAATCAGAAGAAATTGAGTGAACCCGACTCTAAAAGACCCTGTACTTCATTTTTTTTTAATAGTTAAATTATGATGAAAATCAAATATTGTCAATAATTAAACATTAAGAAATAATCAGTTGACAATTTGGGAAGTGGCGGCAATCGAGCGAACCCGACTGTAAGAGACCCTGTACTTTTATTTCTTTTTAGAAGCAAATTATGGTGAAAATTAAATAATATCAATAACTGGAAGTACAAATTAATCAATTGAAAATTTTGCGAGCAGTCGAGTGAACCCGACTCTAAAAGACCCTGCACTTCCTTTTTTTATAAGTAAATTATGATAAAAAAATCAAATAATGTCAAACATAAAGAAATAATTAGTTGACAATTTGGTAAGTGGCTGCAATCGAGCGAACCCGACTGTAAGAGACTCTGTACTGATTTTTTAAAAAGCAAATTATGGTAAATATAAAAAAATAACAGGAAACTGATAATAATCAGTTCAAAATTTGGTGACGCTGCAAAACAGGACACAACAGAGAAATCAATCAGTTGAGTGAGCCCGACTCAAAAAGACCCTGTACTTCCTTTTTTTTGATAAGTAAATTATGATAAAAAAATCAAATTTTGTCAATAAAAGTTGAAATTAGTAAATATTTGCTGGAGTGTAAAATCCCAAATAAATAACTGTTGGAGTTGAAAAACCCAATTAAAAATATAGTGATTGAAAAAGCTCAAAGTAAAATTTGAATAGCAAGAAAAATCGCAGATAAAATTGTTGTGGAAGGGAAATAAATAAATAAATATACATATAATATATACAATAATAATTAAATGATTTAGCACTATTGAAAACCTAAAAGACTCTTTGATAAAAAAGGTGGGAGAGGATCACTTACGTGGCCTCCTTGTGCTCCTTGACGCGATTCAGGAGCATGATGGCAATGTCCTTTTTGAAGAGACGTCCCCGTGCCCATTCCAGCGTATACTCGGGCTGTCCGGCCAACAATTGTAGATACCAAAATGTTTCGGGCTTAAATAATTGGATATCATCGTGACGCTTGACACAGAAACCTAATGTTGGTGTTTGACATGGTCCATATGAGATTAACGATGAGTCCAAGTCACCGTAGCGACCCTGAAAGAATTTGGTCTGGAATCGTGTGAATGCACAACCGATGCGCAAATCCAATTCCTGTCGAGCATCCACCGATTTGGCCTCATTCTCATTGGGATGTCCCAATGTCTCCATTGCCCCCTTGATATCTTTTTCCGTAATTGCCGAGAAATGCGCACGATATGTGACACTGTGACTGTAGACATTGTGGATAACATGCTGCACTGCATCCATCACCTCAAAGCAGATATTTTCACCTTCCTTATCACAATCGAGCCAAAGCACTAAATAATCGCATCCACGAGCTTCGTGGGCCAAAAATGTGCGCATTTGTTGCTTCGGTGTGCACTCCTGTTTCTCGGTGGGACAGTCGAAGAGCTCCACGGGATCCACCTTGTCCCACGATGTATATTTGCTAATGAAATCCAAGGACATCACATGTCCGCACACCGATGTCATGCGAAAATGCACGTTCCCCTCATGCCGAAAGTGTCCAGACCATTCGTGTGTGGAGCACCCATTGTTACCTATTTATTTAAATATGATTAATTTATTTATTATTATTTCAAGTTTGGTTTGTCATACCTCGCTTCACTGTGCAGCGTCCATTGGAGAGTATCGATGCCAATGAGGCAGCCAGCGATGGCTTCTCCGCCACCATTAATACATTCTTCATGGCCTTAAAATCTGTGTATATATTATTTATATATTTATGCTGATGATCACACACAATTTCCGCTTTCAATTCTCAATCTCTTTCTCTTCCCTTCTCTTCTCTTCTCTTCTCACTCTTCTACTTCTACTTTTGTTTTTGCATGAGTTAGTTGTGTGTTGGTGTGCGTGAGCGAGCAAGCTGCTGCTGCCGGTCTTTTGTATATCTTCTCCGTCTTCTTTGCCTGCCTTACAGGCTTTTTCAGCCACAGTGTCGCAATACGCTTAAATGCCGCGCGTAAAGCTTTTATCTCTTTATTATATACACTTAATAATCGTTTGCCTAGCATGTATTTGCAATTAAATGAAAATCGTGTAGCCCGTAGCTGTTGCTAGTGATGTGCAATGAAAGAATCTGCGCATCTTGGTCTATCGATATTCATATCGCATACACGATATATCGATATATGATCTACTGTTATCCATATCGATACCAGACATCGCTTGCTTTGAAACTGTATCGATATATTTGTTGCATGTTTGTAAATCGATATGCACATATCCTTCAAGAATTATCAAACGTATTTTGTACTATCGAAAGGTCAATTGTTTTTCGTGTTGCTAATTGTTAAACATTTGCATTACAAATGATTTTTCAAAACTTATCGGAAAAGCGACTGTGAATTGGCGAGCTTGCCACCATTTGCAAAGCTGGATAAGCAGTTCAAATGCCGCGCCAAATGTGGCAACCCTGGCCATATAAACAACCACCAGTGATGCCAACTCATCAACGCCTAAAAAGGCTATATCAACATATAAAAATAGCTAAATAAAGCTGGGAAATCTAGGACGAAAGCCAGATAAAAAGTTTTTATACTTCTTCGGTTGTCTTTATATTAGATCTATTAAATAAAGACAATATACAACAGTAATCTAGTATTAATAATTTGGAATATTTCTAGTAGTTTTTTTAACTTAAAAAAGCTACAAAGCGATTGACATTCGAAAAATTCCAGATGTGGCGGAAAAAAAGCTGACTTGGCAACACTCCCACCCAGCGATGGGGGGGGAGGCTCTCCCACATAAACACACACACGCACACTTGCTCAGACAACTTGCAGATGCAGCCGGAGTCGCAGTCGCGTCGCAGCCACCGCTACACAATACCCGTTACTCAGTTGAGTTTTGGCCGTGAGCGTGTTCAGGTGCGCGTCATTTGTCTCATCCGTCGTCCGTTGTTGTTGTCCGACGTCGTCGTCGTCGTCGTCGTTGTCATCGCAGTCGCCGTCTTCATCGTTGTTGCGGCCCCGTGTCCGTGTGTGCTTACGTGTGTGTGCGTCTGCGTCTGAGTGTACGTTTTTGTTGTTTTTTTTTGAGTATTTTGTATTCTTTTTTTTGGCGACGGTTAGCAAAAAATTTTTTGAACGCAGATACATATATTTATAAATATATACATATATATGTATGCATACATATATACAAAAAGTTTATATTATTCAATAAGAAAAGTTCGTTGTGTTCACAAATAATACATACAAACAAACAAACAAACAAACATACATATATACATCGTACATACGCGTACATGAATTTTGAACCTCATCTGTAGACTTTTGATTTTTTTGTTTTGTTATTTTTTTTTGGGGTTTTTTTTTGCTCGCTTAGAAATGCGCAACAAAGCGTAGCAACAAAGTAAAAGCAGAAATTGAGAGTTGTTTTTGTGTTTGAGCGCGTTGCAACAACAACAACAACAACAACAATAACAACAACAGTAGCAACATCATTAGCAACACTGGCTGCGCCGGCAGCAGCTTTAAATGTTGCTGTCGCTTGACATGCCGTCCCTTTCTTTTGCCTGCCCATGATCAACTCTCCCATCCCCGCTCTCACACTCTCACCACCCCCACACTCACACACACACACACACACACGCACATTGGTGACGATTTGCAATTGTTGTTGTTGCTCTCTTTAAATTTAAATATGTTTGAATGAAATTTCTCTTGTTTGATTTGTGAATGAATTTGACAAACAAACAGTAAAAAAAAAACAACATAAACTGCAACAGCAACAGAAACAAATGGTGTTTATTATTTAGCCACATAGAAACTTGTCCCACATTCACTTGAAATGTACAAAAATTGAAATCAAAACTCGTTTTTATGAGCTTTGCATTGTTGTTGGTGTTGCTGTTGTTGAAGCTTTAAAGTTATTGCCTTTTTTTTTGCACATTTCAAAAGTTGCTAGTTGTTGTTGTTGTTCTAGTAAATGACAGAACAATGGCAACATACAGTGAGTCAAGAACATTTTTTGACAAGATTAACAAAATGTACACAATTTCTGTTGCAAAAAAATATGTATATAAATTTTCATTGAATTTAACAATTTATATAAGTAAAGAAAACAAATGTGTGAATTATTTAGTCAAAACACTTTCTTCACTTACTGTTTTTAGAGCTTCGCCTTTAGCTAAGCTTCTCTTTTGTCGTGTTTCAATCAGTGCTCTCTCGCACACTATCTTGCTCTCTCGCAACCTTACGCTCTTAGCAACAAAGTTGAAGGCCTTTTTGCATACGGCAATGTTATTAACAAGCAACAAGCAAAAGCCACAACAACAACAACAACAACAACGAAACTAGGCAGCTTTTTAGCTTTTGCTCTGATCACATAGTAAAAAATAAACTGGTTTTTAAAAAGTTGTTGTTTTCTTTTCATTGGCATTTAAATACATACAAAACATAATTTCATATAAATATACATATGTATGAATATTTCTACATATTTCTGATTTGTTGCTTAATTTTGATTTTGTTGCCTATGAGCAGACATATTTGTTGCAGAAATGCAATCCACAGTTATGTTATTGTTATTGTTTTTGTGTTACGTCTGCAAAGCAAAGCAATAACAGCAACAACAATACAGTATTTCAATTGAAAGCTCAGCAACAGCAACAACAACAAACGCAACGCACTTAAGATGGAGTTGGAGGTGAAGAAGACGAAGAAACGGGGCAGAGGCAGCGGCAGCGACAGCGGCAGAGACGCTTAGGCTTGGCAACAGCAAATGTGCGCAACAACTATGTGGAGAGAGCGCACAGCGGGAGAGCGAGAGCGAGAGCGGGAGAGCGAGCAAAGGCGAAGCTTGGCTTCAAAACTAAGCTTACCACACACACACACACATACATCTACTCTTTTGCGCTCTTTTGCGTCACTCGCTCAATTTTTTGTATTTATTTTTATTGTTTTGCTCTCGCAGTATGAAAAATGAGGAAAGTTTATAAAATTGTATAAGTTGTAAAGTTTATAGAGAAAACAAAGAAAAGAAATTGAAAACAATGCATTTGTTAAAGCCAAAAACTACACTCGTCTTGAGAATGTCAAAAATCAAAAGAAATTAGCAATAAATAAATAAAATAAAAATCAAAAAAGTGTTAAAGAAAATACACATATATCGACATACATACATATTACAACAACAACAACAACAACAGCAGTAGCGACATCAATAAAGCAACAAGACGGCCACAAAATGTTGTACACGCTAAGCAAAGCAACAACAAGAATTCGACTCAAAAGGCAGCAGCAACATTACAAAACAACAACAACAACAACAGCAGCAGCAGCAGCAGCAACAAATGCAACTCAGCAACATTGCTGGCTTTGGAGCTTCGCATTTTTGGCTGCATTTTGTGCACAGGTAAGAAGAAGAGAAATCATTTATTTTTTTTTGTTTTTGTTACTGATCATCAACTTTCTTTTGTCAATGGCAAATGTTTAGCCACAAATGTTGCAATGACATTAGCAACATGCAATCACAGTTTTTGGCAACTCACGCACACACACGCACACACACACACAGAAAGAGAGCGCTCGTTGCATACATACATATGTAAATAAATCACAGCTGCACTTGCTGCACTTCTCATGCTGGTCTTCCTCTCTCACTCTCACTCGCTCTCTCTCTGTGTTCTTGTGCACGTGTTGTTGTTATTGTTGTTGGAGTCTTTCATTGTTTTTGTTAGTGGAGCGCACATTTCCCATGTTAATTAAATTCAATTATTTAGCATCATGTTTTTTGTTTTTTTTTTGGTTTTGTTTGTGCTCGCAAAACTCGTAGACCAATTGTTAAAGGGGTAGGGGAGGAAGGCTATCAGTTTTCTTGTTGTTGCTGCTTGAAAAGACCTTGAGAATTATTTGCAAGCCAGTTAAAATAAATGAAATGAATATGCATTCGATACTGAGACAGATACAGATACAGATACATTTACCGATACAGATACAGATACTCACCCGCATGTTGATAATACAAGATACAATATACAAATACATAGATACATTCGATTATTGTTAGTTAGATCATATTGAAGCTGTTATGCAATAACAGCTCTAATATCAACTTTCAATATGCATTAATTAGCTACGATTAAATTATGAATACAAAAAAAATAAATACAAAAATATCTCAAAAAGAATAAATAATTGTTTCCTAAAAGATCGTTAAGATTTCGGTGGCTAAAGATAGAGATACATCCAAATGATGAGTCGAAAAAATTGGGAACATTTTTATAAAATGTGAATTGGATAAGATTTTGTTAATTTATGAAATTATTTATTAAAAAAAAACATATACATATGTATATGCTTGATGTTTTTACGCAGGGATTAAAACCTTAACCGAAACCGTAACCTTTAACCGATGAAAACCGATTCAAATTTGTAACTGAAACCGAAACCGAAACAATTTTTTTCCGCTGTACAGAAACCCATTAACCAAAACTCCTTAAACCGAAATAACCGTTTAGTAACCGATTCATTTATAAGGGTTGATTTCGGTTCTGGCCGTCGTATCGACTGAGCAACTTTGATAACTTTGAATCAGTAAAATCAAAATAATCGGAATTTTCAAACCAAATTAACCAAATTTATATGAGATCAAATTATAATAAAATCGACATTACTCAGGACCATTCCAGTAACCAGATAACATTATTTTCCAGGCTAAAAAGAGCATTAAGTATTTTTCCATCTAAAACAATGAATAAAGCTTCTTATTTTGGTCAACCGATAACCTTAATTTTTATTTTTTTTGTGAACCGAAACCATTACAAAAAACCGATAACCGTTACGAAACCGATACTCCAAGATTTTGCATAACCGACAACCGAAAACCGTAATTCCAGCATAACCGAAACCGTAACTGAAACCGATATTTGTTTCGGTTGTAATCCCTGGTTATAACTATATATGGTAATACCCTAAATCTTTATTGAGTCCTATTGTAAAAATTTAAATGAATTTTTTAAATATTTAGTGCGTCATTTACGAACATGAAAGATTACCTGCGGGTATTACCTGAGAGTATGTTCCCATTAGAAGCTTTCTGGTAATAACTGTGTAACCCAATGTCATAAATCCCTAACCAAATTAATGATTCTATGGCGCTGTACAAAATGCGCTAACTACAAACAAATAAACGTCACGTAGTCATAATAAATAATGGACGAACATGTTTAGTACTTATTTTAGCATTTGGTGCATAAATTTACGAGGGCTGTTCAAGCAGTTCAAGATTGTGCAATCGAGGGTAATGATTGTACTTATTGTTTGAATACAGGAAAAGAATATCGGTTTCAGTTAAAATTTCGGTTATGTTTGTATTTAGGTTTACAGATTTTTGTATGATTTCGGTTTCGAAATGAAAAAATTGGTGTAGAAATCTCTAATAATCAAACAAAAATTCAAAAAAGATCTATTTAATATCTGAATCGGTTATTAATCGGTTATTGTGGTTATCGGCTACTCTGAATATTTTTATATCGGTTTCGTAACGGTTATCGGATTTTTTTATGTTTTGGTTTCGTAATACAGGTTTGATTTTTAATATATAAGCACAAATTCTTGGTTTTCAAAAAAGATCTATTTAATAAGATGAATATTTAAATATAAAAATAAATAATTTGAAAAACTATGATGACACCATAACAACATTATAGAATTTAATGCTTCATTGAACCGAAACTAACCGTTACACCTGAATCGGTTATTAATATGTTATTTTGGTTAATCGGTATCGTTAAAATAAAAAGTTGTTTTTCCTTTAGGATTTCAGTTACGTTCAGTTACCAATTTGACTCGGTTAATATCGGTTCAAGGTTTCGGTTTCGACAGTGGTCTTAATCCCTGGTTATGTTTGTTCCGGAACTGGTTCCATTTGAGGCAGCTAATCGCTCAAAAGATTGTTATTGTTTTGTCTATTTGATAAATGAATGCAAATATTCGCCATTTAGTCACATACGACACAAAGACACGGCCCAAAAGTCACGTATGCCGCACGGCGATTTCAAAAAACAAACAAAAAAATATAAATAATAAAATATAATATATATATATATAAAATATATTCACTAAAGTCTAAAAAGATGTGGCCGAAAAAATTATTTGTGTTTGTTTTGTAAAATTCTTATTTTATTTATTTATAAATAATTGTTTGTGTTTGCTTTTTAGAATTCTACTTTTATTTATATATTTATTTTTGTAGATTTATCTGAGATAGTTTCATTCAGCTGTTGACAAGTTATTGTTATCGATATCGATAAGTAATAGACTTTTATTTTATAATTTCAGAACTATAAAACTCTTTTTTCTCTATATTACTTTTTACCAGGGATTAAAACCTTAACCGAAACCGTAACCTTTAACCGATAAAAACCGATTGAAATTTGTAACCGTAACTGACCGATTTAGTAACCGATTCATTTATAAGGGTTTATTTGAGCATGATTTTTCCTCTAAATTCCTTTCTTCATTTAAAAAAAGAAAAGATTTTTAATTAAAGTGACTATCCCTAAATTAAATAACTATGGTAGGAGTTATAAAAGCTTTCTATAGACAAATTCGGGCCTGTTCCGAATTTCGAAAACGAGTGGAATTGCCGCAAATCGAATTGATTGCTGTTCCGAACTCCGCAAATCGACAAGAATTGTCGTTTTCAAAACGTCAACTGAATTAAAAGTAAAAGCATTAAAATTAATCCCTAAAATTAAAAACTGAAAATTTTAATATTGCTCAACATTTTTAGAATCGTTTCACATCACAACTTCAACTGTTTAAAGTTTAAGTATATTTTTAAAAATAATTGTTTATAAACACGTACAAAATATGGCAGGAAAAACAAAACCGTGCTACTTTAATTTTTGTTATCGATAACAACTCTCGCAATCGAAAGCTGCTAGAGTTGCTTCAATTGAATAATAAAATTCGAACAATGAAGTTTTAATTTAATAAAACTTCTATCTGCTATATATAACAGGAAATATTTAAAATAAATTTTAAAATATAGTTTTAAATCAATCTAATCGGATTTAAGTTGAAAATTGAAGCTTGAATGTTTTTATTTTGAATCGGTGACAACTCTGGTTCTTGTCGATGTAAAGAAACATATGCACAAGACAAATGACAATAAAAATCTGAGTATAATTTTAAAAATTGATTTAGGTTTTTAGTAATAATTATAAAATGACTAAATGCTATCGGAACTTTTTCGAAACCGAGTTCGAAAAGTAAAATCGAGACCATTTCGGTCGGAATTGGGAACAGCAATTAATTAAACGTTCGTTTTCGTTTCGTTCTTACTTTTTAAAAACGTTTGGAATTCGGAACAGGCCTGATTATAAAAGTTTATCAACATTAGCGAGGTTCAACTGTAGTATATTGACTGCATAATTATTATATCTTTTTTTTTATAGCATAAGTTTTAATTCCAATATATAAGAAGATTATTATCAATAATCAAAGTTTATCTGCTGGCGCAATGCAGATAAAGTCAAAGATACAAATGTAGATACAGATACAGATACGTGGTTACGTATCCGCTCAAGGGCGTAGGCAGGGTGGGGGAAAGGGGGGAACATTGCGCCCCCCTAGACTTAGCTAACAAATTTGTAACTTCCGAAATCCACCCAGAGTTGTATTACATCACATCAATTAGCAAAAAATATTTAAACTTTAGATATTTCATTGCTTGATTGTTGTTGAGTATGAATTCCAACTGTGATACTATTCATAGAAGTGTATAAAAGTCATAGAAATGTCAAAGTTTCAATTTGCAAACATAATTGCGGATACTTAAAATCAATTGCCAAAAATTCATTTTAAATATTTAGAAAAAGAAATATTTTAGAGAATTCCTATGCCATTTTATTACAATTAAAATTTAATAATCAATAATTTTGACATTTGTTAGTTTTTCGTAAATAGACAATTAATTGTTTGTACTTTGGGGTTGTAAAAAATGTGTAGAACATGCCTGTATAATAATTTTCTATCTGTCTTCGATCAAAAATAGTAACTTTTGTAAGTTTGCGAAAAATCCACGAATATTCACGTGTGCTACATAAATCTCTAAAAGCAACCCAAAACTAGGTGTTCCTGAAACCAATCAATCAGTTTTTCAAATGTCAAAACAATTGTGGAAAGATTTGAAAAAATTTAAAATTTCTGGAATTAAATTAAATTATTTTAAAAATGTTAAAAAAAAACATCAAAAAATTAATTTTGAATTTATCTATTATCAGGGGTGCCACAGAAATCGAAACCAACCGAAAATCTCATAAAATTTCCTACATTTTTAGTAGATATACCTCAAATTAATAATTTTAAAATTAAAAATTAATTTATAGCAGTCGAGTTAAATAAATTCGAAAATATGATGGGAAAAATGTAATCTATGACATTTAAGGAATTACGAAATATTTGAATAATTTTTTTCAAAAGTAATTCTTTTCGAAATCTCTTGAGATTTGAGTCGTGTGATAAACTCCGGAAAAAAATGATTTGGCCCCCCCTTTGCGCTAAGCTGCCTACGCCCTTGTATCCGCAGATAAATTAAGCTCAAAATGCGGCCTAATTTGAAGCTGCAAAAAAAAAAAAATAATAATAATAATAATAAAAAAATAAACATAAAAGAATGAAAAAATCAATTAAACAGACAATCGAAAATTGGAATTGGAATTGCGATTGGGTTTGGGTTTGGGTTTGGTTCGTCTGGTTCTGGCCCGGTTTAATCTGGTCGGGTTTGTTTTGTTTTGATTTGTTTTGTTTGTCTCTGTTTTTATTTTATTTTTTGGGTGTGGATTTACTCCATGGCAATTAAATGCACGTCCGCAGAAGACAAAGGCCATGGCCACAGATGCGTGTCGCAGATACAGATACATATACAGATACAAATACAGATACAGATACAGATACAGATAAAGTCCGCCCCCCAAAACCATCGCCACGTGTCACATTGGCCCAAAAGAAACAGTCAACAGCAGCCGTAATAACAACACAAATTCAAAGTTATTTTCGACACACCGAAACTTTGATACCCTAGCAAAACACTGTATCAAATTGTTTTTATTAAAAGCTGAAATTAAAACCGTACACTCAGAAAAATATGCTGTCCTAAAATGAAGTATGACCAAACTTGATTTTATACGGTTTTCATCTTAAAATTTTAAGATATCTGTGTAATAAAAATCTTAAATTAAGTACGAATCGATCTCAAATTTAATTTTTCGACAGACATCCATATGATATAATAGTCCGATTTTAATCAAACTTATTCAGGATATATATATAAGATCATGACAAATATAAAATCTGTGAGTCTAGTTAAGATATTTTCAGAAACAATAGAGTTTTTATACTGAATAAGTTTAAGATATTTTTTGTATTTAAAATAGTGTTTTTCAAGATTGAAATGAGCTTAAAAACTTAAATCAAGTCAATTTTGGGATATGCGCAAATTCAGAAGGTCGCGAACCAACAAAATACACCATTATTAAATGGTATTTAATTTTGTTATTTGCCTAATTTTAGTATACATACTAGTGTATGCTTGAAGATTAAATTAAATTAAATATGAAAATGTTTTGTACTAGAAACAAGTAAATTTTGGAATTAAATCAAGATTTTTTTAAAGAAAAGTACAAGTTTTTAAATAAAAGTTATTAAATAACACTTATTTTTGATTTTAAAATTTTAAACGATTTCATTTTATTTTGTAAAAATAAGCACAAGTTTTAAAATAAAAGTTAGAAAATAGCACTTATTTTTGATTTTGTAATAAAAGTTATATTATAAGAGTTATTCCGTGCTTTTTATTTGTAATATTAAAAAATAAATTAAATATTTTTTCTATAATTGGTATTTTGGGTTCGGATTTCCAAACAAAAATCTTTTTTATGACAACTATATGATATAGTAATCCGATTTTAATAAAATTTGATCAACATGTATAAAATATAGTTTTGTGAGTTTGATTGAGATATCTGAAGAATCGATTTTTCCAATTTTTAAACCGACTCAAATTATTGTTCTGATCAAGAATATATATATACTTTATAATCGCCTCATTTTAATGCATTACACTTCTCATGACCAAATTAAAACACCCTGTGTAAGGGTATAAAAAGCAGACACTCCCCCAATGCGAAAAAACACTTGAAAAGTGCAGAAGTGTCGCACGCAGAGCAATTCAATTACGTTAAATGCAGCCCTGTATCAGGGATACACAATATGCAATTGAAGCACACATCAATTTTTGCATTCATTGGTACATTATATATTTTTACTAGGAATTTTTCTCTTTTACATACAAAGGAATCGAGAAAAATTAGATTATGTTTATATTGCTCGGGGAAATAATTAAAATTTTATCATCAATTTATAATATTAACAGAAAGTATAAAAAGATACATACATTTTTTAAACTTTTCTTTCATTTAAATCAGGGATCAAAACCGAAACGAATATCGGTTTCAGTTACGGTTTCGGTTATGATCGAATTAAGGTTTTCGGTTTTCGGTTTTCGGTTACGCAAAATTTTAGGAGTATCGATTTCGTAACGGTTATCGGTTTTTTGTAAGTTTCGGTTTAAAAATACCGGAAAGATTTCGGTTTAGAAAAAAAATAAAAATTAAGGTTTTCGGTTTAATAAAATAAGAAGACTTATTGCTCTTTTTAGCCTGAAAAATAATGTTATCTGGTTACTGGAATGGTCCAGTGTAATGTCGATTTTATTATAATTTGATCTCAAATAAATTTGGTTTCGATTATTTTAATTTTATTGATTTTTAATAACTTTGAACTGTCATAACTTTGTCAAAAGTCGATCAATTTCCATGCGGAATTTAAGTTTGAGCATTATTTTACCTCTAAATTTGTTCTGCATTTAAATTTTTTTCATTTTGAAAATTCGAAAATTTGTGATTTTTTTAACAAATTTTACAGTGTTTCATATCAGTGTTGTATCATTTTTCGAAAAATTTCGAAAATTTCCAAATTTCAAAATGAACAATATTTAAATGCAGAACGAATTTAGAGTTAAAATCATGCTTAAACTTACATTCCGCATGGAAATTGATCGACTTTTGACAAAGTTATGACAGTTCAAATTATCAAAGTTGATCAGTAGCTGCGACGGCCAGAACCGAAATTAACCCTTATAAATGAATCGGTTATTTCGGTTTAAAGAGTTTCGGTTTATGGGTTTCGATACAGTGGAAAAAATTGTTTTCGGTTACGGTTTCAGTTACGGTTACAAATTTCAATTGGTTTCCACCGGATAAAGGTTACGGTTTCGGTTAAGGTTTTAATCCCTGCTAATAAGTTTATCAAAAATGCAGGAATGTATTATTCAAGTCATTGACTGGTCACACTGGCAATTAGAGATGACACTTCACTTCATCACGTGATTCACGTAACAAACAGTAGTTAAAATTTGTATATTTCCTTCATCTATTTTATATATTTCCTTAATCTACTTTAAGTATCATTCAACTATCCTCTTTATCTCAATTAGAGATGACAGTCGCGTGACTCACGCACCCGTCTTCAAGCACTTGTTGTACACAGAGAGAAAAATTACGTACTAAAATTAAGTTGGAATAAACTCGAATTAAGTATTTATGAAACTTAAAATTTGTATTTTATTTAAGTACGAATTACTGAATATGAGCATACAAATTCTTTAACCAAGTATTAACAATATTGATATAAGAACAAAGAATTTTAAGTCAAGTAAATCTCCAAAATTATTAGAAATGAGTAGGAAAATTCTTTATAAAAGCTCGGAAATCAGAATTGACTCACAGATCAAGTTTGTAAAATCTTAAGTTAAGTTTGTTCGTTGGCTTAGAATTCCCAAATGGTTTTTGCTTGTCTGCTATGAGATACAGTTCAAAGGACACAGAGAACTTAAGACTATATTTAAGAGAATAATTTCTGAAGTCAGTGTTCAATTACTTCAATTACTGAATTAAGTAATCAAAAATCGTATTCATATATTAACATGATTTTATACTCATTTCAAGTTCGAAATGTGGCGTTTTCACTACGAAATTCTTGTTTTTTTTTCCACTGTGTAGGGTCAAGATATTGAATTCTTTGCTGCGATCATTCAATAATACATATCTCAAGTATTTCCTGAGGAAAAGGCGGCATTTTCAAGTGTTTGATTAAAATGGCATTAAACTCTCGAATGGCGCCCACAAAACAAAGGCAGGAGAATGGAAATGGGAGAGAGATGGGAAAACCGAGATGCTAATGGAAAAACGGTAGCAGAAAAATAGTGAATAGAAGATAGGGGATCGGGGATTGGGGATCGGGGATGGAAAAGTTATGGACGGTCGAGAGGCAAATCAGAAATAATAAAGTCAAGGGGCAATATCCTGTAATCATAACATTTTCAACTTGCACAGACGATGCGGCGACTGCACAGCACGCATTACTGATCAGGGGAGGGGAGGAGGGGAGGGGGGATTGGGCCCCATCTATGTAGGCGTAGTCTCCCTAAGAACAACAACAACTACAATTGCAATGCGCACTCAATAAATTTCAATTAAGCAAACAACAGCCAGTGCAGTTCACTATATTGTTTATAGTTTTCCTTTTGTCTTGCATTCTTTTCCACACATACCCTGTAAATTGGTTAAAACGAGTATATTTAAGTATTAGCCTCATGTAACTCAAAATCTGTAAGAGCTAGAGTCATGAAATTTGGTATGCAAGTTCTTGAAATTGCCAATTAGCTAAAGTTAGTTGGGCACTTTAATAGATTTCTTTATTCTCGAGATAATTAATATAATCTGAAGGAACTCAGAAGATATAAGAGAAAGAGTTTAAAAATTTTGTATTTAGCTGCAGTTAGTCGAATACTTTGATAATCTTTGTAGTTCCTATGATAATTTAGTCTACCTCTTCATAATCTCAAGGAACTCAAAATCTGTAAGAGCTAGAGTCACGAAATCTGGTATGAATGTTTATTAAATCGCCAATTAGCTAAAGTTAGTTGGGCACTTTAATAGACTTCTTTATTCTCGAGATAATTTAGATAATCTCAAGGAACTCAGAAGATATAAGAGAAAGAGTTTAAAAATTTTGTATTTAGCTGCAGTTAGTCGAATACTTTGATAATCTTTGTAGTTCCTATGATAATTTTGTTTACCTCTTCATAATCTCAAGGAACTCAAAATCTGTAAGAGCTAGAGTCTTGAAATTTGGTATGTAGGTTCTTTTTGACTAAAACTAGCTAAATTTAGCTGGACATTTTAATAAGCTAGGTTTTTCTCAAGATAATCTGTTAAAATGGGAAGTCAGAAACAGGAAAAATTTGCTTTAAATGAACTCATATATATTAGAGTATATTCAGTTATTTCTTTTTTCTCTCATAGTTTCTGAAAATCAATGCGTATCTGCTAGTCGTGCATGCCACACACATCTCGCCCTCTTACATCTGTTGTTTTCATTGTGCATAGCACATTGCACATTGCTTTATGTGGTTGCGTTGTGTTGTGGAAATCGATTTCAATTATATTTTTTCTCCTTCATTTCCATGCCCTCTTTTTTCCCAACCTCCCATGCAAATGCCTTTTCAATATGCTAATTACTGAGGTGTATTTCGAGTAATTGTGAGATTATGACGGAGGGCATTTAGTGTGCCAAGAGACTCAGTTCATTTCGGATTTGTGTTCCACTTTCTCTTGAGCATCAGACAAAATATTTATTATATTCTTCTTTTTTAAAAATTAAACTAAAAGTAAAATTTATTTTAAATCGGATTTTTTTTTTAACAATGATATAAATAAATTACTTGAAAAGACCCAATTGAAAGTTCGAGTTAAGCTAATTTAAAATGGATTTTAAAATATTTTATTAAGTTCCATTTCTATTCGTATATTTTTTAATTTAAGCATTTTCAAAAAAAAAAAAAAAAAAAAAACATTCGATATGTGAAAATTGGAATTTATTCTATGCAGGTTTATTTCCCAAATATGTGTAGATCTATGAAAATGAGTTTCAAGAATTGTTTTCCACCCAAAAGTCTCATAGATGGTATTATCTACTGAAAATTCTGACTTTTTGTAGCTTCCGTTGCCTTGTCTAAAGAATAAAGAATAAAAACTAATTTTGTCACCCTTAGAACTGGAAACATTTCATAAATTCAACAATATTTTCTGCTTGTCAGTTAAAGTTCTATCATAATAAACTACATACATAATTTACATGGATATATATAGAGCGAAGATTTGCCTACTTGCAATTACAGTTGTAATATTTTCATGAAATTTACTTTCCTGCAAAGTTATTACGAATTTAGGACACTTTTCGGCATGTTTTGTGCTCTCTTTCGTGGCAGTAACAATGTAATTAATGTGGCATGCACTGAAAGAAATACTTATATAAATTTAACTTTAAGTGAAAAAAAAGTTGATTAAAAGTTGAAACTGCAAATTAAATTTTGTAATTTTTGAAAATCACAAGGCAAAAAATAAATATTTGAACGAAATTAATAAATTTGAATACAGAATTAATTAAGATACCAAACCAGGATCGAAATAATATCCCGTCTGAAGATCTCTTCAGTTTTGGACAAGTTATGAAATGTTGAACTTGGTGAATTCTTTAACTTAGCAACTTTACAAGTCAAAATTTTTGTCCAGTTTCTCATGATTTTTAAGAAGAAAATTAAATCAATTGTTAACTGTTATTTTGTACTAATTATGACATAAAAACCGATTGAAATTTTTTCCGCTGTTCCGAAACCCATAAACCGAAACTCCTTAAGCCGAAACTCCTTAAGCCGAAATAACCCTTTAGTAACCGATTCATTTATAAGGGTTAATTTCGGTTCAAATTTACATTGAGCATAAATATTGATTGAGTTTTGACAAAGTTTTAGCAGTTCGAAGTTATTAAAAATCAGTAAAATCAAAATAATCGAAATTTTCAAACCAAATTAACCAAATTTATATGAGATCAAATTATAATAAAATCGACATTACGCTGGACCATTCCAGTAACCAGATAACATTATTTTTCAGGCTAAAAAGAGCATTAAGTCTTTTTTCATGTAAAACAATGAATAACGCTTCTTATTTTGGTAAACCGAAAACCTTAATTTTTATTTTTTTTGTGAACCGAAACCATACCGTTATTTTGAAACCGAAACTTATAAAAAACCGATAACCGTTACGAAACCGATACTCCAAGATTTTGCATAACCGATAACCGAAAACCTTAATTCGAGCATAACCGGAACCGTAACTGAAACCGATATTCGTTTCGGTTTTAATCCCTGCTAAGAATATATCTTTTAGATATATTTGAGCTTCTTTGTCTTGTAAAGTCTTGAAATGTATTTTCTTCAAGTATATAATGTATATATATATATATGTATATATGAACTTGCATTGTTCGCTTTATGCGTGTGTATCTAATGACTTTAATAATGTTGAAGTGGGTGCAAAAACTACCGTCATGAGGGCTGGAAATAAACTGAACTGAATCTCAAAAGGCCCGAATTTCACCCCTGGTGCCGTCGTGTCTCAAGTTCTCAGTCCATCATCATACAAATGCATGATTCATGCTACACTTGCAACATTCAACTAAATATTGTGCGACTTTTATGTACACACACCGAAATACTTCCATATATAGTACTTAACAGGAGCTACACTGATAAAAAAATTTTCAAAAATCAAGAATTTGGTCTCAGAACTACAAATTTTGGTCTGAAAAATGCGTCGAGAACATAAAATTCTTAAATTTAGAAAACACATCTTGATTTTAAGAACATTTCAAATATGAATAAGTTCTTAATTTAAGACCAAACACTCTTAAATTCTCAAACTAAAAATAAAAAAGTAAGACAGGTGTTTTTAACATTAAACTTATTTTTTTTTTATGTATATATTTTTTTTGGATTTAATTTTTTTTATAAATTTTTCGAGCCCTTGACTTGTTTACCAACGGTGTCATTATTGTCTTCATATTAAATATGACATATTTTTATTTTCTTATCAATTTAAGATTTTTAATTCTTATATTAAGAACTGCGAATATTTAGATTAATATTCTTTTTTTTATTAATTTGGTCTTGGTAAAATGGTCTTATTTAAGAACAAATTATTTAAGATGAATGTTCTTGATTTTAGAAGTTGATCTTTTTTTTCAGTGTACACTACACTACACACTACTGCACTACATGAAAAGTCAACCCTCGTGTTTTGGCACGCAGACAAAGTGTGGGAGCAAAAGAATATCCAAAAAAATATTCCTTGCCTATACACTTACAGTGGCTACTCGAAGTTTGACAACAACTGAGTTATTTATTAAAGAAAAAGTCTCCAAAATTTATATTTATCTATCTTTGTATTTAAAAGTTACCAAATAACACTTATTTTTAATTTTTATTTAAGAAATGCAAAATTATAATTAAATTTCCATTTTTATTTGTAAGTTACGAAACATTTATTTTTGATTTTTTCAATAAAAATTCTTAATAGGTTTCATTTCTGATTTTTATTTTTAAAGTTAT
The DNA here is from genome assembly GCA_035042165.1 of Drosophila kuntzei. NCBI lineage: Eukaryota > Metazoa > Arthropoda > Insecta > Diptera > Drosophilidae > Drosophila > Drosophila kuntzei. The sequence continues at coordinate 1,334,381 of JAWNLU010001422.1, forward strand.
AAATAAGAGTTATTCCGTATCTTTTATTTTGATATTTATTATTAACTCTTATTTGTAACTTTTAAAATAAAAATCAAATATTATTTTTTATTTTTATTGAAAAAATCAAGAATAAGTGTTATTTCGTATCTTTTAAATAAAAATGGATCTCTTTTAAGTATTTTGCATTTTTAAAATTAAAATTACAAATAAAAATGATTCACATTATATAAATTGTACATCGAAGTTTTTGGTTGAAAATGGGAATTTAAGTGCATTCCATGTTGCCATAACATTTTTCCTTCACCTTAATCTATTTAGTAAAAATTTGCAATCAATTTGATGAAAAGAAAATAGAAGAAAGAGTATTAGATTTTCGGCATGCCTTCTATTTTCTTCAACTGCTGCTGGAGTGAAAGTTTAGGGAGTTAATGGGGGGGAATAGTGAAAATATTGCGTGGCAATTGATTTGTATCCAAAATACTTCCGCGATTTGTTGTTTGGTTGGCTGTCAACACTTGAAAAGCATCCCATAAATGAGAAGTACACATGGAGCATACTACTTATAACATACAAGGGCGTAGGCAGGGGTGGGGGGGGGGGGGACCGTATAAAAGGCACAGAAAAGGCAAAGATTCAATTATTAAATTTTTTTTAAATTTGTAATATAATTAGAAAAAGAAAAATCAATAATTTCATTTAAATTCACGTGTGCTACATAAATCTCTAAAAAGCAACCCAAATCTAGGTGTTCCTGAAACCAATCAATCAATTTTTCAAATGTCTAAACAATTGTGGAAAGATTTGAAAAAATTTAAAATTTCTGGAATTAAATTAAACTATTTTAAAAATGTTAAAAAAAACAGCAAAAAATAAATTTTGAATGAATTTATCTATTATCAGGAGTGCCACAGATATCAAAACCAACCGAAAATCTCATAAAATTTCATACATTTTTAGCAGATGTTCGGTTGGTATAAATTTCTGTGTCACTCCAGAAAATTAATTTATAGCAGGCGACTTAAATAAATTCGAAAATATGATCGGAAAAATTATATCTATGACATTTAAAGAATTCCGAAATATTTGAATGATTTTTTTTAAAAGAAATTCTTTTTGAAATCTCTTGAGATTTGAGGTGTGTGATAAACTCCGGAAAAAAATGATTTGGCCCCCCCTTCTCGCAAAGCTGCCTACGCCCTTGATAACATATAACATCAAATTCATTCATTCATTCCAGACTCTTTTACAATCCAGAAAAAACCTCGTTCCAAGTGTCGTTTGCCATTTCCGATGTCTCCGCACTTCAAAGTTGTCTTGCTTCATGTTTTCTTTCTCTTTTATCCATTTCTCGCATTTTGTTTTTTTATTTTTCCATTTAATTTCTTTTAGCATTCGGTTTGGTTTTTCTTTCTCGCTTTTTTTTTGCATTTGATGGCACATTTCCGGCAACGTCTTGTTGTTGATTTTTCGCTCTATTTTTGGGTTGTGCGTATCACACGCATATGCCGAAGATCAGTGTTGCCATTTTAGCCATTTTATTGATAGATTTAGCTCTTTTTTAATTGTAAAAACCCGCAAAATTGTTGAAATGCTATTAGCTATAAATCTAGCAATTTAAAAAAAGGATTTAGCTACTTTTAACACTTTTTGGTAGTTCCGATTGAATTAACTAGAATTTTAAAATTTCAAATGATGAAAAATTTAATGAAGCAGTTTTGAAAAATAAATATAGTTTTCTTCACTGTGCTGTCAGAAAAATCATTTAAATCCAGGATTAAAACCTTAACCGTAACCTTTAACCAATGAAAACCGGTTGAAATTTGTAACCGTAACTGAAACCGTATCCGAAAAATGTTTTTCCGCTGTACCGAAACCCATAAACCGTAACTCTTAAACCGAAATAACCGTTTAGTAACCGATTCATTATTAAGGATTTATTTAAGCATGATTTTACCTCCAAATTCGTCTTGCATTTAAATTTCGTTCATTTTTAAAAATAAATTCAAAATTAGAAATTCAAAATTTTCGGAATTTTCGAAAAATTTCGAGTTTTCAAAAAATTCAAAAACTTTAAGTGCAGAACGAATTTAGAGCATGGAATTTGATTGAGTTTTGACAAAGGTATAACAGTTCGAAGTTATTAAAAATTAGTAAAATAAATAATTGAAATTTTTAAACCAAATGAACCAAATTTATATGAGGTCAAATTATAATAAAATCGACATTACACTGGACCATTTCAGTAACCAGATAACATTATTTTCCAGGCTAAAAAGAGCATTAAGTCTTTTTCCATGTAAAACAATGAAAAACCATAATTTTTTATTTTTGTGAACCGAAACCATACAGATATTTTAAATCTGAAACTTATAAAAATCCTTAATTCGAGCATAACCGAAACCGTAACTGAAACCGATATTCGTTTCGTTTTTAATCCCTGATTTGAATAATATCAAATTTATGTCTTTGCAAATAGGTCTAGAGATGGAAGCGTGAGTCTCGTATCATCTCTAAATACGAATGTGACCAGATCTGTCACATTGATCGACAGCTAAAGTAAATGAAAACTGTATTTTGATTGCTCTTTGATCTTCTAGTTCCATTTTTCCCAGCTGCCAATCAATCAATCAACATAGTGCCTAGTGATGGGTGCGTGAGTCACGTGACTATCGCTAATTGGGAGTGTGGCCAGTTTAACATTTGATTGACAATCGGGAAAACTTTGCTATATTAGCGCATCTGTCAGTCTAACGAGTTGACATCTTGTCAGCTCTGACATCTGAGTGTATTTGAGTGTATGAGTGTTTGTGAATGAACTTGGGTCACAACCAAATGAATAAGTTATGCATTCACTTATGGAACATACAAAGTTTTGACATGCATCTCAAATTAAATGTTGAGAAACTTATCGATTATTTATTGAATGAATAACACGTAATATAACTACTCACTATATTAACGATTAGTATGAATAGTAGTATGAATATGAGTTTAAAAAATATCTATCTTGGAAATAATATGATATTCTGACATTAGATTTTAATTAATTAATTAAATTGGAAAATAAGAAATATTTTATTCTTATAAGAATTAAAAATAAGAGTTTTTCAATTATTTTGAAAATAATTTCGAATTATTAGTTCATAATTTTTGTATTCCAATAAAATTCAAATAAAAAACAGTATGAGTTTAAAAATAACTTTCTTGGAAATAATATGACATTTAGATTTTTAATTTCATTATTCATTTTACAAATTGTAAAAAAGCTTTTAATACTAAAATTGAAAATAAGAATTATTTTATTCCTATAAGAATTAAAAATAAGAGTTTTTCAATTATTTTGAAATTAATTTCGATTTATTAGCTCATAATTTTTGTATTCAAATAAAATTCAAATGAAATAAATCACCAAATCATTTTTATATTATGATATATGTTTTTAAAAATGATAAAAAAATTTAATTTTTAATAAATTAAAATAAAATGAAAAAAAAGATTATTTTATTTCTATAAGAAATGAAAATAAGAGTTATTCTATTATTTTGAAATAAAATTTGAAATTTATTTATTTTATCATAAATTTTGTATTCAAATCAAAAAATAAGTTTTTTTTTAAATTTAGTTGAAATTAATCTGGAAATAATTTGTATTTTTTAAAATTATAATCGATAAAGTTTTTGTTTAATATAAAAATGGGAAATAAGAGTTATTTTATTTGTATTAGGATTGAAAGTAAGACTTATCTGATTACTTTGAAATAACATTTGAAATTTATTTATTTTTCAACTCTAAAAAAAAGATTTTTTTTTCAATTTGTTGAAATTAATCAACAAATAATTTTCATTTTATGATAAATGTTTTAAAAATGAAGTTCCAACTAAAATGTCAATAGCCTCGCTTGAAATTCATTTGAGTACTCATTCCTACCACCGCACCCACACTCACTCGCACTCATACTCACACTCATTGTGAATAGTTAGTTGATTTGAACTGGAAATGCACGAAGGGTGTGAATTCATTTGTTGTTTTAATTATTAGTTTCTGTTTGCTTTGGGGAATGAGAATCGAGCTATCGAAAACGGAATTCGGAATGGGATTTGGGAGTGAGAAAATGAGAATTAGAAACTAGAACGAGTTCAGGAAATGCGTGCCATGTACTCATAATGACCGATTTCGAATCGCGAGTCTCACATCTCTCTTATCGCGAGGGAGGGTGACTCTCAATTTTAGTTTCGGGCTCTTCCAACCCCTGTATATTCCGCCACGGAATATTCCCCCTCGGTTTCCTCCACAATGTTGACCTTGATGCGATGCAAACGGAAACCTCTAACTTAATCATCTCATACAGTCCAGTTTAGCCGGAAAATGTCGACGAAATCGATGCAGAGTCAATATAAAATTAGTCGAAAAGGCTACACTCGAGTTCCCGACTATACACTGAGAAAAAAGAACAACTTCTAAAATCAAGAACATTCATCTTAAATATTTTGTTCTTAAAATAAGACCATTTTAAGACCAAATTAATAAAACTAAGAATATTAATCTAAAAATTCGCAGTTCTTAATATAAGAATTAAAATCTTAAATTGATAAGAAAATATAAATATGTCATATTTAATATGACAATAATGACAACGTGGCGCTCTGGTTAGAGTCGCAGCTTCAGTTTTGAAAAGAAAGTCGAGGGATCGAAACCCGCTCTAGCCAAGGAAAAAACATATAATCGGAATATTTATAAAAAAAAATTAATCCAAAAAAAAGTATGATTTAAAAAAAAATAAGTTTAAAGTTTAAAACACCTGTCTTATTTTTTTATTTTTGGTTTGAGAATTTAAGACAGTTTGGTCTTAAATTAAGAACTTATTCTTATTTGAAATGTTCTTAAAATCAAGATGTGTTTTCTAAATTTAAGAATTTTATGTTCTCTACGCATTTTTTAGACCAAAATTCTTAGTTCTGAGACCAAAATCTTGATTTTAGAACATTTTTTTTATCAGTGTAGGATACCCATTACTTCTATTTTGCAAATTTTAAATTCTAAAGATATACAAACTCTAAGTTTATAATGGTAACTGCAAACTATTAAAGTTAACCCCATAAAAGTACTTTAAAGTAGTAACTATCCGAAAAAATGTTCGACAAAACCTTTATTTTATATTGAATATAACTAAAATATAGAAAAGAGCCTCAGCCCTGATTGTTACAATGACAACAATTTGAAATAGTGGACCGATTTGAACCAATTTTGGTCTGGATGTATAGGACCAACCTAAATGCAGATTATATTAGATTGGTTGTGATATCTCGGAAAACTAAAAAGTTTTCCATACTAAAACTTGATTATCGACCGATCGTTCCTATGACAGCTATATGCTATAGAGGTCCGATCGAAAATTTAAAACAAACTTGATCTGCGTGGGGTTTATAGAAGTCTGTGTATCAAATTTGCTTGCTCTATCTCGAAAATTACCGAAATTAACACTTATAAATGAATCGGTTACTAAACGGTTATTTCGGTTAATGGGTTTCGGTACAGCGGGAAAAAATTGTATCGGTTACGGTTTCAGTTACGGCTACAAATTTCAATCGGTTTTTACTGGTTAAAGGTTACGGTTACGGTTTCGGTTAAGATTTTAATCCCTGAGTACAACTATCTATTATTAGATGATAAAGTTACCATTAAATCAGTTTAATAGATACCTAGAAAACATGAATCGAATAAAGCCTTTCGATATGAATATAAAACGTGAGTTAATTTTAAATAAATTATTTGGCCCGCCTGGCAGTAAGTTCTTAAGGGATTGTCTCTGTGTCTGTCTCTGACAGAGCTGAGTAATGTGCATTTCAAGGATCCAGAGTTTCTACTCGTATAATATAAATACGGATATATATTTTGTGTGCACGTCTGTCTATATTTTGTTGCTACTACGAGGGCAATTATATCGTCTGCCTGGTATGTAATTTATGGCTCCCCGATGCATAGTTGAGCTACGTTTTGCACCCTTCGACATTACTTAAAGGTCAGGGAGGAGATGAGAGATGTGCTGAAGAGGATGAAGAAGAAGATTGGCGTTTTGCCAATGTGTTGCATCTCTGCTCGTTACAGTTACACTGATACAAAAAATTATGCTACAATCCAGATTTCGATCGAAGAATTAAAAATTTTACTCTTAAAAAATGCGTCGAAAACATAAAGTTAAAAAAATCACAGCTTGATTTTAAGAACATTTCAAATAAGAACAAGTTCAAGATCAGAAATTCTTATAATTTCAAGACCACAAATATAGGAATAAATGTTCTTAAATACTCAAGACATCAAATTTAAAAAAAATATGTCAGATTTTATCAAATTTATTATTTTTATTTTGATATATTTAAATATTTTCTGCTGTGGTATTTTTATAAATATCCCCTTCATTTTATTTTTTAAATACCGGTGTGATTTCGGTTAAAAAATTTGTTCATTTCAAAAAAGATCTATCTAATTAGATCAATACATCAAATTTAAAATCTATTTAATAAGATCGATATTTAAATTTAAAATTAGTTTTAAAAACGATGATTGAATTTAATGCTTGATTAAACCGAAATTAACCGTTATTCATGAATCGGTTATTAATCGGTTATTTCGGTTTGAATAATTTTCGTATTTCGGTTTCGGTTCAATTAAAAAAGTTTTGTTTCTATTAGGATTTCAGTAACGGTTGCCAGTTTCAATCGGTTAAGACCGGTTAAAGGTAACGGCTTCGTTTACGGTTCTAATCCCAGCTTAAAATCGTCTTATTTTAAGAACAAAATATGTAAGATGAATGTTCTTGATTGTAGAAGTTGGTCTATTTTTTTCAGTGTACAAGTGCAGCAGCATGTAACTAGAGGTTAAACAAACGTTTAGCACAGAGAAAAAGAGAGAGAGTAGAGAAGAGTGAAGAGAGGAGAGAGGAGAGAAGAGAGTTGCTAACTGTTTGCATAAACATCTCATTCTACAAGAGGAGAATACGTGCTAAAGTGCACTGAAAGATGTTGCCGAAAGGAAATTGAATTTACCGCAACTTAATAGCGCACTATGGGCAAAAAGTCCAATATTTTGGCACCAATTCTAATTTTCAAGATAGAGACTTGAAATTATAATCAGGGATTAAAACCTTAACCGAAACCGTAACCTTTAACCGATAAAAACCGATGGGAATTTGTAACCGTAACTGAAACCGTAACCGAAAATATGTTTTTCCACTGTACCGAAACCCAAAAACCGAAACTCTTTAAACCGAAATAACCGTTTAGTAACCGATTCATTTATAAGGGTTAATTTCGGTTCTGGCCGTCTTATCTACTAAGCAATTTCGAACTGCCATAACTTTGTCAAAAGTCAATAAATTTCCATGCGCAATGTAAGTTTGCTCATTATTTTACCTCTAAATTCACTCTGCATTTAAATTTTCTTAATTTTTAAACATTTTTGAAAATCTAATTTTTTTGAAAATTTACAGTGTAACCCCTTTATATTTTTTGATTTTTTTGAAAAAATTCGAAATTTTAAAAATGAACAAAATTTAAATGGAGAACGAATTAAAAGTTATTAAAAATCAGTAAAATCAAAATAATCGAAATTTTCAAACCAAATTAACCAAATTTATATAAGATCAAATTATAATAAAATCGACATTACACTGGACCATTTCAGTAACCAGAAAACATTATTTTCCAGGCTAAAAAGAGCATTAAGTCTTTTTTCATGTAAAACAATGAATAAAGCTTCTTATTTTGGTCAACCGAAAACCATAAATTTAATTTTTTTTGTGATCCGAAACCATACCGTTATTTTTAAACCGACACTTATAAAAAACCGATAACCGTTACGAAACCGATACTCCAAGATTTTGCATAACCGATAACCGAAAACCTTAATTCGATCATAACCGAAACCGTAACTGAAACCGATATTCGTTTCGGTTTTAATCCCTGATATAAGTTAATTTTTATAATACGGAACAACAAAATAAATGTATTAATGCCAACTTTTTTTTAATTTTTGCCCATAGTGCAGCGGCATTACAGACTGAAAATTGTGGGAGAGGGACAGTTGCAGTTGCAGTTACATTTATGAAATCAGCTTGCAATTCACAACTCGTTTAAGCCACAAATTGAGTTAAATGTCTGTAGCAATTGTTGCATCTGTGTCGAGTAAATCAACTCACAAATTTCACTTGCCACGTGTCGCAGCAATAGAAACTTTTATTGCTTTATTTCTCTACTCGTTACTTAAAGCAGTGCAAGGGTATTTCAACTTATTGATAATTTATGTAACTGCCATGGGGAGGTTTTTTCTTTTCTTTCACGTTTTCGACTATTTTTTTTAAATTATAATTTATATTTTAAGATTCCTACACCTTGAAGATAATAAAGATTATGGATTTGACAATTTGTGAAAATTGATTTCTCTAAATTAAACATTTTTAAAATTTTTTTTTTATTAATATTTAATTTTTATAGTTTCCAGCATTTTAGTAACTGGTTTTTGTTTTTATAAATTAAAATTTTTTTTATTAATATTTATTATTTATGTTTTCCCACATTTTGAAAATTTTCGACTATTTTTAAAAAGAATTAATTTATTTATTTTGTAGAAAAAATTATGTGACAAAAATAAAAAATAATTATTTTTCAATTTTTATATTAAAATTAATTTGAAAATAATAATTATGTTTTAATTTTTATCATATAAATTAATTTTAATAATTAAAAATAATTTTAAAATAAAAAATTGAAAATAAAATTTTATCCTGTTTTTGAATTTGCCTCAATTTTTTTAAACTCATAACTCTTATTTACGGTCCCTGAAATTGTGTAATATTTAATTATTTTTTTTATTAATCTTTATATTTTCTATCAATATTTCTATTTCTAAACTTGCTACACTATAAAATTCGTTTAATTGTTTCTTTTGACAAATTTCCAAGTTTCTTGATGTACAAATTTTTTTAAGATAAATAAAAATTGTTGTTTTGACAATTTGTGAATTTTGTTAAATTTTAATTTATTTCTTTAAATTATACTTTTCTTTTTTTAAGTGTGTTTCACACTTTGAAAACTTGTTTTTTTTTAAATAAATCTAAATTTTATTATTTAAGTTTTCCTACATTTTAAAAGTTTTGTAAATACCGATTTTTAAAATCAAGAATATTCGTCTCAAATATTTATTTTTTCACATAGGACAAGAAAAATAAGTATTCTCACAATCAAGTTAATTTTTTTGAATTTTTAGCGGGTATTTCACTGTGGATTGGACTCGTACTTTTTAATGGTTAGAGCGGAAAATATGTGCAACTAACGTAGAAAATCACAACAGGGGGAGTCCCCTTTTCCGCATCCCTCACTAGTTTTTTGTGGCCACATTTCTCGGCATTTTTTGTGCGATTTTTCTCGGCGTTTTCCCAAGGGTGGAGTGGTGTAGAATATTGCTACCCAGCTCAGTATCAGTCTGCATTAGAGTTCTGTCTTTTGGGGTGGCTTTGGCTGGTCCAAAACTGTTGCGTGGCCCGAGGCATCGAGTTGCCAATATTGTTTATCGATTGGCATTCGATTGGGCTGTGAATGACAATAACACGGCCTGTCAACGCTTTCAATAGGGTTGCTTTCAGTTTTTTCTATTCCTATTCCGATTCCTATTCGTTTTTCCTTTTTTCGTTTTGTTTTATTCCCATCTTTCATCTCTACACTGTTAAAAAAAAATGTTCTAAAATCAAGATTTTGGTCTCAGAACTAAGAATTTTGGTCTAAAATATGCGTCGAGAACAAAAAATTCTTAAATTTAGAAAACACATCTTGATTTTAAGAACATTTCGAATAAGAATAAGTTCTTAATTTAAGACCAAACAGTCTTAAATTCTCAAACTAAAAATAAAAAAAGGCAGGTGTTTTAAACTTTAAACTTATTTTTTTGGATCTAATTTTTTTTATAAATATTCCGATTATCTGTTTTTTCCTTGTCTAGAGCGGGTTTCGATCCCTCGACTTGTTATTAAACTGAAGCGGCGACTCAATTTAAGATTTATCAATTTAAAATTTTAATTCTTATATTAAGAACTGCAAATTTTTTAATTAATATTCTTAGTTTTATTAATTTGGTCTTGGTAAAATGGTCTTATTTTAAGAACAAAATATTTAAGATGAATGTTCTTGAATTTGGAAGTTAGTCTTTTTTTTCAGTGTACTCCCAGTTGAGAGTAACTTTAAAATTCCAATCACAGCGCTCCTTAAATAATAATTTGATTTATTCTTTTTGCAAAAGTTGGAAGATTTAAAAAACACTGTTTAAAAGTAACTGATATTTTTGCGAAAAAGTAGAGAAACTTATGTTAAATTCAAATATAAAACTATAATTTATCTGGACTATGAAAAAAACAAGGCTAATAAAATTAGAATTATTATTTGTTTTAATTTAAGTAGACCAGACGGTTCTAATATTTACAAAATTCTTAATTAAATTATGAAAAGATGTTCAATAAAAATTATGAAAAATTTTCTTATCAAAGTTAAACAGTTATATTAATAGATGGATTTATTTTATTTTATATTTATTTAGATAGAAAATAAAATAAAATTTAAGTTATTATTTATTTAAATTTTGCTTTATTATGGAAAAACGACGATAGAATATAGTTAAAGTAGTTAAAAAGATCGATATATGTAGATAAAGATAGTTTGTAGTTTAAAGTTAAAGATAGAATGATTAATACATATAAAGACAGATAAATTAATAGAGATAATGTTATTTGGATTAATACAAATTTAAACTGAAGGATAGATAGCAAGATTTATTTAGAATAAACAGATGGTTATTTAGATCAACTAATATATAGACAAACAATTTAAATATCAAGACAGATTGCCATCATCTGTTGCAGAGACTTTAAAGATTCCTCCCTGTAATACCTTTTAAATCCCACAGCATATTGAACATATTACATGTATATTCAAAAAAGGGGCTTAAAAGGATGCACACAATAGTAAAAAAAACTAGTAAGAACGCTACAAATGAGGTGCTCGACTGTTAAATGCCCAGTACTCGCATTTTCTGAGCAGTTTGACTTATTCACTATGAATAAATAATAGAAAAAAAAAATTAAAAATAAATATAAACAATAAATAAATACAAAAAAAAAATAAAAAAATAAATAAAAAAAAATAAATAATAAAAAACATTAATAAAAATAATAAAATATAAAAGATTAAAAAATAAAATAATAAAAAAATATAAATATGTATAGAATTACTCAAGAATTACTTGCTGATAAATACAGAACAATAACAGACAATGTCATAAACTCATAAGACTTTGATCCCTTTGGGTACAGGGTAAAAAAAATAAAATTAAAATGCCTACACAGAAAAAAAAGACCAACTTCTAAAATCAAGAACATTCATCTAAATATTTTGTTCTTGAAATAAGACCATTTTACCAAGACCAAATTAATAAAACTAAGAATATTAATCAAAAAATTTGCAGTTCTTAATATAAGAATTAAAAATCTTAAATTGATAAAAAAAATGTAAATTTGTCATATTTAATATGAAGACAATAAGAAGGAAAAAACATATAAAAAAAAATAAGTTTAAACTTTAAAACACCTGCCTTATTTTTTTATTTTTGGTTTGAGAATTTAAGACTGTTTGGTCTTAAATTAAAAACTCATTCTTATTCGAAATGTTCTTAAAATCAAGATGTGTTTTCTAAATTTAAGAATTTTATGTTCTCGACGCATTTTTAGACCAAAATTCTTAGTTCTGCGACCAAAATCTTGATTTTAGAAGATTTTCTTTTATCAGTGTACAGATGTGACAGATAAAGAAGAAGCTCAAAAGATGTGATATTCTTATTATATTCGTTATTGTTTTTTCGCTTTGCTGAAAGTTTTCACTTTGGCCTTTTTGCCGGTCAGGTAAGAAATGCGTGTGGAAATGCGGAAAAACCTTAAATTTTCTCTGGTGTCAGCCGGTGTTAGATAAAAGATAAAAGATGAAAGATGAAAGGTTAATGCACCCACCCGTCACCCGTCACCCGTCGAATTGTTGTCGCCGCTTTTCTCTCCCTCCGAGTGGAAAGTGGAAAATGCTATAGCTTTTCTTTCGACTGCTGCGGCAGGCGAAATAAAAATTGAAATGTTTGCGCTCTAATTTCATTTGTGCCGGGGGTTAAATGCATCACAAGCAACAACAACAACAACAACAACAACAAATGACATTAATAATGCTCTGAGCATTGATATCATCCAAAAGGGGGAGGGAAAAAAGTCGAGTTCCGAGTTCCGAGCATTACGACTATTTATAATGACTGCAATAACAATTCTTTGTGACATCAAATTAAGCTGTTTTCTCTCTGTTTCTCTGTCTTTCTCTTTCCATTTATCTCTTTCTCCGTCTCTCCCTATCTTTCTCTTTGTTCCCTTCTCTAACAATTTATTGCCTTGCCATTGTCCTTAACATTTGTTCTTCCTAATAATTTTTTTGTTGTAGTCATAAAACTGTTGTAAAATCTCCGAAATTTCCTGTGTTATTTTCACATTTGATTGATTGATTGATTGCGGATTTGATGACTTGTCAATTGAGCACTGACATTTCAAATTCAAAGCATGCTAAATATTTGAAAATAGTTCTTGAAGTTGAAGCATACAAATTTCACTATAACATATTATTTTTGGGAATATCAAAGATGCGTGATTAGACTAAAGAAGTCTTCTAAAAAATATTCCTACACAGAGGGCAAAAATCAAGTATTTCATGCTTAAGAACTGTTTTACATGAATCGGCTTATAATCGGTTATTTCGATTTGAATAATTTCTGTTATTCGGTTTTGGTCAGGGATTAAAACCTTATCCGAAACCGTAACCTTTAACCGATGAAAACCGATTGAAATTTGTAACCGTAACTGATGCCGTAATCGAAAATATTTTTTTCCGTTGTACCGAAACCCATAAACCGAAACTCCTTAAACCGAAATAACCGTTAAGTAACCAATTCATTTAAAAGGGTTAATTTCGGTTCTGGCCGTCGTATCTACTGAGCAACTTTGATAACTTTGAACTGCCATAACTTTGTCAAAACTCGAACAATTTCCATGTGCAAATTTAAATGCAGACCGTATTTAGAGCTGAAATCATGCTCAAATTTACATTGCGCATTGAAATGGATCGAATTTTGACAAAGTTATGGCAGTTCAAAGTTATTAAAAATCAGTAAATAATCGAAATTTTCAAACCAAATTATAATAAAATCTACATTACACTGGAATATTCCAGTAACCAGAAAACGTAATTTTTCAGGCTAAAAAGATCACTAAATCTTTTTTCATTTAAATCAGTGATAAATCTTATTTTGTAAACCGAAACCATACCGGTATTTCTAAACCGAAACTTACAAATAACCAATAACCGTTACGAAACCGATACTCCAAGAACTTGCATAACTGATAACCGAAAACCTTAATTCGAGCATAACCGAAACCGTAACTGAAAACGATATTCTTTTCGGTTGTATTCCCTGGTTTTGGTATAATAAGAATATTTTATTTAAATTAGTATTTCAGTTACGGTTACCAAATTTAATCGGTTAAGGGTTACAGTTTCAATTACGGTTTCAATCCCTAGTTATAAGGTACAAAAAAAGAGTTCTCGAAAAAGTATTTTCTTGAGATATAATTCTTTTAAAATTCCAATTTAATTAATTTAATTTAATTTTATATATTTTATTCTCTTTACAGGTATGTAAAATGATGTAGAGTATACGTAGTCGTAGCTACCCTTCCTATAGATAGTCACATATCTGCCTGAAACATCTATAAAGGGTCGAGAACAATGCGGTAAGCTTAAAGTTGAGATCACGGCCTCTGCATTGTCGACAAGTGTTGACAACAAGTATGCAAAAGATACAGGTTGACATGCAGATACACAGATGAAGATACACAGATACAGATACACAGTTGTAGATACACAAATAAAGTGTATGTGGTTGCCAGATACTTATGCTGGCTATGCTGAGAATGCTGAGAATGCATTTATGCATATGTCTTGTGGCCGTAATTCAAGTTTATTGTCACCGAACAGACAAAGGACACTCCGCAATGCTCTCAAGTGCTTTTTCTATGCCTGCCCAGCATTTATGAATGCAAACATAGATACAGATACAAATACAGATACAAATACAGATACAGATACAAATACAGATACGAGTACACTGAAAAAAAAGACCAACTTCTTAAATCAAGAACATTCATCTTAAATATGTTGCTCTTGAAATTAGACAATTTTAAGACCAAATTAATAAAACTAAGAATCTTAATCAAAAAATTTGCAATTCTTAATATAAGAATTAAAAATCTTAAATTGATAAGAAAATATAAATATGTCATATTTAATATGAAGACAATAAGAGGGATCAAAACCCGCTCTAGACAAGGAAAAAACATATAATCGGAATATTTATAAAAAAAAAATGAATCCAAAAAAAAAAATTTAAAAAAAAAAGTTTAAAGTTTAAAACACCTGCCCTTTTTTTATATTTGGTTTGAGAATTTAAGACTGTTTGGTCTTAAATTAAGAACTTATTCTTATTTGAAATGTTCTTTAAATCAAGATGTGTTTTCTAAATTGAAGAATTTTATGTGCTCGACGCATTTTTTAGACCAAAATTCTTAGTCTTGAGACCAAAATCTTGATTTTAGAACATTTTTTTTTGATCATTTATAGCTCTATAAATTCCAAGTAACTTTGCTAAAGCAAGTTTACCAAAAAAAAACCATACCATGGAAGATAGGAAGCAAACAATTTCCTTAAACTTAAAAAAAAAATGTTATATGAAACCATCGTTGTAACTAAAAAAAGTAATGATGCAGTTCGATTCCTAGGACCCGAAATAGGGGGAAACCGTTGAGTTTGGTCATGTCTTTTTTTTCGAGTTGCACAGTGTAATCAGCTGACTTTGTGGGATTGCCGATAAATCAGTGTGACCATTAAAAAAATCTATATATTTTTAATTCAATTAGACTATTGTGAATATTAAAACAACATGAATTTTTAAAAATTTGAAATAAAACAAAATTTTATGCTTTATGCTAAAAAAAAACCGCAAAAAAAATACAATGTGTGTTGTTTTCGATTATCACGTTTTGTCGGACGCATAAACCTCAAGTTAAGGCTTCTAATGAGAAATCGCTTTGCATGTCATTATCTCAGGCGTTGGCTTCAACTTCGAGCGTAACCAAAGTCACAAAGGCGAAAACTCCAATTGAATGTGGAGCGTGGCACACACACATAAATACACACACACATACACACACACACACATCAAACAGACGGCCATTAAATTTGTGTGTGTGTGTGTGTGTTTGTCTGGCGACATTGCACTTGTTAGCAGCGTCAACCTAAATCTCTCTCTCTCTCTCTCTCTCCACTTCTAAACTTACCACACTGATAAAAAAATGTTCTAAAATCTAGATTTTGGTCTCAGAACTAAGAATTTTGATCTAAAAAATGCGTCGAGAACATAAAATTCTTAAATTTAAGAAAAACACATCTTGATTTTAAGAACATTTCGAATAAGAATAAGTTCTTAATTTAAGACCAAACAGTCTTTGATTCTCAAACCAAAAATAAAAAAGTAAGGCAGGTGCTTTAAACTTTTTTTTATATATGTTTTTTTTTTTGATTTTTTTTTTTATAAATATTCCGATTATATGTTTCTTTTCCTTGGCTAGAGCGGGTTTCGATCCCTCGACTTTTGTTTATCAAACTGAAGCGTCGACTCTAACCAAATTAAATATGACATATTCATATTTTCTTGTCAATTTAAGATTTTTAATTCTTATAGTAAGAACTTCGAATTTTTTTATTAATATTCTTAATTTTATTATTTTGGTCTTAAAATGGTCTTATTTTAAGAACTAAGTAATTTTAGAAGTTGGTCTTTTTTTTCAGTGTTCTAAACTCTGAAGCCTTTATTCTACATATTTTGCTCTTATATTTTCATATTTAATCAATTAAGCAGTGTTTCCAAAATTTAAGAATTTTATGTTCTCGACGCTTTTTTTAGACCAAAATTCTTAGTTGTGATACCAAAATCTTGATTTTAAAACCTTTTTTTATCAGTGAGGTTTATCATTTTTTCAGTGCACTTCCCTCTCTCTTGCTCTCGCTCTCGCTCTTTTTTGCACTCTTTTCCTGTGGTTTATTTCTGTCGTCTGCCTGATTTCCGCTTTTTAAATGCTTCTGTCCTTCAACTCGTTGCGCTTTCCCCCTCCCTCCCTCTCTCTCTCTCTCTCTCTCCACACACACACACATACAAACACCTTGCTCAGGTGTGTCTCTTTCTGTTCACATTATCAATGCGACAACAGCAACTGCGTCTATCCCCCTCTCTCTCGCTCTCTTTCTCGGACCACGTAGCCTAAAACAGATTTATAGCCATAGTTTATGCACTGCAGTTAATTTTTTTTAAATACTCATTAAAAGTGCTCAAAAGCGAGTTTGATTGTTTGGTGCAACTTTATGCGACAGGCAGCGAAAATCGAGCTTAACTTTTATTTTTATGTTTAGTAATTTTTAAAAAAATATTTAAATATTTGTATTATTATAATATCACGTTATCAAGTAACATTTAAATAAATACAAAATATAAACCCATAAACCGAAACTCTTTAGACCGAAATAACCGTTTAGTAACCGATTCATTTATAAGGGTTTATTTGAGCATTATTTTCCCTCTAAGTTCGTTCTGCATTTAAATTTTGTTCATTTTGAAAATCGTATTTTTTCGAAAAATATAAAGTATGTAAATTTTCAAAATTTTCGAAAGATTTCAAATTTTTTAAAATGAAAGAAAATTTAAATGCGTGGAAATTGATTGAGTTTTGTCAAGGTTATGACATTAAAAATCAGTAAAATCAAAATAATCGAAATTTTTAAACCAAATTTATATAAGATCAAATTATAATAAAATCGACATTACACTGGACTATTCGAGTAACCAGAAAACATTATTTTCCAGGCTAAAAACAGCATTAAGCCTTATTTCATTTAAACAATGAATAACGCTTCTTATTTTGGTCAACCGAAAACATTAATTTTTATTTTTTTTTTGTGAACCGAAACCATACTGGTATTTTTAAACCGAAACTTATAAAAATAACCGATAACCGTTACGAAACCGATACTCCAAGATTTTGCATAACCGATAACCGAAAACCTTAATTCGAGCATAACCGAAACCGTAACTGAAACCGATATTCGTTTCGGTTTTATTCCCTGATTAAAAATGTTAAATAATTATTTTTGTAACAAAAGATAACTCACATTTGGGTATTCCACAGTCGAGCAGACACGACTTTAAAGTTACTTACTTATTTTTACTCTCTCTGTCTCTCTGTCTGTCTCTTCTTACCCTTTCTCTTCCATCCACCCGCTCTTACTCCCTTCTTCTCTCTCCCTCTATCTGTTTGACTGGGCTTTGTCTGGCGCCCAGGTGCTAAATGGTAAATGGTAAATGATAAAAGGTAAATGGTAAATGGCATGTGCGACCCTGACAATTGAATGGATGGATGCAAATTGCACGAGGGTCGTGCAAAATTGTCAATTGATCATTCAGCAAATGAATTAGCAGCTTGTTAAATGTGCGACTCCATTAATTCGGAGCTGTATTACGAGTACGTACACAGAAAAAACAACAAAAACCATTCTAAAATTCTCGATTTTTAAGTATATATTCAGGATATTATTGTTAAATTTAGACACTATTCGGATAAAATACTAATACCACTAATTTGCATCCAATTTTTTCTATGGCAGCTATATGATACAGTAATCCGACTTTGACCAAATTTAGTCAGAATTTAAGCGACAGTCCCAAACATATATTCTGAAAGTTTGGTTAAGATATCTTAAGAAACAAAAAAGTTGTTCATACAAAGCAATTCCATGACCTTTTGACCTCAGGTAAACACACTTGCAGGTGAAATTTTACAAAACGATGTTGTGATTTGTGACTTAAGCTTGTTATTCAAAGAATGCATTTTTTTTTAAAACTCATCAAAGAAAATAACATAAGAATTTGAGAAAATTTGTTTTAAAGAAAGCACATTAATGAATCTTTAAAAGCTTGCGATCTTAAGAGTCTCTCTTTCATTTTTACTTTCTACCTTTCTTAAAATTGTCCTTATATTAAAATCTTTAATAAGAGTTAAATTAAAGCACATTAATAAAACTTTAAAGCTTGCGAACTTAAGAGTATAAGTGTGTCTCTCTTTTATTTGCTCATAGAAAATCTTTGTTAAAATTAAAATAAAACGAGTATATTTAAAGCACATTAATAAAGCTTTAAAGCTTGAGAGCAGAAGAGATTAAATGTGTCTTTCTCTTTCTACCTTTCTTGAACTTTTCTTTTTAATCAAACTTAAATAAATTTAAAGCACATTAATGAAGCTTTAAAGCTTTCTCTTTTTCATTTTGTCTTTGTACCTTTCGGAAAAACCTTTTTATAATTAAATCTTTAATACGAGTATATTTAAAGCACATTAATAAAGATTTAAAGCTTGTGAGCTGAAGAGACCAAATGTGTCTTTCTCTTTCTCTTTCTCTCTCTTTCATTTTATTTTGCTACCTTTTTTGAACTTTTCTTTTTAACCAAACTTTAATAAAATTAAAGCACATTAATAAAGCTTTAAAGCTTGTTTGTTATAGATTATCTCTCCTTCTTTTTCGCACTAATTTTTCAATCAAACATATAAAAGTACTTTGATTAATCTGTAAAGCTACAACGATGTTCTCTGTATCGAGTTAACTCAATCAATTAAAGTTGATGAATGTGACGAGGTGACCAAACCACAAGAAAGGGTCAACCACAGTCTGGTCATGTCATGTTTGGTCTGGTTTGGTCAGACTGTCCCCATTAGCTGGTCGAACTTAAACCCATATGCAAATTGGTCTAATTATGTGTGTGATGCGAATGATATCTGAGATGGATGATCTAATGGGGATGGTAATGCGAACGAGGGTTGCTCAAAAGCTAATCAACCTCAGAAAAGTATAGAGAAATGAAGAAATGAAAGTAAATGATTAATTGCACTTACAGGTAGAGCAAAGTTGTTGAAAAGAAATCAAAATACAAGAAAAAGATGGCAATACATTCCAAACACTTCCCTCTATTTCCAATTCCTTACTCATATCCCCCCCCTAGGGCGCTGTTTAGACCCAGTACTCGATGCCCAGTACAAAGGCTTATAAGTTTCTGACCATGTCTGCTCGTCTGTATAAACACCTAGATCTCAAAGACTACACTGATAAAAAAGACCAACTTCTAAAATCAAGAACATTCATCTTAAAACAATTTGTTCTTAAAATAAGACCATTTTAATACCAAATTAATAAAACTAAGAATATTAATCTAAAAATTCGCAGTTCTTAATATAGGAATTAAAAATCTTAAATTAATAACGAAATATAAATATGTCATACTTAATATGAAGACAATAAGAGGGATCAAAACCTGCTCTAGCCAAGGAAAAAACATTAATTCGGAATATTTATAAAAAAAAATAAATAAAAAAATAAAAAAAAAAAAAATTTTTATTACACCTTTCTTATTTTTTATTTTTGGTTTGAGACTTAAAGACTATTTGGTCTTAAATTAAGAACTTATTCTTATTTGAAATGTTCTTAAAATCAAGATGTGTTTTCTAAATACGTATTTCCAAAATATCCGTATTTTTCAAAGTCCAGGATTATTTTATCAAAGAGATTTTTTCAAATTCTACATTATTTTCTATGCTCAAAACCAAGTCAATCCAAGTACTTAGACATTGAAAAACATAAAAACGGGCTGTCGACAGTTTCAATGTCGCTCGGGTCAGTAAAGATTAAAAAAAAAATATTTTTTCCTACTTTTTCTATTATTAAATATATCTATATATATAATATAATATATATAATATTAAAATTGGTTTTTTTTATTATATTATGTTTGTTTTATTTTCTTTTCATTATTTTATGCTAATATATTTATTTATTTTATTATGTAATGTTTTTTTTTTTTGTATTATGTTATGCTTATTTTTTTTTATTATGTTATGTTTATTTATTTTTTTAAAGCAGTAATCTTGAAGTGTGCTTAGTGGTCTAGTGGATAGAGCTTGCGTCTTAGATTCGGGTGTCTAGAGTTCGAATCCCAGATTTTTTTTTTTTTTTTTTTTTTTTTAAACTAAATGAAACCATTGCGATAATACGACTACTGGGCTTCTAAGAGTCGAGTACTTTAACTGTAGCGCACTTGCTGCTGTCTTTTCAGCATCTTGCGAGGGTTGTTTTTGTTGCTTTTGCCGCTGATTAATTAAATTGAATTTCGTGCCAGTGTCGAAATCCGTTTAAACACAACTTTATGCTGTTGCAAACTTAACTTCCCTTCAATTCATACTTCCCCCCCCCCCCCCCTACAGGCTGCGACTCCCCCTATTTCCCCCCTTTAATCATCATCATCATCATCAGTTGTTATGGCAACAGCAGCTGCTTTACCCCAAAGTTCTCAACGATTTTCGGGTGGTTTCCCTGATAATTCGTGCAATTCTCACTCTCTTTTTCTTTCTCTCTCTTTCTCTTTGTGTCTGTCTCTCTTTCTCTTTGTGTCTGTCTCTCTAGCGCATTCCCTTAGACCATTTCAGTTGTTTAGCTTTTACTTATTCCTTATTCCCTTTTTCCTACACTGAAAATAAAGGCCAACTTCTAAGATCAAGAACATTCATCTTAAATATTTTGTTCTTAAAATAAGACAATTTTAAGACCAAATTAATAAAACTAAGAATAAGAAAATATAAATATATTATATTTAATATAAGAGGGATCGAAACCCGCTCTAGCCAAGGAAAATATAATATAATCGGAAATCGGAACATTTATAAAAAAAATGAATCCAAAAAAAATAAGTTTAAAGTTTAAAACACCTGAATATTTTTTTATTTTTGGTTTGAGAATTTAAGACTGTTTCGTCTTAACTTAAGAACTTATTCTTATTTGAAATGTTCTTAAAATCAAGATGTGTTTTCTAAATTTAGGAATTTAATGTTCTCAACGCATTTTTTAGACCAAAATTCTTAGTTCTTAGACCAAAATCTTAATTTAAGAACACTTTTTTTATCAGTGTATGTATCTGCTGCCTTTTCCGCATCCGTTTTCATGCCACAATTCAGTGTTGTGCTTTGACAGCTGTCACATTGCTTTCTTCTTATCTCAAGTTGCTTTCTTGTTCTTGTTTTACTTCTTCTTCTTCTTCTTTTTAGACTTATTTCCGTTGTGATTCGTCTTTATTAATGGACAACATGAGAGAGATTCTCAACATTTTGCACCTTTCGTTTGACATAACCTCACAAAAGTTATGAAAACTGATGCAACTAATATTTTTATTGAATTTATTTTAATCTTTAAATAAGGGAATATTAACTTTGAAGTGCTGTTTGTAATAATTAGAAAATATACCAATTAAGATGTTTATATTATAGAAATAATAATTATGTGAGAGAGAGAAAATTAGAGACAATAAGAGAGAAAGAAAGAGAGAGTTTTGTACAGTGACTCTTTAATTATATCTATCTTTTATAAATGAAATTTTGACACAACTTTTTTAAGACACTTTTATCGTACAATAAAACGGCTTTTTGGAAAATTCCAAATAAAATTTTGGGTCAATTCAACGTAAATATATGAAGATAGAGACTTTTGATTAAGATAGAGATAGAAAAAATAAAAGTTATGGTTTAATTTTTATAAAAAAATTGAAAGATAATAAATATTTTTTATTCCTAACATATAAATTAATTTTAATAATTAAAGATAATTTTAAAATAAAAAATTGCAAATAAAAGTTTATCCTATTCTTCAATTTGCCGTAAAAAATAACATATGTTTTTTTTTCTCACTCTTCTTGGAGGCTTTTAAGTGCCTCAATTTTTTTAAACTCATAACTCTTATTTACGGTCCCTGAAAATGACTTTACGACATTGTCTAAGCTTCGTTTTCCTTATGCTTTCAATCGTCACAATCGATTTGGATTTACGACATTTTCACAAACTCTCAAATTCTCAGCTGTCGCTGACAATGAGACAATGAGAGAATGTCTCAACATATGTCAATTCAATGATTCAATGTCTGAAGACGCCTTCAAGTCATCAACATCATCATGAGGTTTATCGTTGGCTTTATTATTGTAATCAGAGTTGAGTTGGCTAACAAATCCCTGGCATTTGGCCAAGTTGACAAGCTCTCAAGAGTTTTGGCAACAGTTTTTGCCAAAACTTGGCAACTCTAAGCGATTGACTCGCATTGTGTCTCATTAGCGGTGTCATTAGCGGTTCAACAATGAATGAGAACGAATTGAGTTTCAGTTTGGAATTTGCAATTTGGAATTTGGGTTTGGGGTTCAGATGCACTGACAAAAAAGACCAACTTCTTAAATCAAGAGCTTTCATCTTACATATTTTGTTATTCAAATATGATCACAATACTTATACTTAGAATATAAATCTAAAAAATCTAAAAATAAAAAAACCTTAAATTGGTTACTAAATAGGAATATGTTATATTTTCATATTTAATCAATTGTTTTCCCGTGGCGCTCTGTTTAGAGTCGCCGCCTCAGTTCGAAAACAAACGCGGGTTCGAATCCCACTCTTTTCAAGGAAAAACATAAAAATGGAATATTTTTAAAAATACCAAACCAAAATAAATGTCTATCAATATACAACAACAATAAAAAAACCAAAAATTTTAAAACCCGTCTTATGTTTTTTTAAAGCATTTATTACTTGGTCTATAAATGAAAACATTAATTTTTTGATTATATTGGGGGCTCGGCCCCTACTCGCTTCGCTCGCGGAAATGAAAATTAGTTATGTTAACCTCTAGTATGAGTTTGGTTGAGATATCTTAAGGAACAAAAAAGGTTAATTTACATCCGATTGTCCCTATGGCAGCTATATAATATAGTTATCCGACTTTGACTAAATTTTGTCAGGATGTTAGAGACAGTCCCAAATACACAATCTGTAAGTTTGGTTAAGATATCTTAAGAAACAAAAAAGTTTTTCATACAAAGCAATGCCATGACCTCTGACCTCAGGTAAACACACTTCCAGGTGGAATTTTACAAAACGCTGTCTTATTGCACGATGAAATTGTCTCAGCGATGAAATTTCAGCATTTACCTTTAGCCGTTTGGCCTACACGTTGATATGTCAGTCAGTCAGTCAGGACAAAGAGTTTTATATATATAGATTTGTGGTCATGAAAATATAAGAATTTTTCATCATATCAATAAGAACTTGGTCTTATTGGAAATGTTCTTAAAATCAAGATGTGTTTTCAAACTTAAAAAATTGTATATTCTCTACGTAGAGAATTTTGTAGACCAAAATTCTTAGTTATAAAACCGAAATTTGGATATTAGAATCAATTTTTATAAGTGTGAAAATTGTTTGGAACGAGGTTTTCCATTCGGTTTCACTTTGCAGTCGTAAACAAAGGAGTTGCTTCGACATTTCCGCTTTGCGCTGGCAATTCCTGTAATTTGCCGACGCCGGCCGCCAGGTGTCGCTTAATGTCGAGCATTGTGCGATGAGGAAATTGCATTTGCCTGCAATCTGTTGTCCTTTCTCGTTCCCTCGTTGTTGTTCCCCGTCTCGTTTCATTGTTGTCTCGTTGTCTCGTTGCCTACATTTCCGTAACAGACAAATGGGCGTGGCAAATGGGCGTTAGACGCCCTCCTGGGGCAACAGATAGTTAACACTTGGCTTCGTAGGCGGCTCGAAACAAAAGCGAGAGCGAGAAGCATTTAGAGAAGCAAAGAGACAACATTTGAAAGGGTGTCAATGTGTAAAATGATAGAATGGAACGTTGAGGGAAGTGAAAAGCGTTTGAGAGAAGTGCTGAGATGAAATGAGAGAAGATATGATGGGAATGAACAGAAGAATTATGAGAGAAGTGATGAGAGAAGCGATAAAATGCTTTTTGAGAGAAGTGAAGAGTAGAAAATGATGAGAATATCGAAAAAGTAATGGAAAAAAATGTAAAGGAAAGTGAGAAGTGTTTGAGAAAAGCGATAAGTTAAGGGATAAGGGATGAGAGAAGCAGTGATGGAAATGAGCTGAGAAGTAATGAAAGGAGTGATGAGATAAATAATGAGAGAAGGTATGAGACAATTAATGAGAGAACACATAGAAAAAATGATGTAAATAGCGATGAACGAGTAGAGAAGGAATGAGAGAAGCAATGACAAAAATGAGAAGTGAAGTAATGTGAAACGTAATGAAAAAAGCGATATATGTAACTATAATGAAAGTAAAGAAAGAGTAAGGCTGAGAGAAGCCACTAAAAAAACAATGAAGGAAGTGATTAGAGAAGCGATTTGGGGAAGAAGTGAGAGAAATAAATAAAAGAAATGGTAAAACAGTTGTAAAGAGAAGCGGTGTGGAAAATGATGAGAGAAGCGATGACAGAAAACATTTGTGAGCGAAGCGGTTAGAGAAGTTATGAGAGAAGTAATAAAGGGCGTGATGAGAGAAGCGGTAAGAAATGTGAAAAGATAAGCGATGAGAGAAGCGATAAGTCAAACAATAAAAAAGTCACTGAAGGAAGCAAAAAGAGGAAGGCTAAGAAAAATTTGTAGAGAAGTTAAAGCGGAGAAACATTTAGAGAAGTAAAATTCACAACAGGGTGGGAAAAAAGAACTTGAGCAATAACAAAATCTAAAACATTTTAGAGAAGTTAAAAGCCAAAGAAGCTGAGACAAAAAATGCAGCGATTAGAGAAGTTAAACGAGTAGCAAAATGAAAAGATGAAAACTCAGAAAGATGGGAAGAATAAATATTGTTTTTTCTTAATTTAAATTATAATTTCTCTAAACTTGAACGAGCAATGGAACTTCTCTAATTTTCTGAACTGACATTCGCTTTTTCAACTTCTGCTTTCATGTTGATTTTCATGTTAAGGTCAGAAATTTTCCCAGTTGTCTCCACATTTAATGGACGCAGTGAAAGCTAATTTTCCGTGCAATTTCCCATTCTATTTGTCAGCTGGAGGAGAGAGAAGCAAATGTGTTTGCCTGATGTTTTGCATCCTTCGTCCCTTCGTCTGCTTTTCTCTGCACTGATAAAAAAAATGTCGAGAACATGAAATTCTTAAATTTAGAAAACACATTTTGATTTTAAGAACATTTCAAATAAGAATAAGTTATTAGTTTTAAGACCAAACAGTCTTAAATTCTCAAACCAAAAATAAAAAAAATTAGGCAGCTGTTTTAAACTTTTTGTTTTGATATTTTTACTTTTTTTTTGGATTTTATTTTTTTATTGTAAAAATTCCTATTATATGTTTTTTCCTTGGCTGGAGCGGGTTTCGATCTCTCGACTTTTGTTTATCAAACTGAAGCGGCGACCTTATTCAGAGTGCCACGGTGACATTATTGTCTTCATATTAAATATGACATATTTATATTTTCTTATCAATTTAAGATTTTTAATTCTTATATTAAGAACTGCGAATTTTTAGATTAATATTCTTAGTTTTATTAATTTGGTCTTTAAATGGTCTTATTTTAAGAACAAATTATTTAAGATGAATGTTCTTGATTTTAGAAGTTGGTCTTTTTTTTCAGTGTGCTATTTTCTGACATGTCTCATTTTAAGTTGTTGTCGTCCTTTTTTAATGTCCGATGCTCGTTTTAATTGCATCAGTGTCGCTTGATTTAATCACTTTGCACAGATTCAATATTAAAAATGGACACTACAAACAGGCAGACACACCCCAACTCACACCTTTACACCCTCACACACACATACACACACACACACATACACACCTGGACAGGATAATCAATGAAATGTTCCTTTGGGGCCCTTTTCAAAGTGGGTCAGCGAACAATGAAATAGAATGAAATGAAATGGAATGGAAAAAAAGAAAAACACACTCGAGAGACAAACAAACAAAAACTACAAAGAAGGCACGCTGCATGACGCACAGATACCCTATAAACTAAAGAAAATAAAATAAACTGTCGCCAAAAAATATAAAACTTAATTTTCTTCAAAATTAAAATTGAAAATACACAATAATATCTATTAAGTAGATTCTTAAATTATCTGGGAGTCTAAAAGCCTGAATGACGCACAGTTACCCTGTAACAATAAAAAAAAACTAAAGAAAAAAAAATAAACTGTTGCCAAAAAATAGAAAATTAAATTTTCTTGAAAAATACACAATAAAATCTATTAAATAATAAATCTATAAAATATAAAAAATTAAAAAATATGTATGTATTCATGCATATAGTATATATTTTTACTGCTCACAATTTTAAATTAAAAACACTATTGTTTATAGGGTATAGTAAGCTATAAAGAATGTTTTATTTTAGTTATTTTTTAACAATTTAAAATGTCAGGTCTTTTAATTTATCTACACTCAGAAAAATATGTCATCCTAAAACTAAGTATGACCAAACTTGAATCTATACGGTTTTGTTCTTAAAGTTTTAAGATATCTGTGTACTAAAAATCTTAAATTAAGTACGAATTGATCTTAAATTTAATTTTTCGACAGACATCCATATGATATAATAGTCCGATTTTAATCAAACTTAGTCAGTATATATAAGATCATGACAAATATAAAATCTGTGAGTCTAGTTAAGATATTTTCAGAAACAATAGAGTTTTTATACTGAATTAGCTTAAGATATTTTTTGTACTTAAAATAGTGTTTTTCAAGATTGAAATGAGCTTAAAAACTTAAATCAACTCAATTTTGGAATATGCGCAAATTCGGAAGGTCGCTAACTAACAAAATACACCATTATTAAATGGTATTTAATTTTGTTATTTGCCTAATTTTAGTATTCATACTAGTGTATGTTTGAATATTAAATTAAATTAAATATGAAAATGTTTTTTACTAGAAACATGTATATTTTGGGATTAAATCAAGATTTTTGTGAACTTAAATTAGTATGTTTCGGTCTTGAATTAATCCCAAAACGTACTTAAAGTATCCCAGGAAAATCGAATTTTAAGATTTTCGAGCTTGCGAAAACCGAACTTGAAATAAGATTTTTGTGCTCAGTTTTGAAAATTCCAAAGTTAGACAGTTTTTAAGATAGTTTCTATTTGAATATCGCGTGCTTAAGTACCGAAATATTGATTTTTTTTCTGGGTCTATAGACCTAATCAAGTATTCTCTTTAGTCTTTTTGTCTCATAAAACTGCATTAAAAACTAAACTTTAAACGGCTGCAAATTCAGAGCACATTTAATGTACAGGGTATGTCTATGTTGTTAATGTTGTTGTTGTTGTTGTTGGGCAATTTATTTTGGGGATGAGCAACTATTAACGGCGTAACTATGGAACAACAACAACAGCAATAAGAAGAAGAAGAGGAAGAAGAAGAAGAAGAAGAAGAGGAACAGCAACAGTATAATAAATATAAAAATAATAATAACCCTTAAAATGCAAATTCCGACAACATTTAAAGTTGCTTAGTGCTTAGTTCCACCCTCTCTCTCTCTTTCTCACTCTCTCTCTCTCTTTCTCACTCTCTCTCTCTCACTCTCTCTCTCACTCTCTGTTTCGGTTTGTTTGTTATGCTCTCTCACGTCTCGTTGTTGCTTCCTTTTCGACGCTGTTCAACATTGCGTATACATAATGGGAAAAAGCTAAAAGTCGCCGGCAGCTTCAGGAAGTTGCCTTTGTCTATGTGTGTGTGTGTGTGTGTCTGTGTGTCTGTGTCTGTGTGTGTGTGTGTGTACATATATATATATATATATATATATATATATATCTGTGTGTGTTTATTGCTTTGTGTGTTTGTGTGTATCTGCCGAAATTTGTCGATTTTCTCTGCTCCTTTTTCAGCATTCCACTATGGTAACAAATTCCAATTTTTTGGCATAAACTCTAGTTATAAACACTGAAAAAAAAAGTTCTATAATCAAGATTTTGGTCTCAGAACTAAGAATTTTGGTCTTAAAAATGGGTCGAGAACATAAAATTCTTAAATTTAGAAAACACATCTTGATTTTAAGAACATTTCAAATATGAATAAGTTCTTAATTTAAGACCAAACAGTCTTAAATTCTTAAACCAAAAAAAAAAATAAGGCAGGAGTTTTAAACTTTAAACTTATATTTTTTTTTAAATTTATACTTTTTTCTGAATTTTTTTTTTTATAAATATTCCGATTATATTATATTTTCCTTGGTTAGAGCGGGTTTCGATCCCTCGATTTTTGTTTACCAAACTGAAACGGCGACTTTATTCAGAGCGCCACGGTGTCATTATTGTCTTCATTTTAAATATGACATATTTATATTTTCTTAACAATTTAAGATTTTTAGTTCTTGATTTAAGAACTGCGAATTTGTAGATTAATATTCTTAGTTTTATTAATTTGGTCTTAAAATGGTCTTATTTTAAGAACAAATTATTTAAAATGAATGTTCTTGATTTTAGAATTTGGTCTTTTTTTCAGTGTATGGCAACGCTCAATCAGCTGACTTTAAGCGCGCTTAAAATATTAAGAAAAGTCCCGAAAAATCTAAAAAAAATTATTTTTGTTTGCTTTGGATTTTTTCGATTTATGAAATTACAACATTTTTAGATACTAAACAAAAAGAAATTTTAATTAATTCCAAAATTTCGTACTTTTTTACCATAGTACATTCTCTCATTTTGGCATTTTGCTTTGTCGTCTGCAACGTTTGTTGTTGTTATTGTTGTTGTTGTTGTGTTTGTTGTTGTTGTTGCTCACATTTTGTCAGACACTTTTTTTATGCTGTCGCTTCAAGATATGGCACAACAACAAAAACAACAACTGCAGATGAAAGTTTTCCTTTTGCTTTTTTTATATTTATTTTGCCGGTTTTCATTTTCTTAGCTGCAACAACAACAACAACTTTACCATATATGTTTTGTTGTTGTATATATATATAACCGCAAAGTATTTTCACAACTCTGCACAATAGGCGACAACAACAATTGCAACAACAACAACAATAACAATAACAACAACATACGCTACACACATGTCGTATACTTGATAAAGTTTTGCCATCTGCCATTTCTTGCTTTTTGGCTGCCATTTTGAGTACGCTTTAAAGAAAAAATAAATAATAATGAAAAACAAGTTGAAAACAAGAATCGGACAAAAGTGGAATTCGAATACCCTGTATTTTTTGTAAATAAAAAAGAGTATGCTAGCATTAAAAGGTTGTATGTAACAGTGTGAAGAAATATAAGCATACTAGGGGGCTACGCCCTGCTCGCTTCGCTCGCCAACCCCCGGCTCGCTTCTCCATGTTCACTTTACATGCTTGCTTGGGTAAATTTTTTACCAGTTCTAGTCCTCCATGGTCACTTTTCATGCAATTTATGATGGAATTAGTATTTAATGTTACATTGACAATAACTAAATCCTCTATGTTTATTTGATAGCCTGTTTACATTAATTTAAATTTATGAACTGTCCTCCATGGTCACTTTTCAATGCTATTAAGGTTGATATTGTTATTCGTTGCGACATCTACAATCAATTAGTCCTCAATGTTCACTTTATATGCTTGCTTGGGTAAATTTTTCACCAGTTCTAGTCCTCCATGGTCACTTTCATGCAATTTATGATGGAATTAGTATTTATTGTTACTTTGACAATCACTTAATGCTCTATGTTCATTTTATAGCCTGTTTACATTAATTTAAATTTATGAACTGTCCTCCATGGTTACTTTAATCCGTAGAAATTTAACTTGAATTGGGTTTTCAGCTCCATTTCACAACACTCTTAAGGGTCTCGGGGCTTCGTATTGCCGAAAAAGACTTTTCCCTTTTATGTATATTGTATTTTCGTATTTTGTTTTCTGTTTTTCGCTTCCGCTTTGCTTTTCTACAGCTTCCGGTTGAGAGTGTATGTGTGTGTGTATTTATGTGTGTGTGTCTTGTTGTGTCTGCTGTTTTTCCTGTTCCAAGCACCATGGAAAAAAGCATTTTGTCGAGCTGCTCGCATTGAATTCATGTACGCCAAAAAGGGAAAAAACTGTGAAAATGCTGGGGGAAAACCTGCGTGGAAGTTGGACTGTCATTTTTCCTAGTTTTAGCAACAGGCAAAAGTGAAGGTGGTTGTTGTACCACATACGAGTACAAAAAAAAACCCCGCCTCTGCCTCTTCTTCTTCTTCTTCTACCACAAAGCACATCCAGTACAATTTGAGATTTACGATTTACCCTAAACTGACTTCACTTTCAGTCTGTTGCTGTCGGAAAATACACTGATAATTAATAGGTTCTAACATCTAGATTTTGGTCTCAGAACTTAGAGTTTTTGGTCTAAAAAATGCGTCGAGAACATAAAATTCTTAAATTTTAAACATTTCAAATAAGTTCTTATTGATAATATCAAAAATTCTTAAATTTTCAAGACCACAAATATTATTATAAGAATAAATTGTTTTTATTTATAGACCAAATAGTTTTGATTACTCAAAACCAAAATCAAAATAAGGCAGGTTTTAAATTTATAATTTTTTAATTGTTGTTTTATAAATTAACATTTTTTTTTGCTGTTTGATATTTTTAAAAAATATTCCCTTAATAAGTTTTTCATTTAAAACTGTAGGATTCGAACCCGCGCTTTTTCAAACTGAAGCGGCGACTCTAAACAGTGCGCCACGGGAAAACAATTGGTTTCATTTAAAATATAAAATATTTATATTATCCTAACAGTTTAAGATTGTTATTCTTATATTAATAAATGCGATTTTTTAGCTGAATATTTATGGTGTTAATAATTTGGTCTTATTTGAAGAACAAAATATTTAAGATGAAAGTTCTTGATTGTAGAAGTTGAACTTTTTTTTTCAGTGTAGGGGGCAGGACAGGGCGGGGCAAAGTTTTCTTCCATCAAAGGCAACAAGGGCCACAGTCACAGTAACAGCCAGAGAAACACATCCACCGCATCCATACAACACCCTCTTAGTGAGGTACCGCCCACTTAGAGATGAAAAACTGAACAAATTCGGACAAAATTAGCCGAAGCAATTTTACTTTGTCAAATTTTTATTATATTATATTCTAAATTGTTTTATAAAGTAAAACTAAGAAGCTCACAAAAATATTTAACATTCATTTAAAGTAAAGTAGTTGGTTTTTAAAAGATTTTATCAGTGTGTATAAAATATTATTACATATTTAAATTGTGAGTATTTTTTTAAAATATCTTTGGAAACTTTAAAGTTTTTTCACATAAAAAATATGTCTGTATTAAAAAAAAACTTAGATGTTTTTATTTTTCTAAGAAACCTTAAAGATTTTCTTGCCAAACATTGAACTGAGAAATTTAGAATATGTCATAGAGATGGAAACAAAGCACGAAAAATTTAGGAAAATCTAAAAAAAATATATTGTTTATTTGAAAAAACATAGAGATATGTGACAAAGAAATCCGATCCGGTCAGTTTCGACATTTTAGATTTGTTTATTTATATTACTTATATATATATACTAAGGGCTCCGCCCCCTGCTCGCTTCGCTCGCGGAAATGAAACTTAGTTAATGTTAATTAAGTTTAGTCAACCTTTAGTATGAGTTTGGTTGAGATTTCTTAGGAAAGAAAAACAGTTTTCATACTAAACGATCATTTTATCCGATTATTCCTATGACAGCTATGTATGATATAGTAATCCGACTTTTACCAAATTTGGTCAGAATGTAAGAGACAGTCCTAAACATATAATCTGAAAGTTTAATTAAGAAACAAAAAAGTTTTTCATACAAAGCAAAGCACATGACCTTTTGACCTCAGGTAAACACACTTGCAGGTGGAATTTTACAAACCGCCGTCTTATGCACGATGAAATTGTCTCAGCTATGTTGTGTGAAAATCAGTGAGTCAGTCAGGACAAAGAATTTTATATATGTAGATATATTATATTATGGGTTCCTTAATGCGTTACATTTCGTAACAAAAGTCAAATACCTTCAGCAAGGGTATAGAAACTGTTTGGTCCTGGAATTTGCTAGCTCATGAAATTTGAATGCTTCGTATATGAAATTATTAAAGTGAACCAAAAGTTGACTTCAACTTTTTCAGCTTTTTCTCTCTTCTATACTTTTTGGTAGTGAAAGTTTTCTTTTTGAATTTCCCTGCGTTGATTAGCCGTCAAGGAGAATGCTGAGAGTGGGAAAAATATGCCTGGAAAATATGCTTTTGATGTAAAATTCTATAAATAGGCATAGGTTTCATACTACTGCATGTTGGGTAGTTTAGTTAGAGGAGAAATAAAAGGAAAGTGTGAAAAGATTACACTGAGTGCTTTACAAATTGTTTTCAACTTTTTCACTTAGCTTTAAGTCTAAATTTTAGATTTTACAACTTTTCTAGCTGAATTTATTTCATTATAATGCATTTAGTTTAAAAATAACTGAGTTCGATTCTCACATTACCAAGTAAAAATTGAATGACACTAAGAATGATCATAAAAATATTATATAATGCATTAGAAAAATAAGGAAAAATTTAAAATGCCTGCATTTAACCTATAAAAATATATTTTCAAATTTCTGTCACTCTCTTAAAAATTGTTTTTCTTATAATTGTCTTTCAATTGATTACTCAATCTATCAATAAAAAAAAGCCAAAGCTGTTTGCAAAACTCGACAACCCTCTTTGCCACCCCTAACCTCAAAAAAGCTTCAATTTCAAGTCAACCCTTTTCCCAACAATGAAAACAAACAAGGAAACCAAGACAAGAATCCCAATCCCAAGCTGAATTTTAATGTTAAATGGATGTGAGTTCTATGCGAATTTGATGGTTTAATGGCCAACCATAAAACCGAATGGATAAGCGCAATAAAAAACGAATTTAACCCCCCTTTTTCTACTCTGCTTCTTTCTATTATTGACAGTGTTGATATTTTAGATTCAACTGTTTCAAATTAGTAATGAAAGAATGAAGATAAATCAAAAGAATTACTTACTTATTACATTTTTTCTTTAAATGCCAAAGAGGCATTAAAAGACTTCTCTCGGAACAATTTAAAAGCATGGAATTATTAAACTCAACTCTTCTATTCTTTGTTTTCTTTCTTCAAAGGAGAAGCGTTTAGAAGAACCTCCGTAACTTCAGAATCTATCACAAAATTCATCAAAATTTTCCTATCTTTAACAAAAGAAGCAGAAGAATCCTCTTAAATTAAAGCAGAACCCGATTTTCGTACACTGAAAAAAAAGGACCAACTTCTAATATCAAGAACATTCATCTTAAATATTTTCTTCTTTAAGTATTATTATTAAACTTATAATTATTTTAGATATTTTATCTTACATTCTTAAATTGAATGTTTTTTTTTTAACAAAGTTTTGCCCAATCAGTTGCTATCCATTACAGGGTATGCCGTAGTCGAGCAATTTGTATTTTTATTTTTATTGCTCATTCATTTTGTGTACCTTGCAGATTTTGCAACCCTAGAAATGGGAGCCTAGAAAATTCTGTGTTGAGTGTTTTTTTTCTCTCATATTATTGTCTGGGAAAATATGCGAAAGAAGGAAACAAAGGAAGCACAAAACGAAGAGGAAGAGAAATAAGAGTAGGAGAAGGAGAAGGAGAAGAAGAAGTGTAAGAAAAGTAAAAAGAGAAAACGCAACGTTGATTTATACGCAGAAAGACGAAGGGAACGAAGAGGAAAAGCCAAAAGTGTCCTTGAAACAATGTGTGTGTGTGTGTGTGTAGGGTTGAGGGGCAGGGTTGCCACTTACAGCGTACAGGTGGCACATAGCCAGTGGCAATAA
Source organism: Drosophila kuntzei (assembly GCA_035042165.1). Taxonomy (NCBI): domain Eukaryota; kingdom Metazoa; phylum Arthropoda; class Insecta; order Diptera; family Drosophilidae; genus Drosophila; species Drosophila kuntzei. The sequence continues at coordinate 1,368,219 of JAWNLU010001422.1, forward strand.
CAACAAAACACTGAAAAAAAAAGACCAACTTCTGAAATCAAGAACATTCATCTTAAATATGTTGTTCTTAAAATAAGACCATTTTAAGACCAAATTAATAAAACTAAGAATATTTATCTAAATATTCTCAGTTCTTAATATAAGAATTAAAAATCTTAAATTGATAAGAAAATATAAATATTTCATATTTGCCGCTCTTGCCACGGAAAAATCATATAATCGGAATATTTATAAAAATAAAAAAAATCCAAAAAAAGTATAAATTAAAAAAAAAATAAGTTTAAAGCCTAAAACAACACCTGCCTTTTTTTTATTTTTGGTTTAAGAATTTAAGACAGTTTGGTCTTAAATTAAGAACTTATTCTTCTTTGAAATGTTCTTAAAATCAAGATGTGTTTTCTAAATTTAAGAATTTTATGTTCTCGACTCATTTTTTAGACCAAAATTCTTAGTTCTGAGACCAAAATCTTAATTGTAGAACATTTTTTTATCAGTGTAACTTTTCTCCACTTCCTCTTTCCTTTTCTTTTGCCTGTATCGTCCTAGACAAAAATGGTCGCCATTTTGTTTGTGGCCAAAACTTAAATTGTTTGTGAAAACGGTGGCAACTCTGGCAACAATTGAAATTCTCTGAATTCGAATTATTATTAATTACATAAATCTTGTTTTGTCAAATTATCAGGGATCGGAAATAAGAGTTGAGTTTAATAAAGTTGAGTTTTTTAAAGTTGAGCTTAAAAAAATTATTACATAAAATTTTAATTAATCAGAAATTAAAAATTATGAAATAATAATTAAATTTAAATTTCTATTTAAAAATAACTTGAAATTTTGATTTTTATTATAAAAATTAAAATCAAAAATAAAAGTTATTTTTCCATTTTAATTATAAAAATCAAACAAAATTTGTATTTTAAAAATTCTAGCCGTTACGGTCAATGAAAATTACCATAACCTATTTGGTCTCTAAATTGATTCTGCATATAAAAATAAAAAATAAGTAGCTTAAGAATACAAATTTTCTTGTCTTCTTTCCGACAACATCCTTTACCTTTTCGGAAATATGTAATATTTTTTTCGAATTTGCAAATCTTAAGTTTTCACTTTTAATCAACTTCTGGTGCCCAAATAAAAATAAAAATTAACAAAATTTAAATGCAGAACGAATTTAGAGGTAAAATTATTCCCAAATTTATATTGCGCAAGGAAATTGTTGGAGTTTTGAGTCAGTTCAAAGTTATCAAAGTTGCTCAGTAGATACGACGGCCAGAACCGAAATTAACCCTTATAAATGAATCGGTTACTAAACGGTTATTTCGGCTTAAAGAGTTTCGGCTTATGAGTTTCGGTACAGCGGAAAAAAATATTTTCGGTTACGGTTTCAGTTACGGTTACAAATTTCAATCGGTTAAGGTTTTAATTCCTGGTCAAAACCAAACTGATTTTCATGCGGAATGTCATTTTGATCCATGTTTGGTCTCTAAATTAATTCTGCTTTTTAAAATAATGAACTTACAATTTGATCTCTAAATTAATTTTTCTTATCAAAATATTTAACTCAAGAAATATTTTTTTTTGGGTACTAAAAATGTATTCAATCTGAAAACTGATAACACTTTCCCTCCAAAGTCTTACCAATTTGTAGTATTTACAAGCTTTAATAAATAACCCCGAGGATAGTTACAATCGTTATATAACAGCCGAAATACCCCATAAAATGTGAGTGTTAAAATGTTGTGTGAAATTGTATATTTTGTGTGGATTTTAATGGAACCGCAAGTATCAAGAAACTCAGATGCAGACATCGCACAATCGTAAAGTTGAGGATGCAACCAGGCGAATAAGAAGAAGCAGCCAAGAGAGAAGAAAATGTGCAGAATGGGAGGAAAATAAAAGAAAATAAAAGCTGAAAGGAGGAAGATTTTTGTGTGCAACTTTGTCAAGTTTATGCGGCTAAACAAAAAGTTTCTTGGGGCACATTGAACTTGGCTGGACGACACCCAAAAAGTGGCCAAAAGGATTGTGGCTCAAATAAGAAGCTCTCAACTTTGCCAACTATAAGAAACCAACAAGAAGTTCGACTGGCAGATACCCTGCACAATATAAGCATAACAAACATTTGATTGTAATTGAAAATTTCGAGAATTTCAAAAACTAGCAAGGAATAAAACCGTAACCGAAACCGTAACCTTTAACCGTAAAAACCGATGGAAATTTGTAACCGTAACTGAAACCGTAACCGACACAATTTTATTCCGCTACCGAAACCCATAAACCGGAAACTCTTTAAGCCGAAATAACCGTTTCATTTATAAGGGTTAATTTCGGTTCCTGGCCGTCGCAGCCATTAAACCTTTAAAATCGACATTACGCTGTATCATTCCAGTAATCAGATAACATTATTTTCCAGGCTAAAAGAGCATTAAGTTTTTTTTCATGTAAAGCATTGAATAACGCATCTTATTTTGGTCAACCGAAAATCTTAATTTTTATTTTTTTGTGAACCGAAACCATACCGGTATTTTTAAACCGAAACTTATAAAAAACCGATAACCGTTACGAAACCGATACTTCAAGAATTTGCATAACCGATAACCGAAAACCTTAATTCGAGCATAACCGAAACCGTAACTGAAACCGATTCGGTTTTAATCCCTGAAAACTAGAAAAAAAGAAATATTAAGAATACAAAATAGTGATGTAAAAAAGAAATCATAAATCAAGTAGTTCAACTAAGAAAAATATTCAGGGCTTAATAACTTGAAAATGTAATTAAGAAAACCTTCCGTAAAGTTTTATAAACTCTATAACATTAATATTAGAAAAAACATTTTTTTAATTAATTGTTGTCTACTCAATTTTATTTTCCTAATTTCCGATTCTCATTATTATTCCTTATTTTAGAATTTTAATTTTTATTTTCAGGCATCGCATTCCAAATTTTCTTTTTAAAATGTTGTTATTTTTTTAATATTTATCAACCATTTTTATGGTTACAGGGTATAAAAATTGCGAATTTCTATGACTAACTGAAACAAGGAAATGTTTTCATTGTTGTCACTGTTGTTGTCTATAAAAAAAGTAGAAAACAAATTGCATCATTAGTGAAAATGTAACAATGAGCGAAGCTACAAGATATAAAGTAAAATGAAGAAGAGATACGGAAAAGAAGAGAGAGAAGCAGGAAGATAGGCAAATTTAAATGATGAGAGCAACTGTCGCGCCCATTTCATTGTCTATATAGAAAACATTATAAGTATACGGATATTGTAAGTTGACACAAAGAAATTTACGGGAAATGTTAAGATTTTCACAAGAAAACTGAAAACAAAGCTAGCGGAAATTTAATTTAAAGTTGTGATATGATAAAGTAATTATTCCATTTAAAATCTCAATTTATTTTATTGTTATATCAAAATAAGAGTCATTGCTTAATTTTAAATATCTTTCTATTTATTGCTAATATCAGAGATCAAATGCAATCAATCAAGAATAAATCACTATATCGATCTTTTAAAATGTTTCCTGAATAATAATAATATATCTTGAATACAATATAGTTAGGGTTCAATCTTAAGTTCCTTTCACTTTCTCACTCAGCTAAAAGCTGGGAGTCAAACAATTTGTTTAACCGAAACCGTAACCCTTAATCGATGATAACCGATTGAAATTTGTAACCGTAACTAAAACTGTAACCGAAAAAATGTTTTTCCACTGAACCGAAACCCATAAACCGAAACTCTTTAAACTGAAATAACCGTTTAGTAACCGATTCATTTATAAGGGTTAATTTCGGATCTGGACGTCTCAGTTACTGAGCAACTTTAATAACTTCGAACTGTCATAACTTTGTCAAAAGTCAATGTAAATTTGAGCATGATTTTACCTCTAAATTCGTTCAAAATTTTTCATTTTGAAAACTTTGAAAATTTCGAATTTTTTCGAATAATACAAAGGGGTAAGTATGTAAATTTTTAAAATTTCCGTTGACTTTTGACAGACTTCTGGCAGTTCAAAATTATTAAAAATCATTACATTACACTGGATCATTCAAGTAACCAGATAACATTATTTTCCAGGCTAAAATGAGCATTAAGCCTTATTTCATTTAAACAATAAATAAAGCTTCTTATTTTGGTCAACCGAAAACCTTAATTTTTATATTTTTTGTAAACCGAAACCACACCGGAATTTTTCAACCGAAACTTTTAAAAAAAAACCGATAACCGTTACGAAATCGAAACTCCATGAATTTGCATAACCGATAACCGAAAACCTTAGTTCGAGCATAACCGAAACCGTAACTGAAACCGATATTCGTGTCGGTTTTAATCGCTGGTTTTTATGCATTTTTCTGTTGGAGGAATGCTCGAAAATTGTCTCAAATATATTCAACAAAAAAATGCAAAAAAATAATTGAAGAGTGAATTTGATTGCTTGATTAATAGGAGCATTTCCTACATTATTATAAATCGGATGGGTTAAAGTAAGATTAGGTTGAATCCTACATGCACATGAAATTTCAAATAGATTGGAAAATATCGAGTATGATAAGCAACAAAATATTTGAAAGCTTCTCATGTTTTTTACACTTTTTCTGCAGCTTCCTTTTATTTTTTTGTTATCAGCTATCATCAGGAACTGAATGTGGCAGGTGCTAGTGGTAAATGGGGTAGTATGGGAGGAAATGGGGTTGACGGGGGGTTGACGGGGGGTGTCTTTTTATTTTCATCAAGAATGGGGGCCATGTAAACAGCTTTTGGTTCAACAAACTTCAATTAATGTCGCACGGTTGTCGCTTTTGTTGCTTTTGTCTCAGTTTGTTTGTTTGTGTTTGACAAAACTAGCAAAAAAAAAAGAAAAAGGAAAGAGGAGTAGAAAAAGAGAAGAAGAAGAAACTTGCAACACTTTCAAGTGTTGCCTCCATATAACGAACATTTGAAACCCACCCTCAACACTGATAAAAAAAGATGTTTTAATAACATTCGCCGAGAACATAAAATTCTCAAAGTTAGATAACACATCTTGATTTTAGAACATTTCAAATAAGAGCAAATTCTTATTACGAATATCAAAACTTCTTCAATTTTCAAGACCACAAATATAAGTATAAGAATAAACGCTCTTTAAAAATAAAAATAAAAAATCTATAAAATAAAAATAAGGCAGTTTTTTAAATTTATAATTTTTTAATTCTTCTTTATACAGTATACATATTTTTATAATTTTTTTTTAAATATTCTTTTAATATGATTTTCATTTTTACTGTGTGAAAATATAACAAATTCATACTTTCCTCACAATTAAAGATTTTTATGTTAATAAAGTTTAGTCAAAGTCACCTTTAGTATGAGTTTGGTTAAGATATTTTAAGAAACAAACAAGTTTCTCATGCAAAGAAATTCCCTGACCTCTGACCTGAATTTGAGGCACTTACAGGTGAAATTTTGCAAAACGCCGTCTTATTACACAATGATTTCGATTATGCTCGAATTAAGGTTTTCGGTTATCGGTTATGCAAAATCTTGGAGTATCGGTTTCGTAACGGATAGAACGGTTTTTTGTAAGTTTCGGTTTAAAAATACCGGTATGGTTTCGGTTCACAAAAAATAAAAATTAAGATTTTCGGTTGACCAAAATAAAAAGCTTTAATCATTGTTTTACATGAAAAAAGACTTAATGCTCTTTTTAGCCTGGAAAATAATGTTATCTGGTTACTGGAGTGATCCAGTGTAATGTCGATTTTAAAGGTTTAATGGCTGCGACGGCCAGAACCGAAACTAACCCTTATAAATGAATCGGTTATTAAACGGTTATTTCGGCTTAAAGAGTTTCGGTTTATGGCTTTCGGTACAGCGGGAAAAAATAGTTTTCGGTTACGGTTTCAGTAACGGTTACAAATTTCAATCCCTTTTTATCGGTTAAAGGTTACGGTTTATGTGATATAATTGTTCTTGATTTTAAAAGTTAGTAATTTTTTTCAGTGAACCCTCCGGTTTTTTTTTCCCTGACACGGAACTGTTCCATTCATAAAGAAAATACTGAAAAAAAAACAAAATAAATGAAACTGAAAATGAAAATGGTGAAAAACTATTCAGCAAACTAAACGCAACGCCTCAACGAACTTTGCATGCGGGCGTGGCAGCATTACGAGTATGTGTGCCCCTACTCCCCTCTCTTTTCCCCTCCCGTTGCCCCTCTTTTAACTCCCCCTTCCCCTCCTGCTCTGGTTTAGTTTGTGCTGCGCATTTGTTGATTTTTTTCCCGCTTCTTTTTTATATTTAGGCAAATGTTGATTTTAGTTAAAATGTTGCCATAAAACGAGGCGAAGCAGCGGAAAATGGGGTGGGAAAAGAGGGGAAAATCTCCAACTCTCTCTGTGTGTTTATTTTTCTCTGTTGCGCAAACATTTTTGTGTTTAGCAAATTGTAAAGCCATTTTTTGTTTGTGGTATTCAGGCGATTTGTTTTCTTCTCTATAGATTCCTTTTACTGGCGCCATCTGTTGTACGGATTTGTCAAGCATGTTCTATAATCAAGATTTTGGTCTCAGAACTAAGAATTTTGGTCTAAAAATGCGTTGAGAACATAAAATTCTTAAATTTAGAAAACACATCTTGATTTTAAGAACATTTCAAATAAGAATAAGTTCTTAATTTAAGACCAAACAGTCTTAAATTCTCAAACCAAAAATAAAAAAATAAGGGTGTTTTAAATTAAAAAATTTTTTTTTTATATGTATATTTTTTTGGATTTTTTATTTTTTTTTAAATATTCCGATTATATGTTTTTTTTCCTTGGCTAGAGCGGGTTTCGATCCCTCGACTTTTGTTTATCAAACTGAAGCGGCGACTTTACCCAAAGTGCCACGGTGTCATTATTGTCTTCATATTAAATATGACATATTTATATTTTCCTAACAATTTAAGATTTGTAATTCTTATATCAAGAACTGAGAATATTTAGATTAATATTCTTAGTTTTATTAATTTGGTCTTAAAATGTTCTTATTTTAAGAACAAATTATTTAAGATGAATATTCTTGATTTTAGAAGTTGGTCTTTTTTTCAGTGTATTAAATATATATTTGTAATTTGGTATAAATATATGTATTCTATTGTTAAGTGATATTCGTTAGGCATTAACTTCACAATCGTTGGAGCTATAGAATATTGTGGAGATACAACCGCCGCTTCCATAGGCAGTAGCATGATTATATTGCCTTGCGAAATGGAGAAAGACTATGGTGATAAGCAGCAGGAATAAAGAGCAGGCGATTATAAGTTTAGATGTGGCAAAATATTTTCTTTTATCAGCCGTTTCTTGGGCATTACGAATTCGCAACTTGTGGCCACATTCACAGCATCGAACATTATTGAATGCCTTAAGCATTTCAATACGACGCATTTCCTTGAACTTTCCAAATGTCTGTCCCAATTCATCCAATAATCTTTGTACCTCACACATCCTGGTATGGTTAAATTTTGGCTTGGTTCTGTTGAAGTTACTTTGATTTAATTCCCTGTCACTTTTCAATATCTAAACACTTGAAATTTGTATCTGCACTAAAATTATAATAATATTTATAATCACATTTTGAGTATAAGAACAAAGTTATCTCAAATCGAATTTTTTTTAACTTTTGTCAGATATTGATAAATCATTAATCGTTTCATTACTTCTAGATTTTCATCAGATATATATTCATAGTTAAGTGTCTTAAGTATTCAGACACCTTAATGTGAAATTTCATAGCTCTAGCTCTTTAAACTTCCGAGTTACTTGGGAACATGTCATCATTAATCGTTTCATTTCTTCTAGAGTTTCATCGGATATATATTCATACTCAAGTGTCTCATTTATTAAGACACCTTGATGTCAAATTTCATAGCTCTAGCTCTTTAAACTCCCGAGTTACTTGGGACCATGTCGTACTTTTAAAGTATACACCATTTCTGGGCACTTATCATCGTATTTTCTTTAAGGGGAATAAAGTATGAGCTCAAGAAATCTCAAATTTCTCTCTCTACTTCTCTCATTGACTCTCTTCCATTTTTTGTCCATCTTTACACCAATTATATTGTAATTATAATTATTTTTGTAATGCTTTTCGTACCATTTTAAATTCATGTTCAAAATCAAAAAAATATCTTTCGTTAAAATTCATTTCTATATTCCAAATGTAGAGGAATCTATATTCTAAACTAAATAAAAAACAAATTTATAAGTGTCAAAAACAAATTTTATATATTTTTCTGTCAAATCATAAAACTGAAGTTAATCACCGGGTAGCTGCCTGTCGAGCATACTCAACTTTGCTATAAGTATTTGTATTCTGGCTAAACATTTGCCAAATGCCATGAGTAATCTCAGTGAATAAAAATTAAGGTCATGTGCGATTTTTATTATACCCTTTTAAAAGGTTTTTCTAACTTTGTCGTGACTTGTGTAACACTTGGAAACTATCAAAACTACAGTTTTTATGATATTTTAAATGAAAATTCGGTTAATTTTACTTATAACTAAAATATGAAGTAATATAAAGTCTAAATATTATTATATAGAGTTGTCATAGGAACAACAGATTGGGAAAACAAAACTTTTATATGAATAACTTTTTTGTTTTCAATGATATTTTAATGAAACTCAGCAAATTACAGTTTTACTCTATCCCATATATTATGATCACGTTTTTTCCAAATCGGACTGACATAGAAAAATTAAGTCGAGAAATGAGTTTTTCTATGGGAATCTTTGCGAATTTTTTGTTTTTAATGAATATCATATCAAGAAAAAAACTCGCAAAATCTTCCCAAATATTTTCAAATATTTCGGACAAGTTTTATCTTAATCGAAGCACTATAATATAGGAATATTTTCTGTTCTCAATGACATCACAATGAAATTTTTCTGCAAGTTTCCTCAAAATCTGGTTCCACACATTCTTTTAAAATTTTATTGAAATCTGATTACACTGATAAGAAAAGTTTATAAAAACAAGATTTTAGTCTGAGAACTTAAAATTTTGGTTTAAAAAATGAGTCGACAATATAAAAGAATAGAAGAACAGATATAGAAAAGAAAACACATCTTGATTTTAGGAAAATTTCCAATAAGACCAAGTTCTTATTGATAATATCAAAAATTCTTATATTTTCAAGACCAAATGTTCTTATTTATAAGTCAAATAGTTTTAAATACTCAAAACCAAAAGGAAAATATAAGGCAGGTTTTAAATTTATAATATTTTAATTGTTTTTTTTTTATAATATTATACATTTTTATATTTTTTTTTATATTTTTTTATATTTTATAAATATTCCTTTAATAAGTTTTTCATTTGAAACTGTGGGATTCGAACCCGTTTTTTTTTTTTTTGGCAAACTGAAGCGGCGACTCTAAACAGAGCACCACGGGAAAACAATTGGTAAATTATAAAATATTTATATTATCCTAACAATTTTAGATTTTTATTCCTTTATTAAGAAATGCGATTTTTAAGCTGAATATTTATAGTATTATTAATTTGGTCTTAAAATGGTTTTATTTTCAAAACAAAATATGTTAGTTGAATGTTTTTGATTTTAGAAATTGGTCTCTATTTTTTTAGTGTATAATTAAGAGTATGCAAATGTCGGCTTGATATAAAAAGCGGCTACACTTAAATATAAAATAAGACAATTTTAAGACCAAAAAAATAAAACTAAGTATATTAATCTTCGCAGTTCTTAATATAAGAATTAAAAATCTTAAATTGATAAGAAAATATAAATATGTCATATTTAATATGAAGACAATAATGACACCGTTGATAAACAAGTCGAGGGATCGAAACCCGCTCTAGCCAAGGAAAAAAATCATATAATTGGAATATTTACAAAAAAAGAATAATCCAAAAAAATTATATACATATATTATATAAGAAAAAAACACCTGTCTTATTTTTTTATTTTTGGTTTGAGAATTCAAGACTGTTTGGTCTTAAATTAAGAACTTATTCTTATTTGAAATGTTCTTAAAATCAAGATGTGTTTTCTAAATTTAAGAATTTTATGTTCTCGACGCATTTTTTAGACCAAAATTCTTAGTTCTGGGACCAAAAACTTGATTTTAGAATATTTTTTAATCAGTGTGGTCTTTATTTTTGTAGTGTATAATTAAGAGTATGCAAATGTCGGCTTGATATAAAATGCGGCTAGTTACTTTCTTGTTGTCAGTTGTCAAGTTATGATTTTAATGCGAGCATTTGGGTCGCATGTTGCAAGCCAGTTTTCTGGGCTAAGATGCGCTTGCCACAGTTGTTGTTGTTGTTGTTTTAGTTGTTGTTGTTGTTTTAGTTGTTGTTGTTGTTTTAGTTGTTGTTGTTGTTGCAACTGCAGTCGGCTTTTGGCTCGTCAGGTTTAAGACTTAAATCGAATCCTTTCAAGTCGCCTGGCGCTTAATTAAAATGTTGCATTTAGTTAGAAAGTACCCCCTCCCCCTCCCCCTCTCCCGACCCCATTTACCCCCCACTTGCCACATGCAACAACGGCAACTGCAACTGCAACATGCTACATTAATTAGGATTAATGCAGTTTGCTGCAGTGCCAACAAAACTCTCAACTTGGCCATAACTCAAACCCTGCACAGTGGGATAAATCGCTAGATTCGTTTACATTCACCGATTGAAACCTGAACCGAAACCGTAACTTTTAACCGATAAAAACCGATTGAAATTTGTAACCGTAACTGAAACCGTAACCGAAAGCAATTTTTTCTGCTGTACCGAAACCCATAAACCGAAAGTCTTTAAACCGAAATAACCGTTTAGTAACCGATTCATTTATAAGGGTTTATTTCGGTTAATTTGATAACTTTGAACTGCCATTACTTTGTCAAAACTCAATCAATTTCCATGCGCAATGTAAATTTGAACATTATTTTGCCTCTAAATTTGTGCTGCATTTAAATTTTCATTTTCATGTTCATTTTGAAAAATTTGATATTTTCGAATTTTTCGAAAAATACAAAGGGGAAAAAATCGATTTTCAAAAATTTTCAAAAATGAAAAAAATTTAAATGCAGAACGAATTTATAGGAAAAATAATGTTCAAATTTACATTGCGCATGGAAATTGATTGAGTTTTGACAAAGTTATGGCAGTTCAAATTTATCAAAGTTGCTCAGTAGCTGCGACGGCCAGAACCGAAACTAAACCTTATAGATGAATCGGTTACTAAACGGTTATTTCGGTTAAAAGAGTTTCGGTTTATGGGTTTCGGTACAGCGGAAAAGATTTTTTTCGGTTAAGGCTTCAGTTACGGTTACAAATTTCAATCGGTTTTCACCGGTTAAAGGTTACGGTTTCGGTTAAGGTTTCAATCCCTGCTTTAAACGTTTATTTTTTTTTAGATTCATTTTTTTTTTTTTTGTATTTATTTTTTTTTTTATAAATATTCCGATTATATGTTTTTTCCTTGGCTAGAGCGGGTTTCGATCACTTGACTTGTTTACCAACGGTGTCATTATTGTCTTCATACGTATATTAAATATGACATATTTATATTTTTTAAAATGTTTAAAGTTGGTCTTTTTTTTCAGTGTACTAAAATCATGAATTTAATGCTTGAATTTTAGAATGGGTTTTTATTTTTGTGTATACGCAAATTTAGCGGTTTTGGCCCACTGTGCTTGGTCCTGCAATTGTTATGCAAATGCGTCTCGTGTTGCAAGTTCTTCCCCCTTCCCCTCATTTCCCCTCACTTCCCCCTTCAGCCACCATTCGAACTCATCAAAGACTAATTTGGTTGGCTTTTGTTGTGGCTCAATTGGCATTGGCTTAATTAGTTTTAGCCAGGTTAGAACAGCAACAACAACAACAACGATCATTTGAAATCCCAACTGACATTTGAGTAGCTTATTAGCCAGGCCAAAAGAAAAGAAAAGAAAAGAAAGTCCAAAACGGCAAACGTTTAAATGCTAAAAGGCTAAAGGCCAAAATAAATAAGCAAAAACAAAAACAAAAGCAGTCAAGAAAGCATTAACCTGGCCATTAATATTCAGCATTTCACTTAATTGAATTTCGATTTCTTGCCCATATACCCTGTAACTACTGATCAAGGGTGTTTCAATTGGACAAAAATTATAATTTTAGCAAGAATTTTATATTATTTTTCTATTATTTAATTGAATTTTGAATTTTATCTTAAATTATATTCCTTAAAAAATTAAGTTTATATTTATTTACTATTTTTATCAAGGAAAATGGGACAAAAATTATAATTTTAGCAAGAATTTTATTATTTTTCTATTATTTATTTGAATTTTATCTTAAATTATATTCCTTAAAAAATTAAGTGTATATTTATTTAAAAGTTTTATCAAGCAAATTGTACAAAAATTATAATTTTAGCAAGCATTTTAAACAGTATAGAAATATAATGAAAGTATCATTAAAATAATTACGATTATATTATTTACTAATTTTATAGGCCAGCAAAATATAGAAAAGTTTGACCTAAATTAATCCATGTTTGGTACACCCTTTAATTTTGGCTATTATCTTAGGTTTTATTCCTTAAAAAGTAAAGGAATTTTTATATTTACAAAATTTTATAGGCCCAAAAAATCACTGAAAATTAGAAAGCAATTAATATATTTAAATATAAACCATGTTTGACATACCCTGTAATTTTTTTGGTATTTAATTAATTAAGCACACTCTTTATCTAAACTTAAAATTTTACAATAATCGCATAATAAACCCAAAAATTAAGCGAAAAACAATATTTCATAGTGTGGCGCCACCTAGCGGTCGTAGCTTACAAATGATTTCTTTGATTTGTAATTAATTAACATTTTTTAGATATATGAATTTATTGAATTTGTATAATCTCGGGGCTATCTCACAGCTTAATACAGGGTATTTCTTAGTCGAGTTCACACGATTGCTAATTTCTTTTTTGTACGCAATTTTGATTTTTTAACCATTTCCGTGCTCAGAAATGTTTACCATATAAATCATTAATTAAGCTAGAAAAGATTTCAACTGTTTTATTAGATAATTTCGGAGCCTATGGGAGTTATTTATGACGGTAACTGGCGCTACAAAATTAACTGTTATGACTAATTAGGGAACCTATTATGTGTTGCTTGTGATTTCCAAATGGTTAAAGAGAAAATCTTAAACACATACGGTAATTATTGAGTGAATTTTGATGGAAAAAAATGTTTTGGTTTTTATTTTTTTAAATATTAAAATTGATTCTTAGTTTTAATATATTTATATATATTAACTACCACACTGATAAGAAATGAGTTTTTGTATGGGAATATTTAGGAAAGTTTGTGTTTTCAATGATATTTAAAAAAAAAAAACTCGAAAAATCTTCCCAAATGTTTTCAAATATTCCAGACAAGTTTTATCATAATCAAAGCACTATAATATAGGAATATTTTCTGTTCTCAATGACATCACAATGAAATTTTTCTGCAAATTTCCTCAAAATCTTGTTCCACACATTCTTAGGAAATTTTTATTGAAATCTGATGACAACACTGATAAAAAAGGTTCTAAAAACAAGATTTTGGTCTCAGAACTAAGAATTTTGGTCTAAGAAATGCGTCGAGAACATAAAATTTTTGGGTTTGGTATTTTTTAAATATTCCTTTAATATGTTTTTCCTTGACAATAGTGGGATTCGAACCCGAGCTTGTTTTTCAAACCAAAGCGGCGACTCTAAACAGAGCACCACGGGAAAACAATTGGTCTCAGATAAAATATAAAATATTCATATTATCCAAACTCTTTAAGATTTTTATTCATATATTAAGCACTGCGATTTTTTAGATTAATATTCTTAGACTGATAAAAAAAAATTTTTGGTCTAAAAAATGCGTCGAGAACATAAAATTCTTAAATGTAGAAAACACATCTTGATTTTAAGAACATTTCAAATAAGAATAAGTTCTTAATTTAAGACCAAACAGTCTTAAATTCTCAAACCAAAAATAAAAAATAAAGGCAGGTTCTTTAAACTTTAAGCTTATTATTTTTTTTTTTTTTTGATATTTATACTTTTTTGAATTTTTTTATTTTTTTTTATAAATATTCCGATTATATGTTTTTTCCTTGGCTAGAGAGCGGGGTTTCGAGCCCTCTTATTGTCCTCATATTAAATATGACTTATTTATATTTTCTCATTAATTTAAGATTTTTAATTTATAATATGAACTGCGAATTTTTAGATAAATATTCTTAGTTTAATTAATTTGGTCTTTTAAGAACTAAATATATAAGATGCATATTTCCTTTTATCTATACTATATAGATATATATCTATATACGAAATTTATCACAAATTCAGTCCAAATACAGTGGATAATAATGTTATAGCAATTTTTCATCAAGTTCCTTAAGTTCTATTTGAAGTTGGGCTCAAGTTTACGACTAGGTAAAAGTCTGGAACTGGGAAAAGCGCCAGCAAATGCAGAGTTGCCATCTCTCTCCACTAATAACTGCACACATTTCCTCTAAAATGCATAAATTATGCTTGTCCAACGAAGAGAGAAGGGAAGTAGAGATGATGAGGGAGAGGGAGAGGGAAAGGAGTTAAGTTATTGTATGTGTATTTTATGATTGCAACGAGCCGAGGGGGAAAATCATTTGCATATAGCAAGAAATGAAAATGCCTGGCAACAATGAAAATCAATACTCGTTACAGCGCCAGCAGAGATGAAAAAGTAAAGGAAGAAACGAAAGGAAAAGAAAACCCCATACAAGGGGAATAGTCTAGGGTAATCTATTATGGAAAATGATATAGTATCCAAGCTGTATTCCAATAAATGTCACAAAAAAATGTACAATGCATACAAATTGATGGCAGAAATTCAAATGATGATAAAATCACAATGAGGGGAATGTGAAATTTTTAAGAGAAGGATCTAATAAAATGATCTGTAAATATTATAAAAAATACAATAGATTTTGTGAAATCTCAATGGTTATTATTATTTCATAACAAAAAAAATTACTCATTTACAAAGTAAAAGTCTAGTGACGAAAGAGTTTCATGCCCCAAAATTTCTAAAATCAAATTTGTGACGAACGATATTTAATTTAGTACATGACTTATTCTAAAAAAATAAAAGATTGATTTTAGATATGGAAATGATAATCAAAGCAAAATAAAGGGAATGTGAAAAATTTAAAAATAAAAGAGAATACCTTTATTTAAGTAATAATTTTACTAATTATTAATATTAAAAAATAGCTGAAGGTGAAAAAAATATCTGATAAAATCTTAACTATTATCTGAAGAGATTGAAAATTTATGATAAATTTTATGAAATCTAAGCTGTTATTTTTATTATAAACTTTTCATATAAATTTACTGAAATTAAAATAAATTAATTAGCTTATAAATACTTTTCTAAAATCACGAATATTTGTTGTAAATACTTTTTTAATCTTAATAAAAGAAAACCTTAAGAAAAATAAACAAAAAATACAAAATAAGTCAGTTTAAAATCAAGATGTTTTCTATATTTTTAAGAGCTTTTAGTTCTCGACGCAGTCGAAAAATTCTAAGAATTGTAGATTTTTGTCTTTAAACTAAGAATTTTCAGTGTATAACTGGTGGAAAAAAATAATTGACAGATTGATAGAAATTGAAAATTGAAAATGAGAATGAAAATGAAAATGGCGAGTTTTATATCAATATTTAATGTGCTTTTTTGTGAGGTGTTTAATTACTCGACTGGACGAACATTTTAAATAATGCAAAAAAGTAAAACAAACAAATAAAAAAAATGTGCAGGAAACGGGGAAAAATGTGAAAATATGTAAATGGGAAAATGTTGGACCTCTATCTCTATCTCTGTCTCCCTCTGCTTATCTTTCTGCCTCTCGCTCTGTCTGTGTAAAGAACACGCGCGAAATGTTCAATAATGCAGTTAAATTTGCCGAGTTGAACAGTGCAACACAAAAGTCAATAGACGTGTGCGAGTCGAGCTCATCACTGCCATAATTATGCGCACACTTTTAAATATGTGTATGTTTACGTATATATCTATACATATATATATATATATATATGTAAGAGCTGTTGACAAGTTGAATGTGCCACTGTCAATGGCAGATAGTCATTAAAAGAACATAGCACAACCAGGAGATACCCTGTAAAAATAAAATATTAGTATGATCAAAAACTGATAAGAATTTCCATGTCACAGTTTAAGTAACTAGTTATTTTTTCACTTTTTTAGAGCAGAAAGACACTAACATAACTTACAACAACCAATAGATACCCTGTAAAAATTAAAAATTACTATGATCAACAATTGATAAGAATTTCTGTGTCACAGTTTAAGTAATTTGTTATTTTTACACTTTTTTAGAGCAGACAGACATTAAAAGAACATAGCACAACCAAGAGATACCCTGTAAAAATTATATATTACTATGTTCAACAATTGATAAGAATTTATATGTCACAGTTTATTTAATTTTATATTTTTACACTTCCGTAAAGCAGATAGTCATTAAAAGCACATAGCACAACCAAGAGATACCCTGTAAAAATTATATGTTACTATGCTCAACAATTGATAAGAATTTCTATGTCACAGTTTAAGTAACTAGTTATTTTTTCAGTTTTTTAGAGCAGACAGACATAAACATAACTTACAACAACCAATAGATACCCTGTAAAAATTAAATTTTACTATGCTTAACAATTGAGAAGAATTTCTATGTCACAATTTAATTAATTAGTTATTTTTACACTTCCTTAAAGCAGACAGTCATTAAAACAACTTAACACAACAAATAGATGCCCTGTAAAAATTAAATTTTACTATGCTTAACAATTGATAAGAATTTCTATGTCACAATTTAATTAATTAGTTATTTTTACACTTTTTTGTAGCACAGCATGCATATACCCATTATTAGTATACATACAGGGTATGCGAAAAAAAAATAACAATGATGCTTTAATTTATGCATGACTTTTCAGTTCGTTTTTCGCGGGAAAAGGAGGCGTTAATTTGAGCTGAATTTCTGCCACGCCTCCTTTTTCTCCTACTTCTGTCAAGTTGTCAATTTGCGAATTGTAAGCGATAAATGATAAATAAAATGAAAACAGTGGCTCAAAGCTTATTTGATTCACTACATATTAAATTTCATATGTTTGGTTTAAAAAAAAAAAAAACAATTTTTTTGCTTATTTCAGATATAGATAAAAATTAAGTTAAATATTATACAAACGAAATAATAAGAACTGCTTAAGTGAAAAGTTAATTCGATCAAATAACGGCAATTATAATATTTGTATCATATATCTTTACATTATTTTAATATTATACATATCAAACTATTTTTATCCCAAAAAGAACAATAATTAACAAATTTTAATTATAACTGCTTCCCTTTAAAATAATTTTTTTAATACTATTTTTTCTACTGCTTCTTCACTTTTATAAGGCACTCGCAATAATTAATGAAATCTTATACTTAATTTTTGTTTTTAAGAAAAAGTTAAATTCTTTCAAAATGTGCCAAATAAGCTGAGAGTCACTGTATATGCATATATTGCACTGTTGATTATTAGCGGCAAAAGGGGGTTAAGTGCTTTCATGTTGCAGCATCTGAAAAGTATGCAATGAAACATTGTGCACATGTCCCACTCGATGGCGCCATCACTGTAATTGTCTAGGCTCAAACTTTATAGTCGTCAAGGATAGCGGTGGGAAGGGGGACGGAGAGATAGCGAGTGAGAGCAATTAACAAGATGGCGCCTCAGTGCATTGTGCATAAAACCAGTGTGGCCAACTTAGCTATTTTATAGCTATCTCTAAAAATAGTTAGAGATAGTTAACTATTTCTAAAGTTGGATTGCTAGAAAATATAAACTATGCTATTTAAAATATATATTTACATATGTTTTTCCTTTATAGTTATTATTATAGCTATAGTTTTGCTATTAATTTTGGATCTTAAGCTTTGTGCAAAACTTACACGCAAACTATCATCACTAAAATATGCATTGATCTTTTTCGAATTGAACTTCAAGCTAATTCAGATCTTTAACTAAATTATATAAAAAATTCACAAAATAAGCAAATTTAATTCAAATCTTGAACTAAATTATATATGAAATTAACAAAATAATGCAAATTTTATAAATAAATTTAAAAACGAATGTTAAAAAAGTTGCCTATTTTTTAGCTAATTTTTGGAAGGCTTTTCCACCAGAAATAGCTATTTTTTCCTCTAAAATGTTGGCAACTCTGCATAAAACTTAAGTCGCAACTGTGCGATACACACGCACACAAATAAACATAAAGCTTGCTGTCACGTACAGGATAAAGGCAATACACACTCTCTCTCTCTCTCTCTCTCTCTGTCTTTCTCTCTCTCTCTCCCTGCAGTCGTAAGCTTCTTTTATATGCCTATTTGTCACAATATTTGCTGTGAAAGGCAACTAATAAATTCTCTTACTCTGCTCCACTTTGACTGCAAGTTTCGCAATGCACACACACACACACGCATAGAGTGAGTGGGGGGAGGGGGGAGAGAGAGACCTCTAGTTCTGCTGGTAGCATTCGAAAATGTTGTTGCTGATTTCACCATGCAAAACTTAGCAGTGAATTCAACAATTTTGTATGCAATTTTGTAACGAAAGTAATGCAGCAGTAAGCAGTGAATTCATCAAGGTAAGGTATTCACTGGTGAATTCAATGGTGATTGGTAATGCAGAAGGTTTTTAGGTGGTGTTTACCACCAATGCAATCCCCAATGAGGTAACTTAACGGGTAAGCTATGGTGGTGAGTGGTCACCAGTGAGCCGTACTACAGGGATGTCTGTGTGTGGTTGTGTGTTGTCAACACTTTGCAAATTACGTTGCCATATCTAAGTGTATACTCATGTCATCAGGTCTCTCACTCAGTCTCCCGCTCCCGCTCTCTCTCTCCCGCTCCCGCTCCCCCTCCCACAGTTACCTCCAGACCCTTTAATAAACTGTTAACATATGTATATACAAACTCCCTCTCACTCTCCCTCTCCCCCTCCCCTTCACTTTACTTGATAGCTAAACCTTTCAAAACAGCTTGAGGTAATTTTCTAATTCCACAACTGCTTTGACATTTGCTACATGTGTGTGTGTGTCTCTCTCTCTCTCTCTCTGTGTGTGTGTGTACGTGTGTTTTTATGTGTGTGTGTTCAACTATCCAATTTCCATTCTGCAATGTGTTTATATATTATGATAATTGATTTGTTATTGTAAAATTTCAATTATGTATACAGTAAGTCAAGTAAGTGTTTTGACCAGAATTAAAGCCGTAACCCTAACCCTAAACTTTTGTATAAAAAAAAAATAATCCAAAATTATTCAAACCGAAATTACTATGTAAATTGTAACCGATTCATATATAACGAATAATATTACGATTCGTATTTGTTTATTTTAAAGGGGCAAAAATCGATAAAAGATTTGTTTCCTTTTTTTTAATTTGTTCTAAGACCCTTCTCTCTGGGTCTTATATAATAAATTAATTTAACTTTCGCAAAAAAAAATGTCTGAGTTTTTAGTTTTGTCAAAACCAGGGTTTAAAACCTTAACCGAAATCGTAACCTTTAACCGGTAAAAACCGATTGAAATTTGGAACCGTAACTGAAACCGTTACCGAAAAAAATTTTTCTGCTGTACCGTAACCCATAAACCGAAACTCTTTAAACCGAAATAACAGTTTAGTAACCGATTGATTTATAAGGGTTAATTTCGGTTAATTTAATAACATTGAACTGCCATAACTTTGTCAAAAGTCAATTAATTTTCATGCGCAATGTAAATATGAGCATGATTTTACTTCTTAATTCGATCTGTATTTAAATTTTGTTCATTTTGAAAACTCGAAATTTTCGAAATTTTTAGAAAAATGATAAGGATAAGATTCTAAAAAATTAGAAATTTTAAAAATTTTGAAAGTCCAAAAAATTTAAATGCAGAACGAATTTAGCGATTAAAAAATGCTCAAATTTACATTGCGCATGGAAATTGATTGAGGTTTGACAAAGTTATGTTAGTTCGAAGTTATTAAAAATCAGTAAAATCAAAATGAAACGAAATTTTCAAACCAAATTAACCAAATTTATATGAGATCAAATTATAATAAAATCGACATTACACTGAACTACTCCAGTAACCAGATAACATTATTTTCCAGGCTAAAAAGAGCATTAAGTCTTTTTTCATGTAAGCCACTGAATAACGCTTCTTATTTTGGTCAACCGAAAACCATAAATTTAATTATTTTTTGTGAACCGAAACCATACCGGTATTTTTAAACCGACACTTATAAAAAACCGATAACCATTACGAAACCGATACTCAAAGATTTTGCATAACCGATAACCGAAAACCTTAATTCGAGCATAACCGAAACCGTAACTGAAACCGATATTCGTTTCGGTTTTAATCAGTGGTCAAAACACATTCTTGACTAACTGTATGTGCATTAATTGTTTATCTCAAAACAATTATTTGAAAAATTATAAAAATCAAAGTTGTTCACAAATGAGCTAGTTCACTGTCAAACTTTAATTTATTCTTCTGAACTCTTCTTCATACACACACACACACACACACACACACACATACACACACACACACACACACACACACACACACACACACACACACACACACACACTCACACATAGGCAATTTCCATTTAATTTAAGCTTCCTGTTGTTATTGCTGTGGTGCCCACTGTCTTTAAAGTAATTGTTGTTGCTATTGCAATTGCCATTGTTGATGGTTTTGTTGTTGTTGTTGTTGTTGTTGACTTGTCGCGCATTTTGATGTGCGTGTTGTTGTAGTTGCCGCTGTTATGACAACAACAAAATTAACAAATAAACAAACAAACCAGCAACAATTCTAGTCACGCACATGCACACAGACACACACACACACACACAGACACACACACAGACAATTAGCAACAGCTGAGAGCGATCTGTGTTGAGAGCGCGAGAGCGCAATAAATGAGAGAGAGAGAGAGCGCTCTTAAGCACTGCAGTTTAACAGACGCGCTCAACTTAACTAAGCTCAGCTCAGAGCGGCGAGCTCTTTGTTGTTGTTGGTGGGCGGCAATGCGAAAGAAACGTGCAAAGCATGCCAAAAAAATAAAAGAAACAGAAGCAATGGCGGCAATGGCGGCAGGGGAAGGCGAAGGGAAAGGCATAAAGCAGGCAGCGACAGAGGCAGCGGCAGAGGCAGCGCCAATAATAAGTAGTAAGAGAAACAAAACAACTACAATAAATGAACATAAATTAAACGAGGGTTGACTGAATTCTGCTGTTTGTGCGTGTGTGTGTGTGTGTGTGTGTGTGTGTGTGTGTGGGTGGGTGTGTGGTTGTTAATTCGCAGACATGCAATACACAGGTACATACAGTTGGTCAAGAAATTATTTTGACATAATCAAAAATGTACACAATATCTCTTGCAATAAAATATATTTTTTTGTGGATTTTTATTAAAGACCGCACCTGTTATTAATTTTAAAATAAAAATATTTTCAAATTTTAATTAAATAGTTAAATAGTTTAAATAGTATTTTAATACAAAATTTCATATTTTATTTATATAGGATACGAAAGAACACTTATTTTTGATTCTTTCAATAATATCTCTTATATTATATTTTACTTTTATTTTAAAAGTTACAAGAATATAAAATAAAACTAAACAAAAAATTAATTTTTTAATTTCCAATTAAAAATCATCAGCATGGGTATTAAATTCTTTCAGTGAGTGTAAAAGTAAATGAGGACAGACTTCAAAAATAATTTATTTCAGTTATATACATTCAAGCTAGAACTAGTTGAGAATTCTTAACGAAATATGAAAAATATTCATAAATTATTATTAAATTTAAGTTGAATTCAATATTAATAACTAATATGAATCATATTTAACTTGCATATACTAGTTAAATAAAAAATTGCAAATTTTAAAAATTAATATGACTTAACTTTAAACTAAATATGACATTTTTAATTTCAAGTATTTTTCTATTTGATTATACTATATTCATGTTAATTTTTTTCATATTAATTTTTTCATATTAATTTTAATATAAATTATGGAAATACTCAAATATTTATTGATGAAATAATTTCATTTAATTTAATCAGTGTACATATGTACATACATATACAGTTTGTCAAGCAAGTATTTTGACACAATACATACTTGTTTTTTTACTTTTTATAATAAGTTAAATTCGATTCAACTTGTTCTAAGAATAAAAAATAAAAAATGAATTAAAAATTTGTGTACATTTTGGAATCCGTCAAAAGACTTGCTTGAGTAAATGTATGTAGGAATTTACAAGTAGACTGAGGTTAACTTACAGACTGACTGACTCACTCACTCACTCCCACTCACACTCACACTCATTTATTCAGTCAGTCAGTGAATACACTCACTTATTTGCATTCGTTGTCATCGTCAAGGCAGTCAACCTGAAACTTGCAGCCAACTTTTCACACTTTAACACACGACTAACTAGTAACTAACTACAACAACAACAACAACAACAACACACAACATACTCGTAATTCCATATACTACTGGTCAAAATAATAAGTACACGATTACCATTTGTTTTTCACGTCTCGTAAAACTTCTGATATAAAACCGTAACCGAAACCGTAACCTTTAACCGCTAAAAACCGATTGAAATTTGTAACCGTAACTGAAACTGTAACCGAAAAAAATGTTTCCCGTTGTCCCGAAACCCATAAACCGAAATAACCGTTTAGTAACCGATTCATTTATTGAGAATAATTTTACCTATGGAAATTGATTGAGTTTTGCCATAGTTATGGCAGTTCGAAGTTATTAAAAATCATTAAAATCAAAATAAGCAAAATAAGCTAAAAAGAGAATTAAGTCTTTTTTCATATAAAAAAAAAATAAAGCTTCTTATTTTGGTCAACCGAAAACCTTGATTTTTTTTATTTTTGTGAACCGAAACCATACCGGTATTTTTAAACCGAAACTTACAAAAAAACCGATAACCGTTACGAAACCGATACTCCAAGATTTTGCATAACCGATAACCGAAAACCTTAATTCGAGCATAACCGAAACCGTAACTGAAACCGATATTCGTTTCGGTTTTAATCCCTGTTTATCAGGAATAAACCCGACAGGGGTTCCGGAACCGTTAACCGATATTAACCGATTCATATTGAGTACCGCAACGGAAACCAGAACCGAAATAAAAGGTTTTTCAAGAACTTCGGTACATTTTTCCAAAAAGTATTTGTTGTATTCTGTATTCAATTCAACGTTCAATTCCGTTGTATTTAATTTCAATAATAATTAATTAAGTAATTTTAATAATATTAATCAATAATTTTATCTTAAACATTATTTAAAATTTCTAGTTTTATGTGCATTTGGAAATACACATCTGATTTTAGAACCGTTTTTTTTTTATCAGTGTATGTTCTTATTATTGTGAACAGTAGTGTAAAAATACAAATGCATTTACAACTGTCAGTCAGTCAGTCGGTCGGGCACTTTATGCTAATTGCTCACGTTTGCCTTTTGGTCAGGTAGCAACTCAGAGAGAGAGAGGGAGATAGATATACCGACCCATTGAAAAGTCAAGTGCGGGTGAGAGAGCAATGCCAGCTGTAAATTGCAAAGGGAATACGCTAAGAGAGAGGAAGAGAGGGGATGAAGAAAGAGTGAGCTTTTATTTAAGAGCAGTGTTGCCATTTTAGCAATTTTATTGCTAGAGTTAGCATTTTATTAATTTTAAAAGCTAGAAAATGTGCTAAAATGCTTTTAGCTACAAATCTAACAATTAAAAAAAAATAATTTAGCTATTTTCAGCTTTCTTTCGTAGTTCCGATTGATTTTACTAGATTGTGCTGAACTTTATAATTTTCTTTTAGCTATTTCTAGCAATTTTTTTTTCTGTCAATTCAGCTATTTTAGCCTATGATAATCTGGCAACACTGTTTAAGAGTGATGTCGTCTATTGAGTGCGAGTGAGACAGATAATCAGATGTGGTTTACTTTTTAGAAATGGCTGGAAATCTACTGCTATTTATAAGGTACACTGACAAAAAAGATCAACTTCTAAAATCAAGAATATTCATCTTAAATATGTTGTTCTTAAAATAAGACCATTTTAAGACCAAATAAAAAAAACTAAGAACATTAATCTAAAAATTCGCAGTTCTTAATATAAGAATTAAAAATCTTGAATTGATAGGAAAATATAAATATGTCATATTTAATATGGTTAGGGTCGCCGCTTTATTTTTGATAATAAGACAAGGGATCGAAACCCGCTCTAGCCAAAGAAAAAACATATAATCGAAATACTTACAAAAAAAAAATATACATATATCCAAAAAAATATAAATGTAAAAAAATATAAGTTTAAAGTTTAAAACACCTGCCTTATTTTTTTATTTTTGGTTTGAGAATTTAAGACTGTTTGGTCTTAAATTAAGAACTTATTCTTATTTGAAAGATGTGTTTTCTAAATTTAAGAATTTCATGTTCTCGACGCATTTTTTACACCACAATTTTTAGTTCTGAGACCAAAATCTTGAATTTAGAACATTTTTTTTATCAGTGTAGAATACACCTGTTCGCACCTCGTAAGTCCCAGTTGACAAATGGCGCATATAAATATTAGACGGATAAGGATTTTGTTACCCTGCTTTGTTTATACTCCATTACACCCTGTGGAAGTTGATACCCTGTGTTTGCTTTAATAACCCGCTTAGTTGAGAGAGTTATATACACTCTTAAAAAAAGATATGTTTCTAAAATCTATAATATGGAAAAAATATCACAATAACTTTTTGTTTTTTTATTATTTTATTTATATTACTATTACTTAGCATTAATCTTAAATTACAAACATATTTTCCGTTTAAATAAGACCACTTTAAGGGGAAAAACTAAATACAAAAATGACACAGCTTTAGAATCAACAAGTTTTCTCTCATTTTAAGAATTTTAGAGTCTTAAAGTTAATACTTTTCCCACAATACTAAGAATTTTCGCCGAAAAACTGCTTTAAACACAATAATTTGTTATATCAGCGTAATTTCAAAATATTCGCATAGAGTTAAAAAATTCCACTAAATATTATTTTTTATGTACCAGAAACGTTATTTGATTCCCTGATTTTAAATGTTAAATATTATTTATGTGGACTGCATTTTGTTGGCGTTAAATAAATTACAAGAAATTTAAAATTAACATTTATTTAATTTTTTTTTGGACCTAATCAACTATAAATATGGAATGATTAATGAGATTTTTGAAGAATAACTCTGACTGCAAATTTGCATAGCATACTTTTAAGCAGGGATTAAAACCGAAACGAATATCGGTTTCAGTTTCGGTTATGCTCGAATTAAGGTTTTCGGTTATTGGTTATGCAAAATCTTGGAGTATCGGTTTCGTAACGGTTATCGGTTATTTTTATAAGTTTCGGTTTAAAAATAACGGTATGGTTTCGGTTTACAAAAAAAATAAAAATTAAGGTTTTCGGTTGACCAAAATAAGAATCGTTATTCATTGTTTTACATGGAAAAATACTTAATGCTCTTTTTATAAATAAATAAACCCTTAGAAATGAATCGGTTACTAAACGGTTATTTCAATTTTAAGAGTTACGGTTTATGGGTTTCGGTACAGCAGACAAAATTGCTTTCGTTTACGGTTTCAGTTGCGGTTACCAAATTTCAATCGGTTTTCAGCGGTTAAAGGTTACGGTTTCGGTTAAGGTTTTAATCCTTGCTTTTAAGAATAAATTTGTATGATTTACTCAAGTATATTAATATTTTATTATCTAGATATAATGTCAGTTATTGTCAGATATCATCAGATATGTTTTCATTTGCTTGTATCTCTTTCTCCTTGACTTTGTTTTTGGATATGTAAATAAATAGAAAGAGAAATGAGGGAATATGAGTAAATTTTGTGATTTGAATTGTTTTGTGGGGTTGACTGACAACTTGCATTAATTATTTAAATAATGTTTGCTTATTGTTTGCTTATTGTTTGTTTATTGTTTGTTTATTGTTGTTGACATGTTTGTTTATTGTTGTTGCTCAGTCGCTTGTTTATCTTTTCCTTTGTTTGTCTTGGCTGCAGCTAAAAGTTGAAGTTCAGATTGCTCGAGGCATAAATACCATATATACAAATATTTATGTGTACTTTTGTATCTGGATAAGAAATGACAAATATTTGTGCACCAATTAATTTATATTCACAAATTTATTTTATTATCAACTGAAACTGTTTACAATAGAGAAAGAAATCAAAATTTTAAATATACAAAAAGCTTATTCCAATTTCTCTCAATTTTTATACATTTTTTAAACATAGAAAAATTTACCAAAACATTATGGTGAAAAAACAAATGCACTTTAATTTTAAAAATCAAATTTAATAATTATTTGTGATTAAAAAAAAATACATTTTAAATAATTAATTTAGTTATATTTTTCAGTCATTTTAAGAGTTTTTGATGATCTTTTTTTGAATAAAAGTCTATTATTTTTGTGGAATAAAGTAAAAGTCTTTAAAGACTTATTATTTGAAAACTTTTGGATAAAAGTCTTTGTTAATAGCTCCGCTAATACTCGAGATAGACATTTCAAAATTGAAAATCCCATAACACCCAAGACATTCTATGAACAATGGGACTTTTTAATTTAAAGACTTGATTCAAAGACTTTTATTCAGAAAAAAAAATAAGGACTGAACATAAAAAAATTATAAGAAGAATTATTTTTAAGTTTTTAAGTTTAAAAAAAAAAATAAAGTCTGAAAATATAAAAATCCATAATAAGAATTATTTTTAAGTTTTTTTTTAAATAATTTTTAAATTTGATTTTTAAAATACCAGTCTTTAAATAACCATTAATATTCCAAGTATTAAAATGGTCTAATTTTAAGAACTAAATATTTAAGATGAATGTTCTTGATTTTAGAAGTTGGTCTTTTTTTTCAGTGTACGTCTCTCTCACTGTCACTTCCTCTTATTCACTTATATTTGACCACTATACGAATACTCGATAAATTGCAAGTCGACCCTGGACGAGTCAAAGCCAAAGCCAAAGCGAAAACCAAAAGCGAAGGTTGTTAGCCACTTTTGTTGATAATTGTTATTAATTTTCTTGTTATTTTATTATTGTTGTATTTTTGCAAAAAAAAAAAAAAAGAAGAAAAAAAGTGATAGTTGCTGTTGTTGTGACTTGAACCAATTTAAAGTGACGGTCAGTGAGTCACAGTCACAGTCACAATCACAATCACAGTCAGAGTCGCAGTTAGTGACAGTAATAATAATATTTATACTTTATTATTTTTTAACTTGATTTAAGAACCATAAGCAGTTATATTAAAATTTAAAATTATAATTAAACACCAAGAAGTTGCGAATGCGAATTTTTTTAATTTGTCAAGACAATTATTTGACATACTGTATACACAATAATCAGTTAGTGCCGCAAGCAAAGAGAGTAAATAAAAGAGAGTGCGGAGTGCAAAAATGCAAGAGCTTAAAGTTGAGATTATTATTATTATTATTATTTTTTATATGTATATTCATTGAGAATTGTTAATTTTGTTGTTGCGGCGAATATTGCAAATTGCATAATATATTTATGTATGTGTGTGCGCTAATTATGGTGATTATCATCATTAGCTAATGATAATTGAGCACAGACAGAGCTTAAGCAGCAGCAGCAGCAACAATTATCATGTAATGCCCCCAAAAAGCGAAACATGAAAGAAAGAGACGCACAAATTATGCAATGCCGCCAAAAGCTAGACTGCAAGAGTGTGAGTGTGAGATTGTGTGAGTGTGAGATTGTGTGAGTGTGAGCTTAAGAGAGGAGAGAGAGAAGGAGCGCGAAGCGAGACAGTGTTGCCAACTCTTCAAGACTTTAAAAGCTATATAAACATTTAAAAATAGCTGGAAAAAGCTACACAGAAAAAAAAGACATTAAAGTTCTTGAACTTAGCATGCATTTTTTAAATTAAGACATAAAAATAAAATAGCAACGACTCATCTTAAAAATATCAAAGAAGCCCAAAATATTGGATCTAACTAACAAACAAATGTACAATGTATTGCTAAGAAAAATCGTACTTCTGTCAATCAAAGAAAACTATTTTTATTAAATTAATTTATTTTTTAAAATAAAAACAATTTTTTGACTTACTGTGTATTACAAATCAGTAAAAAAAAAAAAAATATCAAGTCTATTATGAACATCAACATCTCAGGGATTGAAATCTTAGCCAGAAATTAATTTTTTCATTATAATATTTTTATTATAAACAAATTAAAGAAAAATTAAAAAAAATGTTGACAGCTATTTACTTTGGTAATCTAGTAATAATATTTTTGGAGTAGTTCTTATAGTTTTTATAGCTTTTAATAAAGCTAGAAACAACGCCAGTCGCTATTTCCCAAAAACTCCACATCTGGCGGTAAAAAAGCTGAGTTGGCAACACTGGAGAGAGGGCAGCAGGTGCTTGCACGCTTTACAACACTTACACAGTTACATTGTTGTTGCTGATTTTTTGTTGCTGCTCACTTACACTTTTTTTTTTTTTGCTTTACCTAGTTATGTTTGGTGTGTGTGTTTGTGTGTGTGCAAGCGAAAGCGCAACATAAATTGCATTTGAAATTGCCGCCCAGTTAAACAAAAACAAAAGCGAGCAAAAAAAAACTTGTTACAAAAAATGTTGCGAAAAATGTAGAAACTCTGGCGCCACAACAACAACAACAACAACGACAGCAAAAGAGGAGTAGAAAAAAAAGTGTAACATTGCACATAAAGTAATTGATTATGTGATGAGAGACAACAAAAGCAAATGAGAGAAAGAAGAAGAAATGAGATGTGAAAAGTAAGTGAGTAATTAACTGATTAACTGATTGATTGATTGACTGACTGACTGATTGACTGATTGAAACGTTTTCGAAATATTCTCAACAAACAAACAATAAATAAGTCAAGTCAAATATAAATGTTTAAAAAACATTACTCAAAATTTTAAATCATAAAAAAATGGAATTAAATGTAATTGAATTAATTTTATCAAAGAGTATTGGGGTAGTATGTACATACATATGTACTAAGCAACAGGGTAGAATGTACTAATGGAAAAGAAAAAAATACAAATTTATTTATAAATAAAATTAAAAAAAAATAAACTCCTAAAAATAATATTTAAAAACTACATATTAACCTTTAGTATGAGTTTGGTTGAGATTTCTTAAGAAAGAAAAACAATTTTCATACTAAACAATAGTTTGCATTAGATTGTTCCTATAGCAGCTATATGATATAGTAACCCGACTTTGACCAAATTTGATCAGAATGAAAGAGACAGTCCCAAACATCTAATCTGTAAGTTTGGTTAAGATATCTTAAGAAATAAATAAGTTGTTCATACAAAGCAATTCCATGACCTTTTGACCTCAGGTAAACACACTTGCAGGTGGAATTTTACGAAACGTCGTCATACAGTAACTAAAGTGGGTGTAAATCATTGATTTGTTATTGTTAACTCTTTAAAATGTGAAATTCTCTTTAATAAAATCAACTGTTTTTATGTTTATGAGGTTGGGCGGGTTCGGTATCCGAATTTATGGTATTACCGACCTTGCACTTAACTTGAAAATGACAAGCGACAAATGTTTTTGTGTGTTCGTGCTTTTTTTCTCGGAAACATTAACAAAAAACAGCTCATATATCATAGTTTATGTGCACACACAACAAAATTGCATTTTTTTTATTGATCCAACATGTCTGAAAACAAAAAAAGAGAGAAATGCATAAAATTATCATGAATCATCATGAAATGTACGGCGCATAAACGTATGCCAATGAAATTTTATTTACATTTTGCCTTTTTTTTGATATTTGAGCTACTCATCAATCATTTCAACGCGTGCTTTTTTGCTCGTTACTCGAGCTCCGCCATTTTGTACGCCATTTTGTATGCCATTTTGTATATTGACAATTTGACGTTTATGAGAACGCCTGTTGATTTCAATAAATTGAACTTCATGGGCTCAAAAGACAATAATTCAATTTAGCAAATGTAATGTTTTTATTTTTACGTGTTTTTCCCCCAAACAAATTGCAATAAATTATTGTTATTGTTGTTGTTTAAGCGTTAATTACTGACAATTAAACAAGATTCGCATAAAATTGCACATTACAATTACAAGACACGAGTTTATGTTACGCCCATTTAAATGCACATCATAAAATCACGAATTAATTTTCAAGCGCAGCCAACTTAATGATAGTATAAAAGCTCTTCTCTCTCTCTCCTCTCTCTCTTAAATGATCCGCAAAGCTTTCGATTGAAGAGCGTGAAAGCTCTTCAGAAAGCCCAACAACTAATGGTACTTGAATACTCGTAATACATTCTCTATGTGCACTTACACTGATAAAAAAATGTTTTAAACTCAAGATTTTGGTCTCAGAACTAAGAATTTTGGTCAAAAAAATGCGTCGAGAACATAAAATTCTTAAATTTAGAAAACACATCTTGATTTTAAGAACATTTCAATTAAGAATAAGTTCTTAATTTAAGACCAGTCTTAAATTCTCAAACCAAAAATAAAAAATAATACAGGTGTTTTAAACTTTAAACTTATTTTTTTTTGATTTTTTTATTTTTTTTTGGATTTATTTTTTATTTATCAATATTCCGATTATATGTTTTTTCCTTGGCTAGAGCGGATTTCGATCCCTCGACTTGTTTACTAAACTGAAGCGGCCAAGGTGTCATTATTGTCTTCATATTAAATATGACATATTTATGTATATTTTCTTATCAATTATTTATTTTTATTTTAATTTATTTTTTTTTTATTTATTTTAAGAACAAAATATTTAAGATGAATGTTCTTGATTTTAGAAGTTGGTCGTTCTTTTCAGTGTAGCAACACTAGAAAATTTCAATTAAAATTCTTTCATTTTTTTTTTAGTGGCGCCCCCTAGCGGAGTTGTGTGCATTTCCGCGCGTTCTCCTGTTGCATGACTCGTATTTTAATCCTTTAAATGTGTGTGGGGGCCTCGTCTGGGAGGTGGCATGTCTGCCTTTCGAGTGCAGGCAAATCCATTATTTTCCAGCTTCTTCTTCATTTTAATGCCCTTGCGAAGGGTATTCCAATTTTGTCGCGAATTTTGTGAATCGGACTACTATTTAAATGGCTTATAAATCCAACCTAAGTGTGTTAAACTTTATTGATTCTTGAGATATCTTGACAGAACTCACAAGATGTGTATTGCATAATATTTTATACATCCTGATAAAATTTATTTTAAATCAGACAACTATATCTTATAGCTACCATAGAGGGAATCGGAAGAAAATCAACCTTTAGTACGATAAATGTTGTTTTTTCTGGAGATATCTTAATAAAATTTACAGCATGTTAAATAATATTTATAAATGCATATTGATAAAATTTAGTCAAAAATCGGATACTATATCATATAGCTGTCATTAGAATCATCGGCACCAAGTTAAGATTTTGGATTTAAAGTTAATAAAGTGGAGACTATGAAACGATGAAAAAATCACAGTTAAAAATTAATAAAATTATATTTAAAAACTTTTTAATTTTTATATTTCCACACAAAATAAATAAATTTAAAAACAAAAATATTTATTTTTTGTTGGGAATAATTTAAAAATTGTTACGTAATTGAAATAAAAATCTCAGTAAGGGTATCAAATTTGCATCGTATCATAGATAACTTTTCTTGCTAGTACTTTTTTTCTATTATTATGATTTTCATTTGCGAGTTGTTCATTGTTTGCAGTGTTAATATTTGGCGTCTGCCACCATCAGGCAGCTAAAGGACAACAGGGACAACAAGGACAACAAGGACATCATCAGCCGTGCGCCATTTTATTGTCAGTTGTTATTTTTGTTGGCTTATTGTGAATGTCAATGCACTTTTTGCTAGTACACTGATAAAAAAAAATGTTCTAAAATCAAGATTTTGGTCTCAGAACTGACAATTTTGGTCTAAAAAATGCGTCGAGAACATAAAATTCGTAAATTTAGAAAACACATCTTGATTTTAAGAACATTTCAAATAAGAATAAGTTCTTAATTTAAGACCAAACAGTCTTAAATTCTCAGACCAAAAAAAAAGAAAAGACAGGTGTTTTAAACTTTAAAATTTAATATTTTTTTTATATATGTATATATTTTTTTTTGGAAATATTTTTTTTTGTAAATATTCCGATTATATGTTTTTTCCTTGGCCAGAGCTGGTTTCGATCCCTCGACTTTGTTACCAAAATTAAGCGGCGACTCTAACCAAAGCGCCACGGTGTCATAATTGTCTTCATATTAAATATGACATATTTATATTTTCTTATCAATTTAAGATTTTTAATTCTTATATTAAGAACTGTGAATATTTAGATTAATATTCTTAGTTTTATTAATTTGGTCATAAAATGGTCTTATTTTTAAAACAAAATATTTAAGATGAATGTTTTTGATTTTAGAAGTTGGTCTTTTTTTCAGTGTAGAATCTCCCCATCTGCTTTTTTTCTCTGTAAATAAATACGAGTAAATACGAGTTGCAACTATATTTTTTTCCTATTCTTTCCTTCCTATTTTTTAGCACGTCCATGGCGCCGATTTGGCCATTAGCATACCGAACAATCCGGTCCTAGACGATGGTGCCTCATATCGGCTGGACTATAGTCCGCCCTTTGGTTATCCGGAGCCAAACACAACGATTGCCTCCCGGGATATTGGCGATGAGATTCAATTTTCGCGCGCTTTGCCCGGCACCAAATACAATTTCTGGCTGTATTACACAAATTTTACTCATCATGATTGGCTTACATGGACGGTGACCATAACGACGGGTAAGTTTACCAGGTGGCACCACCGACAAAAAAAAACTCTGTGAGAGCTTTTGAAAGTTCGGTTCGGAGAAAATTGACAAAGTCCGTAATATCGAATAAAAATTTGCGCGCAGTATTTTAAAACTCAATTAAAACTCTTCTTAAATTCAATTAGTTCGTAGCGAAAGCTCGTTAAAAGCTCTTCCTAAACTTTCGATCCTCTAATAAATTTTAATCAATCTTATCAAAATGATGACAAATAAAAATTCAAATTAAATTTAACTATAAAAGTGCAAAGTGAAATCGTTTTTTGAAAATGAACTTTCTAAAAACATCTAAAAAAAATCTTGTCTTATAAAGCTCTTCTTATTTTAGCTTGCTTTCAAATAATATTGAACTTTTTTAAAGCTCTTATTTATTTTGCTTAAATTTAGTTTTCATGGGGATTAAGACTTTAATATTTTGATAAACTTTGATAAACTTTAATATTTCTTATCTAAATAATTAAAAAAGTTACAAATTATATTAGCAATTATAGCTTTTATTAAGTTTATCCGTCTAAAAACTTTCAAAGCACAATCTATTTACAAATCTAAAAAAAATCCATATAATATTTAATTGATCAAAGCTTTCTAAAAGCTTTTGGCAGGCTAAGCAACTTGATTAATTAACTCAACCATTGCTAAGAGATTTAATATTTGAATGTCTATCTCCTCTCTTGCATTAATCAATTATTATGATTAAGAGCACAAAAATAGATATCGTGAAGAACAATTTATTGAGTTGAGCTTTCGTGTCAATCGAATATCATATAGCATCGGTGGTTCAGTGGTAGAATGCTCGCCTGCCACGCGGGCGGCCCGGGTTCGATTCCCGGCCGATGCAGCTTAAATTTTTTTTATTTTTAATAAATTTATTTATTGTTTGATGGTGCGAAATGTTTGTCAGGTGGGTGGTGGGGTGGTTTTATGAGCCGTCTATAATCTACGTCTATAAATCGGCAAAGGGTATTATTGGATTTAAGCTGAATGCATTAAAATGTTATGAATTTAAGCTGAAAAATGGTATTGAACTGTAATTGATAAACTACATATTTATTTCAAGCATTTTGCAAAACTCAATTTTTTGTCCCTCTCTCACTCTCACTCTTTTTTTTGTTTTTGGGCTGTCAAAAGTAGAAAGTGAAAAATTGCTGCACAGATCGTGCAAAAACAACAACAACAAAAACCAGTTGCGCAGCAGCAGCAGCAGCAAGAAAGAGACAAAGCGAGAGATAAAAGCGCTCAAATATGTTGCGTAGCTAAAAATAGACTCACACACACACACACACACTGAGAGCGATATTTGAAAAGAGAGTGAGAGAGCGCTTGGAAGCTTATAACCTAAGCGCTGTTAGCGCACAGATTTCCAATAGCATCGGTGGTTCAGTGGTAGAATGCTCGCCTGCCACGCGGGCGGCCCGGGTTCGATTCCCGGCCGATGCATAATTAATTTTTTTTTTGCATTTTTAAAATTTGTATTTAATAACAATTTTATATTTATTTTTATTTTTTTTTGCAGCACCCGATCCACCCTCGAATCTCTCTGTGCAGGTGCGCAGCGGCAAGAATGCAATTATTTTATGGTCACCGCCCACGCAGGGCAGTTATACGGCATTTAAGATCAAGGTGCTCGGACTATCGGAGGCATCGAGCAGCTATAATCGCACCTTCCAGGTCAACGATAATACATTCCAGCATAGTGTCAAGGAACTGACACCGGGCGCTACATATCAGGTCCAGGCCTATACCATTTACGATGGCAAGGAATCTGTGGCCTATACGAGTCGTAACTTTACCACAAGTGAGTTTCTTTTCCCTAACTTGCAATGGGTATTTTCGTTTTTTTATTATACTGGTGTCGGTACATGTAACTAATAAAAACAACAACAATATCATTCTCTGTTCTCTACCCACTTAACTTTTGTGCATCTCTTGTAATTGTAACTAAAAATAAAAAAAAAAAAAACAATAAAAATAATAATGAAAAAATACGATAAAAGGTCGAAGGACGCGGCATAAAGAATTGCTGGATATTAAAATTTTGAGAGGTAATGTAATACTACGAATTTTCTGGATTTGATATCATCTACAATTGCGTTGCATGCCACAAAATATTATGTAGTATTTCTTTTATGATTCCTTTTTTTCCATTTTGAAATTACTAACATTCTCGTTGCTCCCGTCTCCCCTCTTTTTTTTTTTGCATGTTGCAACCCTGACCTAGCACCCCCAGCCAACTGGCCGCTGGCAACGGGCCAAATTCATTTTAGCAGCCCCCAAAAAAATTCAACATTAAACCTCTCTAGCACTTTCCCCAAACTTCAGTTACTCCCCTTTATACACTGATAAAAAAAATTGTTCTAAAATCAAGATTTTGGTCTCAGAACTAAGAATTTTGGTCTAAAAAATGCGTCGAGAACTTAAAATTCTTAAATTTAGAAAACACATCTTGATTTTTAGAACATTTCAAATGAGAATAAGTTCTTAATTTAAGTCCAAACAGTCTTAAATTCGCAAACCAAACATAAAAAAATAAGACAGGTGTTTTAAACTTTAAACTTATATTTTTTTTTATATTTTTATTTTTTTTTAAATTATTTTTTTTATAAATATTCCGATTATATGTTTTTTTTTCTTCGCTAGAGCGGGTTTCGATCCCTCGACCTGTTAACAAACTGAAGCGGCAACTCTAACCAGAGCGCCACGGTGTCATTATTGTCTTCATATTAAATATGACATATTTATATTTTCTTATCAATTTAAGATTTTTAATTCTTACATTAAGAACTGCGAATTTTTAGATTTATATTCTTAGTTTTTATAATTTGGTCATAAAATGGTCTTATTTTAAGAACAAAATATTTAAGATGAATGTTCTTGATTTTAGAAGTTGGTCTTTTTTTTCAGTGTACCCCTTTAACCTTAACCTCAACCTCAACCCACATTGTGCACGCTATTTGCATTTGTAAACCACAACAAAGTGCGATTACACACAAATATCCTTATATCCACTTAAATCCTTATGGCAGTACATTGCACACCAGAGTTGCCGTTGCAAATTCTATTCCTTAAATTTAATAGCATGAAATGCATCATTTTGCTTTAAATTATGGTCACTCTATTTAATTATGCCATCTGGCAACACTCTGCAAATTTTATGCATTAAGTTGGCTGCGGCTGAAGCGGACGAAAATATAATGAGGAAAAAGTTGAGGATTTAAATTAAACTAACATAAATAAAAAATATACTGTGAAATAGGAAAATGTAAAATAAATATTAAGAGAGTAAAAGAAAATAATAGTTTTGGATATAGGGATTAAGTATTAGAGATTAATTTAAATATATGTAAGTTGAATTTACAGGAG
The DNA here is from genome assembly GCA_035042165.1 of Drosophila kuntzei. Lineage (NCBI taxonomy): Eukaryota > Metazoa > Arthropoda > Insecta > Diptera > Drosophilidae > Drosophila > Drosophila kuntzei. The sequence goes on from JAWNLU010001422.1 coordinate 1,404,559, forward strand.
CTTTAAAACATTCATATGCACTCTAAATGAAATTTAAATATAGTACATAATAAAAAATAATCTTTTAGGAATTAGAGGAACTTTTGAGGAACATTTTGATGTACCGCAAATAAAATTTAAATATATTAGCAAATAAAATATAATTTTGCAGGAACTAAAAATTCATCAAGCTATTTTATACCATAGTTTAAAGAACTTTAATGTTCAGGGACTGTAAATTAAAATTAAAAGGAATTTAAAGTAAATGTTGAGGAAGTCTTAAGCGACTGTAAATGGACTGTAAAAGAAATTTAATAAGTATTAAGGAACTTTAACGGAAATAACGTCTAACTTTGTGTTAGTCCAACTAATATTCTCAACTAATCAAAACTAATAACATAGTTTATTATTTATTTCATTTTCATTTGCCTTTAACTCGATTTTTACCCACTGTTCAACTTTAACTGCATGAAACTGAAGCTTGCAACTCCAAAACCAAATAAAAACACAAGTAGAAATCAGAGATTAAAACCGAAACGAATATCGGTTTCAGTTACGGTTTCGGTTATGATCGAATTAAGGTTTTCGGTAATCGGTTATTCAAAATCTTGGAGTATCGGTTTCGTAACGGTTATCGGTAAAAAAATTAAGATTTTCGGTTGACCAAAATAAAAAGCTTTAATCATTGTTTTACATGAACAAAGACTTAATGCTCTTTTTAGCCTGGAAAATAATGTTATCTGGTTACTGTAATGGTTCAGTGTAATTCGATTTTATTATAATTTGATCTGATATAAATTTGGTTGGAAAATTTCGATTTTTTTAATTTTACTGATTTTTAATAACTTCGAACTGCCAAAACTTTGTCAAAAGTCAATTAATTTTTATGTGGAATGTAAATTTGAGCATGATTTTACCTCCAAATTTGTTCTGCATTTACATTTTTTTCATTTTAGAAAATTTTTAAAAATCGAAATTTTTAGAAATTTTACAGTGTTACCCCTTACCATTTTCCGAAAAATTTAGAAAATTTCGAATTTTCCAAACTAACAAAATTTAAATGCAGAACGATTTAAGAGCTCAAATCATGCTCAAATTTACATTGAACATGGAAATTGTTCAGTTTTGACAAAGTTATGGCAGTTCAAAGTTATCAAATTAGCCGAAATTAACCCTTATAAATGAATCGGTTACTAAACGGTTATTTTGGCTTAAAGAGTTTCGGTTTATGGGTTACGGTTTCAGTTACGGTTACAAATTTCAATCGGTTTTCACCGGATAAAGGTTTCGATTAAGGTTTTAATCCCTGGTAGAAATATAAATACACACTTTATTTATATATATATATAAGTTGTACATAAGTTTGTATTCCATAAACTTGATCACAATGTTTGCTAATATAAAGTAACGTCCAATTTGGTCGTTTGCTGATTTTTTTCTCCTCTATTTCTTTATTTGCCTTTATGCTGATGGAAAATAGAACCCAATACGCCTGGGAAATTCATAGTGTGGTTCCGCAATGAGACGACGTTGTTGGTGCTGTGGCAACCTCCATATCCGGCGGGAATTTACACGCATTACAAGGTCTCCATAGAGCCGCCAGATGCGAATGACAGTGTGCTTTATGTGGAGAAGGAGGGAGAACCTCCGGGTCCGGCTCAAGCGGCATTCAAGGGTCTTGTGCCGGGACGGGCCTACAATATATCGGTGCAAACAATGTCCGAGGATGAGATATCGTTGCCAACAACAGCGCAATATCGCACGGTGCCGTTGCGACCTTTAAATGTGACATTCGACAAAGATTTCATCACATCGAATTCGTTTCGGGTGCTTTGGGAAGCCCCCAAAGGCGTTTCCGAGTTTGACAAATATCAAGTGTCGGTGGCGACGACACGACGTCAATCGACAGTTGCCCGAAGCAATGAGCCGATTGCATTCTTCGATTTCCGTGACATTGCCGAGCCGGGCAAGACGTTCAATGTGATTGTGAAGACGGTATCCGGTAAGGTAACCTCCTGGCCAGCAACTGGCGATGTCACTTTGCGTCCTCTGCCCGTTCGCAATTTGCGTAGCTTCAATGATGATAAAACCAACACCATGATCATCACCTGGGAGGCAGATGCAGCCAGCACCCAGGATGAATATCGTATTGTGTAAGTTGTTAATAAGCTAACGATTATCCCACTAGAGTAATTTATTTAACCAACAACCCCAAAGAATATGTGATGTTACCCATAATCATCATTACTCATATAATATTCAATCGGAAGCACTACAAATAACATTTTCAACAAAAATTCCGATTAAAATCATGAGCAATAAATCAGAATAAGAAGAAATTTCGAATAGCAGCATTTTGCTTGTGCGTCTGAGTGGCGCCAACATTGCTTGTATTTTGCTCTAGATCGGCATCACTTCACTCAAGTGTTTGTGCGACTCTCTGGCGCCATTTACTAGTATATTACAGAAAGAGCACTGATAGTAGCAGAAATAAAGACGTGACAATCACTGATTTAAACTGTTACAACCAATAATAATTTATTTATGAATTTATCCCCTTTTCCCTGTGATCTAATCGGTTAGCCTAATGCTAATTACCCCCTATCCTAAGTGATTTAATAAGTAACAAGTGATCTAATCTGATAACCCTAAAAGTAAATTATTTAACCACCTAATTACATCACACTTCTTATTGATCAAACCCGTTACCTTCAAGATTATGGGATGTTACTCGTAATAATTGATCTTACCTGTTCCCCTAATCCTAACCACACCCATCTAATCAGTTACCTCCAGAGTAATCGCCCCCTCTCTAGTTGAGCTTACCAATTACCTCCCGTCCTAGGTGATCTCAGCGTATTTAGCCCACTTTTAAATTGATCTATTACCCCCTATTATAAGTGATCTAACCAGTTATCTTAAATAATAAGTGATGTAACCCGTAGAAATTGATTTAACCAGTTACCCCCAATACTAATTACGTCCCACTCCTAAGTGATCTAACCAGTTAACCGCAAGAAAATGTTGTACGCCCTTCCTAATTGATCTAACCAGTTATCCTTAATCCTGAGTGATTCAAAGTGATCTAACCAATTATTCCTAAGCCTACCAAAGCGATCTAACCAGTTACCCTTAATTCAGAGTGATTTATCCAGTTATCCCCAAGAATAATTCATGTACCTAATATTCCCCAATTCTGATTAGTCTCCTTCCTAATTGATCTAACCAGTTATCCTTAATCCTGAGTGATTTAAAGTGATCTAACCAATTATTCCTAAGCCTACCAAATCGATTTAGCCGGTTACCCTTAATCCTAAGTGATTTATCCAGTTACCCACAAGAATAATTCATATATTTTATATCCCCAATTCTAATTAGTCCCTTCCTAATTGATTTAAACAGTTACCCTCAATCTTAAGTGATCTAACAAGTAACCCTTGAGAATAATTCATTTAATCAGTTACCCAAAATTCCAATTACCCCCAATCTCAAGTTATTCAAGTGAAACTTATCGATTTTAATTTTCTCCTTAGCTACCACGAGCTGGAGACCTTCAATGGGGACACGAGCACTTTAACCACGGAACGTACACGCTTTACCTTGGAGAGTTTGTTGCCAGGTCGCAATTATTCGCTGTCCGTTCAGGCGGTTTCCAAGAAAATGGAATCGAATGAGACGAGCATCTTTGTTGTGACACGACCCTCTTCACCCATCATTGAGGATCTGAAGAGCATTCGCATGGGTCTCAACATTAGTTGGAAGAGCGATGTTAACTCCAAGCAGGAACAGTACGAGGTGCTTTACTCCCGCAACGGCACCAGCGAGGTGCGCACTCTTATCACGAAGGAATCACGCTTGGTTATCAAGAATCTTCAGCCTGGTGCTGGCTACGAGCTCAAGGTGTTTGCTGTTAGTCACGAGCTGAGAAGTGAACCTCATGCCTATTTCCAGGCAGTCTGTAAGTAGTTCCATCTCTTGTCTAATAATTCTGATGTAATGGATATTTTTTGTTATATTCCCCGTTGCAGTTCCCAATCCTCCCAGGAACATGACCATTGAAACGGTGCGCAGCAATTCTGTCCTTGTACATTGGTCACCACCGGAGGGTGGCGAATTCACCGAGTATTCGATACGTTATCGCACGGACAGTGAGCAACAATGGGTGCGATTACCGAGCGTCAGATCGACAGAGGCCGACATCACAGACATGACCAAAGGAGAAAAGTATACGATTCAGGTGAACACGGTTAGTTTTGGCGTCGAGAGTCCAAATCCCCAGGAGGTCAACACAACGGTACCGCCGAATCCGGTCTCCAATATCATTAAACTTGTCGACTCACGCAACATTACACTCGAGTGGCCCAAACCGGAGGGACGTGTCGAGTCCTACATACTCAAGTGGTGGCCCAGTGATAATCCTAGTCGAGTGCAGACAAAGAACGTCTCGGAGAATAAGTCAGGTAAGCAAGCAGACTTTAAAAAGCATCGAGAGATGGATTGGAGAGCCTAGAAAAGTCTAGGAAGAGGGGGTCTATAAAAGGTATTGAAGGAAAAAAGTAAAGGAACAAGGAAATGTACCTTAAGAAAGAAAATTCGAATCTAAAAGAGATGAAATTATGCCTCGGAATAAGTCGGGTAAGAAAAGAGACCTGAAGGGATCGACTAGATGATAGAATAGTAAAGGTTAAATAAGCGATTGGAGAGTCTGGAAAAGCCTAGGAAGAGGGGTCTGTAAAATTTATGAAGGGCGAAAAATCAAAGGTAAAAGAAGTTGGGCCTTGAGAAAGAAGAATCTAATCTAAAGGGATCTAGTTTATGAAAAACGAATAAAGTAGAAACGGGGGAAGTCTAGAAAAGTCTAGGAAGATGGGTCTGTAAAAGGTATTGAAGGAAAAAAGTAAAGGAACAAGGAAATGTGCCTTATGAAAGAAGGTTCGAATCTAAAAGAGAAGAAATTATGCCTCGGATACAAGAGACCTGAAGGGATCGAGTAGATGATAGAATAGTAAAGTAGGGGATTGGAGAGTCTGGAAAAGCCTAGGAAGAGGGGTCTGTAAGATTTATGAAGGGCGAAAAATTAAAGGTAAGAGAAGTTGGGCCTTAAGAAAGAAGAATCTAATCTAAAGGGATCTAGTTTATGAAAGACGAATAAAGTAGAAACGAGGGAAGTCTAGAAAAGTCTAGGAAGAGGGGTACGTAACTAAAATACGAGGCAGTAAAAGTAAAGAATAGGAGATGGGTCTTAAGCAAAAGGGGTCTAATCTAAAAGGGGGAAATTATAGAAGATGTGCCTTAAAAATAAAGGGTATAATATAAAAGGAAAGAAATAATGTTACAAGTCGGCAAAGCACACAGACCTAAAGAGATCGAGTTTACGATAGAAGTGTAAAGTTGGGGATTGGTGAGTCTAGAAAAGTTTAGCGAGAGGGGTCTGAAAAAGGTTTTAGAAGGAGAAAAAGTAAAGAATAAAAGAAGGGTTTCACCTAACAGGGAAGGAATTATGTAACGGATACAAGCAATCACACCTAAAAAGAATCGAGTATATTATAGAAGAGTGAAGTAGGAGAGAGTCTAGAAAAGGATATGAGTCTAAGGAGGGTCTAACCTAAAAGAGAAGTAAGAAAAAAAAACAAAGGTCAGGTAAGCTAAAAGACTAACCAGTGAAAAGTGTATTATAGAAGAGCCTATCTGGAGAAGGGAGAGTCTAAAAGATTTTCGAAAGAGCGATTTGAGATGAAATACGAAATTGCAATTGAGAAAGCGAATGAATCTGGAAGAGGGTAGAGTCTAACCTTAAAAGAAAAGGAAGAATGTCTCGGAGAACAAGGGTTGAATCTATTATAGCAGAGTCTAGTATCTGCAGGGAGAGTGTAGTAGTATCTAACTATAAGAATATGTAAAAATTTAGAGAGTATAGAAGGGACAAAAGAGAATGAACCCCAAGATAGTAAAGTCAAACCTGGAAATTAAGATAAGTCGAGTTAGCTAACAGATTTAGAAGGATAGGTCTTGAGAAAGAATGAATCACAGCTAAGAAGGAAGGTAGAACCTCAGAAAGATTTAACGGCCAATAGATTACGAACGATCGTATCGATGATAGAAGGGTTTAGAGGGAAGCCGTGATATAAGATTATCAGTATGTAATCACGGATCTTTATTCCATTCCCTATTTATCGATCGATGATTGAAGAGTTTAGTGGGGAGGCGGGTAGATTAGATATTCAATTTCGAATCATATAATTTCCTTCTTTCGATCGATCTTTCTATTTATCGATCGATGATTGAAGGGTTTAGGGGGAAAGAGGAAAGATAGGACCATTAATTTCTAAATCTTCCTTTTCCTATTTATCGATCGATGATAGAAGGGCTTAGAGGGTAAGCGGAGAGATTAGATCTTAATTTTCGAATCATATAACTTTCTTCCTTCCTTTCTATCGATCTTTCTATTTATCGATCGATGATTGATGGGTTTAGGGGGAAAGCGGACAGATAAGACCATCAATTTCTAAATCGTCCTTTTCGTATTTATCGATCGATGATAGAAGGATTTAGGGGGGAAGCGGAGAGATTAGATATTCAATTTCGAATCATATAATTTCCTTCTTTCGATCGATCTTTCTATTTATCGATCGATGATTGAAGGGTTTAGGGGGAAAGAGGAAAGATAGGACCATCAATTTCTAAATCTTCCTTTTCCTATTTATCGATCGATGATTAAAGGGTTGAGTGGGGAGGCGGAGAGATAGGACCATTAATTTCTAAACCTTCCTTTTCCTATTTATCGATCGATGATTGAAGGGCTTAGAGGGTAAGCGGAGAGATTAGTTAATCAATTTCGAATCACGTAATTTACTTAATTTCCGTATTCCTCTATTTATTTATTCCTAATACAAACAGCTGACGATCTGTCGACGGTGCGTGTGCTAATTGGAGATTTGATGCCTGGTCTGCAGTACAAGTTTGATATACAGACGACCTCGTATGGCATATTATCGGGCATAACGAGTCTCTATCCGCGCACGATGCCTCTGATCCAGTCGGATGTTGTGGTGGCGAATGGCGAGAAGGAGGATGAAAGAGATACGATCACATTGAGCTATACACCAACACCGCAATCGTCATCGAAATTCGATATCTATCGTTTCTCGCTGGGCGATGCGGAGATCAAGGATAAGGAGAAGCTGGCAAATGATACGGATCGTAAGGTGACATTCACGGGATTAATACCAGGGCGTCTCTACAACATCACCGTGTGGACGGTGAGCGGTGGAGTTGCAAGTTTGCCGATCCAACGACAGGATCGTTTATATCCCGAGCCAATAACTCAGCTGCATGCCACAAATATCACAGATACGGAAATCTCACTACGTTGGGATCTACCCAAGGGTGAATATAATGACTTTGATATCGCCTATTTGACGGCCGACAATTTGTTGGCCCAAAACATGACGACCCGCAATGAAATAACGATCAACGAGTTGCGACCCCATCGGAATTATACGTTCACGGTCGTTGTACGATCGGGAACGGAATCGTCGGTTCTACGAAGTAGTGCACCGCTTTCGGCTAGCTTTACGACCAATGAGGCGGTACCGGGCCGTGTTGAACGATTCCATCCGATGGATGTGCAACCGAGTGAGATAAATTTTGAATGGTCGCTGCCGTCAAGTGAAGCAAATGGCGTCATTCGTCAATTCTCGATTGCCTATACAAATGTTAATAATATGACGGATGCGGGAATGCAGGACTTTGATTCCGAAGAGTCCTTTGGCGTTATCAAGAATCTGAAACCCGGTGAGACTTATGTATTTAAGATACAAGCGAAAACCGCCATTGGTTACGGCCCCGAGCGGGAATACAAACAAACGATGCCAATTTTGGCACCACCACGTCCAGCTACCCAAGTGGTGCCCACTGAAGTCTATCGTAGTTCATCCACCATCCAAATTCGGTTTAGAAAGAACTATTTCTCCGATCAGAATGGACAGGTGCGCATGTATACGATCATTGTGGCCGAGGATGATGCGAAGAATGCCTCGGGATTGGAAATGCCCAGCTGGTTGGATGTCCAATCGTATAATACTTGGTTGCCCTATCAGGTCATTGATCCCTATTATCCATTCGAGAATCGATCGGTTGAGGACTTTACCATCGGCACCGAGAATTGTGATAATCATAAGATCGGCTATTGCAATGGACCCCTCAAATCCGGTACTACATATCGCGTTAAAGTTCGCGCTTTCACCGGACCCGACAAATTCACGGATACCGCTTATAGTTTTCCCATACAAACAGGTAAGTTTCTAAACATTTTCTAACTTGACCCCGATATCTGTTTAACCCCTTTTTCATAATACAATTTATGTCTTGCCTATTGCACGTTCTACATTCGATTTGTAGAACTGCTGAGTTCACCTGGTAAGACGCTGTTTCATCAAATCTTAACAAACTTTGCTTTTATTCTCATACTCTACAGATTCCCTATACGAATTTCCCTTAATTTTACTAAAAGTAACAACAAAATGGAAACAAATATAAGAAAAACAAAACTAGGCATCATGAAATTGAAAATGAAAGTTAGCAAACCAAAATAATACTATTAGGAGGAAATAGGAAAAAAAATTAGGAAAGAAATTTGTAAGAAACACCCGAAGGCAACACTAGGTTTATTAAAAATCGCAACCTGAAAATATTGTATGTTCTTTTTATTCCGTGTAAGAATTTCGACAAACAATACTAATAATACCAAAGTATGGAAACAAAAGAAAAAGAAAAACAATATGAGAAAACATATAAATTGAACAAAAAAGTTAGAGCACCAGAAAAAAATTAGAAATAATTTTATTAGGCAAAAACCGAGTAAATAATTTTTTTTTGTTTTTTGATCGTATCATAAAATATCGATAAATAATACTCTTATGTAGCCAAAATTCTCAAAAAGAATAATAAAATATGGGAAAACAATACTAGGCAGCATGTAACTTGGAAATACAAATTAGGAATACTGCTATTAGAAAATTAAAACTTGACAAATTAATTGTTAAAAATTAATTATTAAAAATCGCGCGAACAAATGTTTTTCTTAGTTTAATTTTCAAGCTTTTGCTTTACCCACCCTATTTTGGGTTACTTTACAATTGTTTCTTATAAATGTTTTTCTTATTTAAATGATCAAGTTTAATCTTAACCCACCCTAATTTTGATTACTTTAGATTATTTTTTAATAAATGTTTTTCTTAGTTAAATTTCCATGTTTTTGGTTACTTTACATTTATTTTTAATAAATGTTTTTCTTAGTTAAATTTTCAAGCTTTTGCTTTTCCCACGCTATTTATTTAAATTATCAAGTTTAATCTTTACCCACCCTAATTTTGATTACTTTAGATTATTTTTTAATAAATGTTTTTCTTAGTTAAATTTCCATGTTTATGCTTTACCCACCCTATTTTTAGTTAATTTACATTTATTTTTAATAAATGTTTTAGTTAAATTATCAAGTTTCATGTTTCCCCCTTTTTATTTTACATTTATTGCTAGTTTTTCTAGTTAAATTTCCAAGCTTATGCTTTACCCACCCTAATTTGGATTACTTTACATTTATGCTTAATAAATGTTTTTCTTAGTTACCCACCCTATTTTTGGTTGCTTTACATTAATTTTTATTATTTTTTTATTTATTTGAATGTAACTCTTAAGAAAAGTATTGCGAATACGTATGAGGGACCCCTTTTTACTCAACTAATTGCCATTCTTAAACGCCCTACGCCTTTTGCTTCTACAGATCAGGATAATACCTCGCTGATCGTGGCTATAACGGTGCCATTAACGATTATTTTTGGTGCTGCTGGTGACGTTGATGTTTTATAAGCGTCGTCGCAACAATTGCCGAAGACGACCAAAGACTCAAGGGCCAATGATAATATGTCCCTGCCGGACAGTGTAATTGAACAGAATCGACCGATATTGATCAAGAATTTCGCGGAACATTATCGTCTGATGTCCGCCGATTCGGATTTCCGTTTCAGCGAGGAATTTGAGGAATTGAAGCATGTGGGTCGCGATCAACCTTGCACATTCGCTGATCTACCCTGTAATCGTCCAAAGAATCGTTTCACGAACATTCTACCCTATGATCACTCACGCTTCAAGCTCCAACCAGTTGACGATGATGAGGGCTCCGATTATATAAATGCCAACTATGTGCCGGGTCACAATTCACCGCGTGAATTCATTGTGACCCAGGGACCCCTTCACTCCACCAGGGATGACTTCTGGCGCATGTGCTGGGAGAGCAATTCACGTGCCATTGTCATGTTAACCCGCTGCTTTGAGAAGGGTCGCGAAAAGTGCGATCAATATTGGCCAAATGATACGGTCCCCGTATTTTATGGCGACATCAAGGTGCAAATACTCAACGATAGTCACTACGCCGACTGGGTGATGACCGAGTTCATGTTGTGTCGGGTAAGTCCATTATCTAACCATCTATAATAATCTTGACCTCTTATTCTTTCCCTAACTGCACTCATTTTTATTGCACTCTTCATCCTTTTCCAACTGATCTGTACACTGATAAAAAAAAGAACAATTTATAAAATCAACTACAAATATTTTACATAGTTTATTCTTAAAATAAGTCAATTTCAAGACCAAATTATTAATACTAAGAATCTTAATCTAAAATATCGCAGTTCTTAATAGAAGAATACAAATCTTAAATTGTTATAGAATACGTTATATTTTCATGTGAAACCAATTCTGATCCCATTCTGATGTTAAAAATCGCCGCTTCAGTTTGAAAACAATCGCGGGTTCTCGATTCCCACAGTTTCAAATGAAAAACATATTAAAGGAATATTTATAACTTGCAGGAATGAAAATTAGTTATGTTAATAAAGTTTAGTCAAATTAACCTTTAGTAGTATGAGTTTGACTAAGATATCTTAAAAAACAAACAAATTTTTTATACAATGATAATTTGCATCGGATTATTCCTATGGCAGCTATATGATATAGTTATCCGACTTTGACCAAATTCGGTCAGAATGTGAGAGACAGTCCCAAACATCTAATCTGTAAGTTTGGTTAAGATATCTTAAGAAACAAAAAGTTGTTCATTTTATATGACCTCATGACCTCTGACCTCATATTATGACAGTTGCAGTCAGGACAAAGAGTCTTATAAATAAATAAAGATAAAGATAACCAAAGAACAAAAAAAAGTTTAAAAATATTTAAAACAACAATTAAAAAATTTGAGATTTAAAACCTGCCCTATTTTATTTTTGTCAAATTTTATTTTTCTAAAATTAAGATTTTGGTCTCAGAACTAAGAATTTTGGTCTAAAAAATGCGTCGAGAACATAAAATTCTTAAATTTAGAAAACACATTTTGATTTTAAGAACATTTCATATAAGAATAAGTTCTTAATTTAAGACCAAACAGTCTTAAATTCGCAAACCAAATATATAAAAATAAGACAGGTGTTTTAAACTTTAAACTTATTTTTTTTTTGATTTTAAAATTTTTTTTACTTATTTTTTTTATAAATATTCCGATTATATTTTTTTTCCTTGGCCTAGAGCGGGTTTCAATCCCTCGACTTGTTTACCAACGGTGCAATTATTGTCTTCATATTAAATATGACATATTTATATTTTCTTATCAATTTAAGAATTTTAATTCTTATATTAAGAACTGCGAATTTTTATATTAATATTCTTAGTTTTATTCATTTGGTCTTAAAATGGTCTTATTTTAAGAACAACATATTTAAGATGAATATTCTTGATTTTAGAAGTTGGTCGTTTTTTTTCAGTGTATTACCATATATTTGACTTTCTCTTTCTCTTGCGAATTTCAGGGCAGTGAGCAGCGGATACTGCGTCACTTTCACTTCATCACCTGGCCGGACTTTGGGGTACCGAATCCGCCGCAGACACTGGTGAGATTCGTGCGCGCGTTTCGGGATCGCATCGGATCCGAGCAGCGTCCAATATTGGTGCACTGCAGCGCAGGCGTTGGCAGATCGGGCACCTTTATCACATTGGATCGCATTCTGCAGCAGATCAATACGTCCGATTATGTGGACATCTTTGGCATTGTCTATGCCATGCGCAAAGGTTTGTTGTAATCCCTAAAGATCCCTAATCCCTTAAAACCAGGCTAAATTGAACTGAACATTGATTATTAATATAAATAATTAAGTTTGAGTTAAACCTGGGGAAACAAAACTATTTTGGTAGCAAGTGTAGTTTTCGGCAATGGTTTAACTCAAATTTATAACGAACTTGTAATATAATATACATAGATAAACTCTCTGCCTTTTTAAAATGCACTCAGTACCAAAGATATTTTCGTTAAATTCTTATTTTTATATCATAAATGGAAGAATAACTTTTATTTTCAATTTAAATTATAAAAATCAAACTAAAATTTGTATTTTTGATAATAACAATGTTATAAAGAGTAATATTTTTAATCTTTTTATAAAAATTGGCAAATAATTTTAATTTACAATTTTATATTTTTATAATATAAATGAAAAAATAACATTTATTTTAAACTTTTAAACAAATTTTAAGATAATTGTAATTTTAAATTTGTAGATTAATAATTGAAAAATTGAAATTAAAAGAATAACTTTTTTTTTCAATTTCAATTATAAAAATCAAAGTGAAATTTTTATTTTTCATAGTGAAAATTTAGTCAAAAGTATTACTTTTAATTTTATAATAAAAATTGGAGAATAATTCTTATTTTCAAATTTTATTTTAATATTTTTTTTTCAACTTTTATAAAAATTCGAGAATAATTTTAACTTTAAATTTGTAGATTAAAAATTGTAAAATAATTATTATTTTCAATTTATATTACTTTTATTCTGTGACTTTTAAATAAAACTTGAAAATTAATCATTTTTTCAGGCTTATTTTTTTTAGATCGGAAACTAAGAGTTATTTTTGAATTTATTGATAAAGCTCCCAAAATAATTTTCATTTTCCAATTTTAATTTAAAAAAATAATAATCTTTATGGTCCCTGAACATTAAGTAACTAAAATTTGAATTTTTTATATGAAAAACTTGAGGTCAAATCGGGTATTCAATATTTTGTATGTATTAGAAACAAAACATCAAGTTCATAATTTTTATTCCATTGTTTTATGTATGAAAAAGAAAATATTGACTTAAAAACGGAAAAACATTTCAAACATAACATATTACTTTTATTTAATCCACATTTACATACATACATATATATTCTCGATATATTAGCGCTAATTTGTCAATTAATGTTTTAAATTTAGAGCGCGTTTGGATGGTGCAAACGGAGCAGCAATATATTTGCATACATCAGTGCCTGTTGGCGGTGCTGGAGGGCAAGGAGAATATTGTGGGTCCGGCGCGTGTTATGGATGACAACGAGGGCTTCGAAGGTACGTTTACATACAGTACAGTATGCAGTAACCCTGCATACTTCCTATTCCCAATATCTCTCTGTCCACAATTCAAATTGTTGCCTAGTGCTGGGCTGCCTCGTTAAAAAAAAAAAAAAAAAAAAATTATTATGCAGCTATTTGCAATTCCGTAAACCTAGACACAAATTTGAAAGCAATTTGGTGACGGGTTTTTCAATTTAAACTAACAAAAAAAAAAAAAAAAAAAAAAAAAATTATTATGCAGCTATTTGCAATTCCGTAAACCTAGACACAAATTTGAAAGCAATTCGGTGACGGGTTTTTCAATTTTAACTAACAAAAATAAAAAAAATAAAAAAATACACAGAGGGAAAAAATCTAGTAGTTAAATTTCGAACTTGATTTCTCATTAAGATTGAAATTACTTAAGTCGAGTGCTTTGATCTTATTTCAAGTACGATATTTTAAGTATGACATTTAAATATATTAGTATTTTCAAACTTAAATTTACTTTAAAACGCACTTGATTTAAGTATAATTTAAACCAGATACAAGTCCTTTTAATTCTGAATATGAGTACAAAATCATATTAAAATATGAATATGATACTTGATATAAGCATAGGGACTGCAAACTTATTTACAAAATCTTAACTTAAGTTGTATGTAGTATAAAAGGTTCTTGAAATAAGTACCTCTCTAATGAAATTATCGAAATCATAAGCGTGGGTGTAAAGTAAAGTTAGTCTGAAAGTAAGTGAACACTGACTACAGAAAATATTCTGTTAAATATAGTCTTAAGTTCTCAGTACACCTCAAACTGCTCTTCAATAGCCTATTATAGCTATATCAATATTAAAAAATAGCTAGAAATAGCTAAAGGGTTCTAAATCAGCAAATATAATATATTCTAAATCAGTATTTAGAATATATTATATATTAAAATTGTTAACCACTATATAAAATAGTAATCAAGAAATAATAATTTTTAATATATCCAGTAGTTTTTTTTTAATTTAAAAATAGCTATAATTGCCGCTAGCCACTATTTTACAATTTTTCCCGCATTTGTCAATTGCAAAACGCTAGATCTAGCGGGAAAATAGCTAAATTGGCAACACTGCACACAAGCAAGAACCATTTGAGAATTCTAAGCAAGCGACCGCTATAAATATAAAAGAATTAAACAACTTGATTTAAGATTTTCGAATTGAGTCTCGAACTTATTTAAAGAATTGTTCGTACTTATTTCTAGTAATTTTGAAGTTTTACACTGATAAAAAAAATGTTCTAAAAGCAAGATTTTGGTCTCAGAACTGAGAATTTTGCTCTGAAAAATGCGCCGAGAACATAAAGTTTTTAAATTTAGAAAACACATCTTGATTTTAAGAACATTTCAAATAAGAATAAGTTCTTAATTTAAGACCAAACAGTCTTAAATTCTTAAACCAAAAATAAAAAAAATAAGACAGGTGTTTTAAACTTTAAACTAATTTTAATCTTTTTTTTTTTTTTTGATATTTATACTTTTTTGAATTTATTTTTTTTTTATAATTATTTCGATTCTGTGTTATTTTCTTGGCTAGAGCGGGTTTCGATCCCTCGACTTTTGTTTATCAAACTGAAGCGGCGACTCTAAACAGAGCACCACGGTGCTTTTATTGTCTTCATATTAAATATTAAATATTTATATTTTCTTATCAATTTAAGATTTTTAATTCTTGATTTAAGAACTGCAAAATCTTAGATTAATATTCTTTTTTTTATTAATTTGGTCCTAAAATGATCTTATTTTAAGAACAACATATTTAAGATGAATGTTCTTGATTTTAGAAGTTGGTCTTTTTTTTCAGTGTACTTGACTTGAGTTTATATGAAGATTGTTAGTACTTGGTTAAAGAATTTGTATGCTCATTCTGAGTAATTCGTATAAATTTCAAGTATCGAAAATGCTTAATTCGAGTTAATTTGGCATTTTTTCTCTCTGTGTACTTTACTGTGAAGGGTTTTTCAATTTTAACTAACCAGAAATTTGCAAAAAAAAAAAACAAAACTTTTCTTCTAACTCACACACACACACACACACACATGCATTGCACATATATATACACTGTGAAAAATCAAGGAGAAAATGGAGGATCGATAATTGCAACGATTGAGGATCATCATCGATTGCAACAGGACGAAGCGGAGGCGATCGATGATGAGAATGCGTCAATTCTCCACGATGATCAACAGCCGCTGACGAGCAGTAATTTCAGTGGCCAGGTGGTAAATTTTGGAGGTGTACCAGGTCCAAATTCTCTAGGCTTGGCCTCCAATTCGATGAGTTCGTTTGGCGTGATCGGTGGAGGAGGAGGAGGAGGAGGAGGAAGTTTAGGAAACTCGGAGCAAACGGACAGATGACATTCGGTTGTCAATCAGAGTGATAACAATAATTCGGTGGTTATTGTTCTGGTTGACAACAAGCCGAGCTCAATGATCTGCAAGGAAAGCAACGGCATTGATAACATTGATAAGGATCAGATGACGACATCGTTGCCATCATCGAATCAAAATGGTTACAACACATTGCAACATCGCCGCAAATCCCAATTGATCACATTTAGCGCCTCATCGTGCGATATTAAAAATAGTCTCAGTCATGAATTGATCACATCAAATGGTCGCCCCAATGTGCGTCTCAGTTTTGCCGAGGAGGATCCTGTCATGATCCTGCCACAATCTCACTCTCAAATTGTGGAGGATGAAGTTTTTCGACGTCGTTCGCTGCTCGAAGTCGAATTGGGAGTTGAAGTTGGCGAGGAACTGGAGGAGGAACTGCAACTGCAACTGGAGGAGGAAGAGGAAGAGGAAGAGGATGTTGTTGAACTCTATCTGCATGATGAATTCGAGACGCACATTGATGCCAAATCGAATAATGCCAATGATGACAGCGGCGGCGGCAGCTACGAGGATTCCCATGCCCTTCACAGCTCCCTTGGGGGCAGCAATCGGAACAGTCTCGAAAAGGACGACGATGATATCGAGGTGGATGTCATTAGCACCGATGTCAGTTGCTATGATCAATTATTGGGCAGCAGTTGCAACACACGCGACGATGACATTGCCACACTTATCGGCGATCACGATCACGATCATGATCGCGATCACGTTAACACTTATCAAACCAACAACAAATCTACAACATTAACAACAACAACAACAACAACCAATGCTTTAATTCTTGGTGCTGGTCATAATTCTATCAATAATGTTGCAACTGTTGCAACTGTTGCTGGTGTTGCAACTGTTGCTGGTGTTGCAGCTGATTCAGTTGCTGCCGGAGGCGGCGGAGGCGGAGGTGGAGGTGGCGGCGGCGGTGGAATTATTTATGCCAATCCATTCATGGGTTTGTAAAACTTTCACTCCTCCAAAACTGTTCAAAAAGTCTTTAAAAAATGCCCATAAAATAATCCAATTTTATTTTATTTTTAAATATTATTTATAGAAAATTATAGTTCATTAGAAAAGCCCAAAGAATAATCCAATTTATTTTTTTGTAATGAAAATTTTAGAAAATTATAGTTCATTAAAAAACCAAAAGAATAATATAATTATTTTTTTTTTAAATAGAAATCATAAAATTATAAATTATTCGAAATAATAAAAGCCCAAAGAATAATCCATATTAAATTTTTTTAATGAAAATTATAGAAAATTATAGTTCATTAAAAAAGCCCAAAAAATAATACAATTTTTGTTATTTTTATATAGAAATTAGAAAATTCCAAGAATTAATTCACCCTTTTTTTATTAAAATTATTCCTTTTTTTTATAGAAATTATAAAATAAGTATGATTTGTTGATGGAATTATTTACGCCAATCCATTCATGGGTTTGTAAAACTTTCACTCCTCGAAAACTGTTCAAAGAGTCTTTAAAAATTGCCCATAAAATAAAATAATTTTCTTTTTATTTTTTAAATATTATTTATAGAAAATTGTAGTTCATTAGAAAAGCCCAAAGAATAATCCAATTTATTTTTTTGTAATGAAAATTTTAGAAAATTATAGTTCATTAAAAAACCAAAAGAATAATATAATTTATTTTTTTTTAAATAGAAATCATAAAATTATAAATTATTCGAAATAATAAAAGCCCAAAGAATAATCCATATTAAATTTTTTTAATGAAAATTATAGAAAATTATAGTTCATTAAAAAAGCCCAAAAAATAATACAATTTTTGTTATTTTTATATAGAAATTAGAAAATTCCAAGAATTAATTCACCCTTTTTTTATTAAAATTATTCCTTTTTTTTATAGAAATTATAAAATAAGTATGATTTGTTGATGGAATTATTTACGCCAATCCATTCATGGGTTTGTAAAACTTTCACTCCTCCAAAACTGTTCAAAGAGTCTTTAAAAATTGCCCATAAAATAATCCAATTTTATTTTATTTTTAAATATTATTTATAGAAAATTATAGTTCATTAGAAAAGCCCAAAGAATAATCCAATTTATTTTTTTGTAATGAAAATTTTAGAAAATTATAGTTCATTAAAAAACCAAAAGAATAATATAATTTATTTTTTTTTAAATAGAAATCATAAAATTATAAATTATTCGAAATAATAAAAGCCCAAAGAATAATCCATATTAAATTTTTTTAATGAAAATTATAGAAAATTATAGTTCATTAAAAAAGCCAAAAAAATAATACAATTTTTTTTATTTTAAATAGAAATTAAAAAATTTTAAATTAGAAAATTCCAAGAATTAATTCACCCTTTTTTTATTAAAATTATTCCTTTTTTTAATAAAAATTATAAAATAAATATTATTTGTTGATGGAATTATTTATGCCAATCCATTCATGGGTTTGTAAAACTTTCACTCCTCGAAAACTGTTCAAAAAGTCTTTAAAAAATGCCCATAAAATAAAATAATTTTCTTTTTATTTTTTAAATATTATTTATAGAAAATTGTAGTTCATTAGAAAAGCACAAAGAATAATCCATATTAAATTTTTGTAATGGAAATTATATAATTAGGAAAGCCCAAAGAATAATTCAATTTAATCTTTTGTAATGAAAATTATAGATAATTACAGTTCATTAAAAAAAACCATGGAATAAAATAATTTTTTTTTAAATACAAACTAGAAATTATTAGAAATTAGAAAAGCCCAAAGAATAATCCAATTTTTTTTTATTAAAATTATTCCTTTTTTTAATAGAAATTATAAAATAAATATTATTTGTTGATGGAATTATTTATGCCAATCCATTCATGGGTTTGTAAAACTTTCACTCCTCAAAAACTGTTCAAAAAGTCTTTAAAAATTGCCCATAAAATAATCCAATTTTATTTTATTTTTAAATATTATTTATAGAAAATTGTAGTTCATTAGGAAAGCCCAAAGAATAATTCAAATTAATCTTTTGTAATGAAAATTATTGATAATTACAGTTCACTAAAAAAACCCATGGAATAATATAATTTATTTTTTTTTAAATACAAACTAGAAATTATTAGAAATTTGAAAAGCCCAAAGAATAATCCAATTTTTTTTTATTAAAATTATTCCTTTTTTTAATAGAAATTATAAAATAAATATTATTTGTTGATGGAATTATTTATGCCAATCCACTAATGGGTTTTTAAAACATTCACTCCTCGAAAACTGTTCAAAAAGTCTTTAAAAAATGCACAAAGAATAATATAATTTTCTTTTTATTTTTAAATATTATTTATAGAAAATTATAGTTCATTTAAAAAGCCCAAAGAATAATACAATTTAATTTTTTTAATGAAAATTATAGAAAATTTTAGTTCATTAAAAAAAAATCCAAAGAATAATATAATTTTTTTTATTTTTAAATAGAAATTAAAAAATTTGAAATTAGAAAAGCCCAAGAAATAATTCTCCTTTTTTTTTATTAAAATTATTCCATTTTTTTAATAGAAATTATAAAATAAGTATGATTTGTTGATGGAATTATTTACGCCAATCCATTAATGGGTTTGTAAGACTTTTACTCCTCGAGAATTGCTCAATAAGTCTTTTGAAAAGTCCAAAAAATAATCAAATTTTTTTGTTAGTAAAATTATTCCTTTTTTTTAAATAGAAATTATTAAATAAAAACTAAAAAACAAAAATTATACATATGTATGCTGAGTTTTATAAAAAAAAATTTTTTTTAAAATTATAATTTTTTTTTATAGAAATGAAAAATAGTTTTTATTTTAGATTTTTATAATAAAAGTTATTTTATGATTTTTAATTAAAAATTACACTATAATATTTATTTCACAACTTTTATGTTTTCATTAAAAAGTAAAAGTTAAAATTAATTTTTATAAAAAAAATTAAAAATAAAAGTTTATCCTGTTTCCACTTTTCCGTTTATTTAAATAATTATTTTTCAGCTAAATTATTTTCAAACTCATAACTCTTATTTGCAATGTTGTTTTTCTATGAATTAATTAATTAATTAAATATTTTATTATCTTATTTTTTGAACTGATTTAAAAAACTATGATAAAATAATGAAAAAAATATATTTTTATGCTGCAAATTAAATATTGTGAAGGAATTTATTTTATCAACTTTTATAAGTTTTCCAACGTTTGAAAATCAAACTAAAATCATAAAATATGCAATTTATAGATAGTATTTATGGTATAGAAAAGTAAGAAATTTATATGATTATATTTTTATTTTATTGTATGATAAAAGTTGCCAAATATTTATTTGAAAAAGAAAGTCAAATATGTAACTAATTTAAAGGTGTTTTTTTTTTAAAGATTTATTGAACAGCACTCGCATCATACTATCTCTTTCTTTCTCTCTATCTCTATCTCTCTCGCATTTGTGTGTTGCATGCCACTTGTTGCAGCTTATTTTATTTATTATTAATATTATTATTAATATTTGTTTAAGTTATATTAAATGTTGCTGCATGTTTGTGAAATATTTTTGAATAATTTGAACCATTTTATTAATTGAATCAACTAATTGCAGATGACGAGGGAATCGCGGAATCGGGCATGTAAAGTACCACCCCCCGTACCCCCCAACCACCCTTAGGATCAACTAAAATCAGCCCAGCAGTTTATGGAATCCCCCCGTCTAAAAGAAGAAGAAGAAGCAACCATGTGGCAAACTACATACAATTAAATTTACTTAAGTAACTCGAAAAGCAACGCTTGATATTATACTTGATACATCATATATCGTATATCATATATCGTATATCATATATCGTATATCATATATCGTATATCGTACACACTCGAATGGATTGGAGACGCAATAATTCAACTTTTATACATATATACAAATATACTATATATATGACAAATATTTCTCAAAAATACACACACACAAAAAAAAATATCATAAAACACGAAGAATCTTCGGCATTCCGAAGTTTACAAACGTTTGCAGAGGTTTTCTATAGTGTTCCAATTTTACTGTAGAATATACTGATAATGAGATATATAAATAAATTTCGATATAGTCATAGATGTGCATTTAAGCATTACCTTTAATTTTTAATTAGCATTGAAAAAAGTAGTGCTAATAAAATGCACATTTTTTTAAACTTTTAACACTTTTTTGAAATTTTTCTTAAATTTTTGACATTTTTCTTAAATTATTCACATTTTTTCAAATTTTTAACATTTTTTTAACTTAATTTTAAGCTAACAAATTTCCAAATTTAATTATTCCAAAAATTCAATTATAATGCTAATTAAATTGCAAATTTCACTAGAATTATTCAATGTCAAAAAACTTCGGTTTTAATTCGGTTTTCCCCAAATGTGATTGAGATATCTTAAAAAATGAATTTATTTTCTATACAATTACTCAATTTCCGAGCGATTGTTCCTATAACAGCTACTATATATTATATTGGTCAAATTTAAATAAAACTTGGAATTTCCTGAATTTTGATTAAAGCATCTTTGAATCTAAGAAACTTTCCCAACAACTCATGATCAGGAATATCAATATCATCTATGGGTTCTATGCTAATAAAATTGGAATATTGGAATCCTCTGCGCGACTGTAAATCGTATAAAACTAGAATATCTACTAAAGATCCAATCCTGTATTTGTATTTGTATTTTTATCTGTATTTGTATTTGTATTTTTATCTGTATTTGTATTGTAATTTGTAATCGCTGCTATAATACTGATACTACCGATATTATAACTGATTGTCAACCTAAACATATTTTTATTGCTAGCCACAATTTTTTGTAATGTTATATAATTATATATACTATATTATATATATATATATATATATATATATACGTATGTATCTTCCAATTTTTGTACACTAAATGTTAGTTGAAAACGGAAAGAAGAAGATGAGGAGAAATAGATGAGCGCTAAATGATTTTTTTTTATATACATATACTATATACTATATACGTATACCTTATGTACATTTAGGGTATATATGCCCGATATTGGGGCGTATAAATAACTAAAGATAAATGCTTGAGATCATAAATATACATATAATATATAAACATAAACACATACATATGTACATATACATACGTAAAATGTATGTAAAAAAATGCAATAATTCAGTTACATAGTTTTAACAGAAAACAAAAAAAAAAAACGAAAAACATTTAATTTTTAGTCGATTTCCTCCCGTTTTTTTTTTTTTATTAATATAATATATATACTATAAATATATAAACAGAATCTTTGTATATGTGTGTAATTTTGTGTATGTATGTGCTACTTTAATATTGTTTCTACATAATTAATATAATTTTATTAAAAAAAGAAATGTGATTTTGTGTTTTTATTTTCAGTTGCAATTTTTAATTTTTAAAATATGTTAATTGATTAACAGCGCACAGAACTGTTAATGCTCCAGGCGCTGTTAACTGTTAACAGAACACAACATAACTTAACAGAACTGTACACCGACAACAACAGCACAACAACAACACCAACAACACCAACAAGAACAATGACCAACGCATTTTGTAAGGCGATAATCATTTACACAACAACAATAATTATAATTACAAAAAATACAATACAAAACAAAAAAAACAGTCGAGTTTTATCGACCAGAATATACCCTGTGCTAGTTAAGGACGACAACACCAAATTTGTTAAGCTCGCTTGACTTTGCAAAAGTCCAGAAAAATCATAAAAATATGACAATTTCTATCAGGCGAACAGAAATATGCAGCAGGTGGCGATAGATAAATTCAAGTGCACACATCCACACGCACATGCAGCGAATGTTTTTAGGATCCACAAGAGATCCACAGGCGCTCAGCGGCCATCATGGCCGCCATCATGCCAGCGGCCATCATGCCAGCCTTCCAGCCAATCACAGCCTTGCACGCTCTGAGAGGATCAGAGCTTTTACCGCTACTCTCCTGAGCTTCACTCTCTCTCACTCACAAATGTAAACAATCAGATTTGTTTACTTTCTGCTTGCTGCTGATTCTGTTCGCCTGGTATTTCTGCTAGTGAACGAGATAATTTACATTCTGCGTTACTCAGTCACTGTCAAATAAATCTTATTGAGGGAAAATAAAAAGGAGTGCTAAAAAAAATAATACAATTTGTGGGCATTTTCCGAATTTTTTGTTTTGTTGTTAGATTTTAGCTTTTCGATTTTTCCTCCATTTTACCGAGAACTTATGTAGATGTCTAGCAAATTTGTTCAATAAGCAAACTCTGCATAACAACAAACCCTCTTTTATGCCCAAGTCGAACTGTGCCAGAAAAATCAAAAATGTGACCATTTCTACCAGGCGAACAGAAATATGCAGCAGGTGGCGATAGATAAAGTCAAGTGCACACATCCACACGCACATGAGAGCAGCGCGCGCTTTTAGGATCCACAAGAGATCCACACGCGCTCAGCGGCCATCATGGCCGCCATCATGCCAGCGGCCATCATGCCAGAATTCTATCCAATCACAGCCTTGCACGCTCTGAGAGGATTTAAGCTTTTACAGCTACTCTCCTGAGCTTCGCTCTCTCTCACTCACAAATGTAAACAATCAGATTTGTTTACTTTCTCATGCCAGCGGCCATCATGCCAGCCTTCCAGCCAATCACAGCCTTGCAATCTCTGAGAGGATCAGAGCTTTTACCGCTACTCTCCTGTGCTTCGCTCTCTCTCTCACTCACAAATGTAAACAATCAGATTTGTTTACTTTCTGCTTGCTGCTGATTCTGTTCGCCTGGTATTTCTGCTTAGTGCACATGACATTTTACATTCTGCGTTATTCAGTCGCTGGATTATTTTTTCATGACATACAACTCTGTTTTTTTAGACGAATAAAATAAATTTAAGTAATAAGTACATATATTTCAGCTACACATTAGATCAAGCCATTGCTCATTTTTATTCGAATTTCCTAGTTACATATATGTACATAGGTTTTTTTTAATAAGCTAACTCTGCAAGAAAACAAACAAACACTCTATTTTGACCAAGTCGAGCTGTGCCAGAAAAATCGAAAATATGACAATTTCTACCAGGCGAACAGAAATATGCAGCAGGTGGCGATAGAAAAAGTCAAATGCACATATTCACACGCACACATTTTTAGGATCCACAAGAGATCCACAGGCGCTCAGCGGCCATCATGGCCGCCATCATGCCAGCGGCCATCATGCCAGAATTCTATCCAATCACAGCCTTGCGCGCTCTGAGAGGATCAGAGCTTTTACCGCTACTCTCCTGAGCTTCTCTCTCTCTCACTCACAAATGTAAACAATCAGATTTGTTTACTTTCTGCTTGCTGCTGATTCTATTCGCCTGGTATTTTGCGCTCTTCGCTCACGTTATTCAGTCGCTGCATAATTTTTTCATAGAACACATTTGCACAAACTTAATATGTATGTATATCCGCACAGGGTATAAAAAATACTTAATTTTATTTTTAAATTAAGTAAATATAAAAGCTTAAATAAAAGTAAATAAAAGGTAAATAAATGCATAAATAGATGAATAAAATGAATGCTGAATAGGATTGAGCAGGTGCCAAAGTAAAATACAGAGACAGTCACACACACACACACACACACACATACCCACAGATAGTGTATAACAGTAGCAAACTAAATAAACTGTACACAATTAACAGTTTATCAATAGAAAAAAATGTAGTCAAATTAATTTGCCGGCAATTTTGTGAAATGTGCAATAGAATGCTTTTAGATTAAGTTAACAGAAGCAATACAACGAAGAAAACAAACAAACACCTTCAAACACACACACACACACACTAACATACATACCCAGCAAATACATATGCAAAAAGTAACTAACAAGTCTGCTAAACTTGAATATATACACATACATACAAATATATATATACATAAATATATATAGCAACACACATACATATACATATATATACTATTATATATGTATGAATGGAATACATATGCATATAAAATATATACATCTATATCATTGTAATAATTATTTGTAATGTTTATCAGTAGAATTATGAATGAAAATGAAAAATGCATATTAAAAACGCAAGAAAATGTATTCAATTGAATTTTCAGTTATTTTTCAAACAGCAAGTTTTATTGGCGCACTCCAACGACTGTTATCGATAACAGTGTCCTTAACGATTGGCATCGATTTAAGCTATTTGCCGACCTCCACAGACTGTTAGCACTCTTTATACAATATATCGATAGGCAGAGTATATTTATCGGCGGCTCATTTGAAGAATGTTTGGAAATTGCAAATTCTTAACTATAGCTAAAATAAAAATCAATTAAATATACATATCTTACAAACAGCTTGCACTAACAATTAGGCACAACAGAAATGAGAAAATTAATGCAAGCAAGTCTAATTCGACACCTTTTCGTTGGTGCCTTTCATATTGGCCAGCGTTGCGTCCAGCTCGGTTTGTATGTGCTCGAATTGATTGAACAGCTGCAGAAGCTCCGGCTGCGTCATCTCAAAGTTAATGTCCTCGCCAGCTCCGGTTTTCAGCTGTAGCACCGCCAAGGCCGTCTTCTCCCTCTGCTGACAGTGGGAGGCGATCTCGACATTCAGTTTCCATGCCATATCCTCAATCACATTCGATTCGTAACGTTCGCTGGCCAAATTGTTCATCATGGGCGTCGTTTGTCTCACCCACAACCGCAAAATGGCATCGATTTTGGCCTCATCCTGTAGCTGCAGTTTCTCGCGCAGTTCGCGCTGCAAATGACTTGGTTTAATGATGAACGTCGAGATGCGTCGCAAGATGTACGAGAATGTTTT
Organism: Drosophila kuntzei; assembly: GCA_035042165.1. Classification (NCBI taxonomy): domain Eukaryota; kingdom Metazoa; phylum Arthropoda; class Insecta; order Diptera; family Drosophilidae; genus Drosophila; species Drosophila kuntzei. The sequence goes on from JAWNLU010001422.1 coordinate 1,430,241, forward strand.
GATCAAGAGCAAGAAATCAGCACGTGGCACGCCCACCAACCGTTCCAACTCCTCCAGCGTATATTCCGGCTCACTGCTCGTCTGACTTGTCTCCGTGCTGCTTCCCGCTCTCTCTCTCTCCGTTGTTGTTGTTGTGACGCTGGTGCCCACCGTCGATAATCCCGATCCTGATAATCCACCCGCTGCCCCAGCTCCCCCGACACCCGTTGCAGCGCTCGTCGGACTCATCTGGCGATGCACGTAGAGCAAAACTGTGGTGAATGTCTCGTAGGGCAGGGCATTGATGATTTTGATGCCTTCGCGTGCACTGCGAATGTGTTCAATGTGTGAGCAACAGTTTGAACTACAATTTCCACTTACCGTTCGGTTATCTTAATCCAGTTTATGCTCATGGCAGACACTAATTCAATTTCAAAACAACAAAACACACAAAAACAGAAAATGCAATAAATGCAGTCTCTGTTCAGGGCTGTCAAATTTATCGACAGCCCTGCATTTCGATACCGTTTACCATTTTGAGTTAACATGCTGTTAAGTACTGGTGGGCTTATGTTGGCAGTGTTGCCAACTCAACAAAGCTAGAAACAGCTGGGAAAGCTAGAAGAAAGCCACATAAAGAGTTTTTATACTTCTTAGGTTGACTTTATATTATATATATTATATTACAACTATATACAACAGTAATCAAGTAGTAATAATTTGGAATATTTCTAGTAGTTCTTTTAACTTAAAAAAAGCTAGAACGCAATTGACATTCAAAAAACTCCAGATGTGGCGGGAAAAAGCTGAATTGGCGACACTGCTGCCACAGTGGCACGGTGAACACGAATGCTGTGCCATCAAAATCAAGTGGCACAAAAAGGTGTCACTTTCAATGTTCGGCACCAGTGTCATTCGGTGCCGCATACTTTCTGTGGCTGAGACTGGTACGGATGAGTCAAAATCGGTTGACAGCTGTTTTTTGATGGAACAGAAACTGCCACAGAATTGATGCCGCAGTGTGCCCCAATGTAAGCACACCATAACAGAGTCCAATTAATGCGCTATTTGGATTATTCGGTTTTCTCCTTGCATATAAAAAATCTATTAAATAATACAATTGTAAATTATTATAATGATTATTTGGGATTTATATATTGTTCTTCACTGTATGGGATTATACATAAATGATTAATTATATTATATATGGTGCATTATTCTTCATTTTTTGGGCTGCTCATCTAGTTTTAATTCTTGCATCTTTTCCTCGATCCAAATTTTTAATATATTATCATAGTTTGCCTTTTCAGTTCCTTTTTGAAGATTATTTTGAATAAACTGAATAGTGTTGAATTTCAGATCCTTTAAATTGTACAGTTCGGCTGTCTTAAGCACTATATGAGCAGTTTCTATGGATAGGTTGTCGCTCAAGGACTTGGCACACATCGCCTTCAACCTGTCGAGTTGATATTTGTCAGCGGCCGCCAGAAGATCTGCACTCATCTCCTTCAAGTTAGGGGCTTCCCCTGTATACATGAATCGAATCAGTTCCGAGACAACATCGAAATTGAAATCGCCAATGGCAACACAATTCTCAGTATTTTCCTTCATTTCATGCTTGAACATGGCCGCAAACACTTTGCTTCGAGCTGCAAATATATAACAATAATTTTATTAATCTTGTTTCTTGGGTATAGGATTTATTCTCACCTGACAATATGTTCTTATGAGCCGAAATCTTAAGGCCGTCGGATGTGACAATTGTCACATCGGACAATTCCTTTGTGTCAAGTATAGCGACAAGATCTTCAACTAATTTACAATTAGGAACTTTGATTAAATGGTCGTCTGGTCCACTTTGCACAGGTTTTTTTTCCATCAAAACAATCTCGCAGTGCAATACAAGATTTTCATCATTCTTAAAAGCACCTCGTAGATTGAAGAAATTTTTGAAAATTAATGTGATAGGTTCACTTATTTCGATTTTGTCGAATTGATATCCTGCCGTCTGTCCTAGCGAATGCATTTTAACATAGCCCCTGTTCCCTGATAATGATATGTATACAATATCAGTTGCTTTCAAAGCAACAGTCAAATCTGCTCCATATGTGGAATTCGCGGGAAATAGCTCCAAATAAATCTTCGCGCCGGCGACGATTGGCAAAAATGGCGATCTGATGTATTTATCTAATTGGCAATTTCTTAGCGAACCAAAGTCTTCGACTGTCCATGTGTAGTTTATCTTTTTTAGGTTGTACGTTGTTTTGCCCCATTCTATCGAAGTCATTTTTAATTTTCAACTGCGAAAAACCTTTGGTTTTTTTTTGCCGGCTTTATTATTGAGTGAAGTTGGCTGCACTTCGCTGCAGATCATATGCAATGTTAACGCGTGTTAAAGTAGAGGTGGAGAACTATCGATAGCACTATCGCCACTATCGATGGTTTGGCACCATCGAGCCACTATCGATGGCAGCAGACACCTTCGATAGTGGCCCATCCACTATCGATAGTGCCGTCGATAGTGCGCTTCTTACAACCCTAAAAAATTTTTTCGCGCACTTTCTGTGTCGGCACCAATTTCAAAATACCGAGGAAAAATTTAAAAGCAAGAAAAAATTAATTAAATTAATATGGATCGCTTTTTAAATCTGGGTATGTTTACTATATTATATACATAAGTGTTTTGATCTATAATTTGTTAAATTTAAGGTAAACGTCGAGTGTCTTCATCAAGTGCCGACAAGCCGGACTGTGAGTGCTCCTCCAGCACAGACTCTGAAAAAGATTTGGAACCAAATCGACAGAGTAACAAAAAGAAGTCGAAAATTTCACATGTTTGGAAATATTTTAAAAGGTCCGACGACAAGAAATATGCCAAATGTCTCGATTGTGGCAAAGAATACAAGACAAGCGGCAATACATCTAACTTGCACGACCAGTTAAAAAGGTTCCATCCTGGCGTGGAAAGTAAAAGCACACAAGTTGTACGTGCTGAGAGGAACGACACTGCATCTACAAGCAGCAGTTGCAGATCGAGCATGAACTCTGTGGCGTATTACTTTAAAAGAGCCGTCGTGTATGATTCAAATTCTAAAAGAAAGACCGAGATAGATAAAGCTCTAACTGAAATGGTTGCCAAAGATGTGCAGCCCTACAATATTGTAGAAAACGAAGGGTTCGTGCAATACACTCATGTATTGGACTTCCAAAAAAACTTTTAACAAAGTAAAAGTCTAGTGACGAAAGTCTTTCCCTGCCCCAAAATTTCTGATATCCCATTTTGTGACGAACGATATTAAACTTAATATATAAATAATTATAAAATAAAAAGTTTGGCATTCGGAACATTGCGCATAAAGATCTTGATTCTTTATACCTAAAAATAATTTTAATGCGCAGTGCCGAATGCCAAACTTTTTATTTTATAATTATTTATATATTAAGTTTAATATCGTTCGTCACAAAATGGGATATCAGAAATTTTGGGGCAGGGAAAGACTTTCGTCACTAGACTTTTACTTTGTTAAAAAGTTTTTTTGGAAGATATCAGAAATTTTTGGAATTTTATATGATTCTGACAGTGTAATTTTGCTATAAAATTATCAAAATGCTTACTTCAAATAAAAAATAAATAGGGCAGCTATATAATACAGTAAACCGATTTTAACCAATTTTGTTTAGGATGTATAAAACCAACCCAGATGCGTATGTTGACAGTGTGATCAAGATATCTAAAAAACAACAAAGTTTTTCATACTAAAACTTGATTTTATACCGATTGTTCATATGGCAGCTATACGATATAGTATACCGATTTGAACTAAATTTGGACATAATGTATAAGACCAACTTAAATGCATACTGTGTCAAATTGGTTCAGATATCTTGAGAAATATAAAAGATTTTCGTACTGAAACCTTATTTTGGACCGATCGTTCATATGGCAGCTATATGATATAGTGGACCGATTTGAACTAAATTTGGACATAATGTGTAAGACTAACTTAAATGCATACTCTGTCAAATTGGTTGAGAAACCTTAAAAAACAAAAAAGTTGTTCATACTAAAACTTGATTTTTAACCGATCGTTCCTATGACAGCTATATGATATAGTGGACCGATTTCAACTAAATTTGGACATAATGTGTAAGACTTACTTAAATGCATACTTTGTCAAATTGGTTGAGAAACCTTGAAAAACAAAAAAGTTTTTTGTACCAAAGCTTGATTTTCTAATTAGTACCATATAGTAAATAGTAAAATGTATATATTCAGTTAACCGGTCATATCTTCCACACCTTGCGGCTGAGAGACATGTGTCATATATCAAAAGACGCGAAATTTTACGTGTTACAACATATTGAAATTTAATAAAAATCGTCGGAACCGTTTTCTAATAAATCGCCAAAGTTTAAGCTAAAAATCCTTTTTTCACCTGTAGCGTTTTACCTGAGCACTTTGCAAAAAAATATTCAAGGCACGTCTGAAAGCCCTCTAATATACCTTTCTAACGACATATAGAACACATCTCTAGCTTTCTTGGATTGGAAGCAATGGGTGTTTCAAATTTATCACGTTTTAGCTTTTTCCCGCTAAACTAGCTATTTCCCGCTAAAGTCGTAGAACAAACATTTCTAGATTTCTGATAAGAAACAATTCCTCATCAGAAAAATTTAGCTTTTTCAGCGCCTTCGTACAAACAAACAAATGGACAAACAAACTTTTCATCTCATTTTGAGAAGGCCCTTAAAAACTTCAAATTAATATATCTTTTGAACCAAATGTCGGATTGAAATGATCAAGGTATCATTCGACGCGTATTTTTGATAAGAATTTTTAAAAATTATAAAATTTTACCAAAAGGCTCCAACGGCCCCACTAGCTGCAATCATTAAAATTTGGCCCCTCCCACTTACACCCCCATATCTTACGAACCAGGTGAGTTACCAAAAGTCTTAGTATGCACTTTTGTTAGGTAAAGTCATACCTTTCGATCGGTATATAACTCAATCCGATCGGACAGTCATAACAAATTTTCCATTCTGCGTGTATATATTGCTAGTCGCCTTTTGCACACTACGTGTTGCTTTCGTCACTAGCGCGGACTGCCGTCCGCAGTGATCCTCGGTATAAATTACCCAGCAAGACGTACTTTATTGTATTCGTTTCATTCTTTTATTTTTAAATCGTAACTTAGTTAAAAGAAAGCATAATTTTATTATATTTGCTTAAAAAAAAATTTTTTGTTGGGCTATACTATCGAGCCACTATCGATGGCACTATCGACACTATCGATGGTTTGTGAAAAACAATCGCTCCCTATCGATGGCGCCGACTATCGATAGTTCTCCACCTCTATGTTAAAGCACTAAAGCAAATAATCCACGGTTGCCACTTAATAAAATAGAAATGCGCCAAGACAAATCTTTCATTAAAAAAAAAGCCAATTTCATATAAAAGAGATAAATTATTATTCATTAAAAATGCAAAATAAAAATTTTTAACTCACATTATCGGAACATTCAATAAGCGGTTTTACAGTATTTAAAAATATGAACTCTTCTTTCCGCTAAAAATTTTTCGTATCCTTTGCAGCGTTCTTTTTAAAATGTGTTGGAAAATTTTGTACGATTTTACAACAAAAATCCATTTTTAGCAGAGAAAAAATACGTTCAAAACGAAAAAATAAATAAATTTTTACGAGGTTCTGTGGCTTAGATAATTTTTATTATTGGTAGCGAAAATATTAAGATCTGAATTACATTGTAAATAATTTAAAAAAAATTTTGTTTTAACAAAAAAAGAGCCAATTTCAATAAAAAAGTGCCATTGCGCCAACAGGAAAAAAAGAGCCAGTTTTGGTGCAAAAACGCCAAGTGGGGCAACCGTGAAATAATCTATAGAGAACTCATCCCATCAGTGTTGCCAACTTAGCTTTTTTCGCCAGGTCTACAGTTTTATGGGATTTCTAGCTTTTTTTAAGTTAAAAAATTTTTTTTATTCGATTTGGAGATGTTCGCTATAAAACAGAACTTTACCCGATTTTTTTTTAGGTATATGTTAAATTTTTTCTGTATAAAAAATTATAATGAAAACATTTTGGTGTTAGATGAGCAGCCCAGAAAATGAAGAATAATGGACCACATATAAATAATCATATATAATCACTATGTTATACAATAGTGTTACAGTGAAGAACAATATATTAATCCCAAAAAATCATAATAATCTACAATAGTATTATTTGAAGTGTATTATCAGTTTTCCTAGTTTCCTAGTTCATACTGCCAAATTATAAAACTTAAATTTTAATTCACAATAGTTGAATTCGACATTTAAGGGCACAAATGAAACTTAAATTTGGATGATTAAAATATAAATGTGACATCTGCATCGTAGTTTAGGATTAAGGGAGTAGATCGCTTATTCAAAGCCATTTCCATTTGTCATCTGCTTGAAGAAAACAATCACTTTCTAGTGTTATTTTCGATATGGTTAAGATATTCAAAAAGAGACAACAGGATGAAGAGAGGTCTAAATTAATTTTCTTAACATCCTTGGCTAGCATCTCTATTATACAGCTCAAATACGGTGCAGTTTGGGCAAAAACAAAATCTTAAATTGCGTTTCGGTAAAGTAACCGATAAAAAATTCAGCTTTTCCAATTAAATCGAACTTAATCGAAACGATTTCATCAACGGTGCTAAAAATGGCAGGCTATTCAAAATTAAACATTTTTTTAGTTCATTAGCAATAAATTCGTTAATTTGGTGAAAATTTTAAATTCGAAATTAGACAAAATGAAGGTGATCATTTTTATGAAGGTTTGTTTAATTTAATTCTAAAAAAAATATCGGAAATTCAAAAAAAACTCAATTTCACAATTTGATCCGAAACTGGGAATTGACTTTTTCTGGGAACCAGGGCTGCTTTACCTGGGACTCAAGGTTGACACACTGTTGTGACCGGCTCGGAAAAGATCTCGATATAGCGCGCAATTTAAATTAGTAAATTTAAACAACAAACAATTGTTTAAAAAAACAATAAAAGCAATTATGACATAACCAATTAAATTTAAAGCTAGATAATATACAGGGGAATGATTCTATGAATGTTATGAGAACGTCATTCCTCGGGGAAATAAGTTACAAATTTAATTTTTTTGGAATATCTGAAATTTGACAAAATTCTACAAAAATTTTCAAAATTAAGAAAAATTAAAAAAAGTCATTTTTGCCAAAGCCCTATTTTTTTAATATTGCACTTTAATTTAATTGAAAGGCTGCCAGACGTTCAAACTATTAATGTTGTTTGTCAAGGTGGCAACCTTGAGAACGAAACGACACAGACACACAACTCTAAACAGAGTGTGTAAAGAAAGTGCGCGTATATAAATTAAAAATTTTCGACAAACTTATTGTTCATAATATCAATGCAGACAACTATAAGACTTATGTGCAACTATCAAAGTTAAATCCCACCGCTTGAATTCGACTCAAAAGTAAGCAACATTTGCATTCAAACAAAATGTTTATGTTTTTGCCTGTGTGCGGTATATGATGTGTGTGTGTGTGTGTGTGTGTGAGTGTGTGTGCGTGTGTAAATAAACAGAAGACACTCCCGGCTCTTGATTAGAATCCTATAAAAATTCAAAGCCGCCTTGGACTCTGCTAGGCCAGTAAAGCAAAAGTAAAAATAAGAAAATGAAAATGGAAATGAGAAAATGGCTTGCAAATTATTTATCGTTCTCCCCTCCCTCCCCAACAACAATAAGAACATTAATGTGCGGCTTTTTGTTGTTGCTTTACACACTTTCCCAACATTGTCAGACTTGGCTGCTTTTTCATACATTTGCATATTTTATTGTGTATTTTATTTTTTTGGACATGTGTATGTGTGTGTGTTTGTGTGTGTGTAGCTCAAAAGTTCTTGCAGCTTGTAAAAATCGATAATGTGCGCAGCGCAGCAGCAGCAGCGGCGCAGCGTCGACGCTTGTTTATTTTATGCTTCGTCTGCAATTTGCAGCCCTTTCTCCTCTCTCTGCACTGCTGTGCTCTGCAACCCTGAATGCCCGCACACAGATACATTCACAGACACACACACACACATATATATTAAAACTATGATTTAAAGCTGAGCTCTCAAATTGACACTCTCTCTCTGTCTGTGTGTCGGCATCTCGCTCGCACTTTCCTCGATCATTGACTGATAGTGCGAAATAAAGAAATGCGTTGAAAACAAAACGAATAAACGAATCGAAATGAAGTGAAATGAAAAGTAATTCACTTGCATTTTTATATCTTCATATTTAGCACATTCTTCTTCTTCTTCCTCTTCTTTAGCACAATGTGCAAATATTGAGGTGGTTTTTATTGAAAAAGAAAACAGCACCAAAAACAACAACAGTTAATCCAATTAACAAAAATGAAAGATAAAGAAGAATAAGAACAGTCAAGTCGACTTGTGTATGCTCTACATTTAGAAATCAGTCATCGCAAATAAGAAAAATGCGTGAAATCAGATAAAATTAATTTAAATGATTTAAATATAAAAAAAAATAAAAAAAAAAAATTATAGTTTGAATAATTAGTTGAGTAATAATTATAAGAGTAATTTTTCAATTTCTATCATACAAATTTAAAATAAAAATTATATTCCGAATTCGAAAATAAAAATTAATAATTTTTATATATATTTATTATTAATTAATTGGTGAAAAAAGTCAATTTTATTAATTTTTATATATAAATATAAGAAAGTTTATGCGTATTTGGTTTATAATAATATAATTTTTAAAGAACATTTGAAAGGGAGAAATGCATGTGAATAATGTAGAAAACAATAAGTTGAGTAAGAGTCATTTTTCAATTTCTAAGATAAAAATTTAAAATATATAAATTATATTCCGAATTTGATATAAAACTTAATTAATTCACAATTTTTGTATTTAAATTATAAAATAAAACATATTAATTAATAATTCATTGCTGAAAAAAGTCAATTTTAATAATTTATATAAGAAAATGTAGTTATTTTTATAGAACAATTAAAAGAGAGAAATGTAGGAGATTAAATTTGAATTAACATGTTCAAATTAATGATGAATTTTTGAAAAATATTTCAACATTCATCATAAATAAGACAATTTTAGCTAGAGTGTGAATAATGGAGGCGATCAAATTTGAATTTGAATTTAAATGTAAGAATTATGCCAATAAAACAAGGCAGATGGAAAGTTTGTAATGCTTCGTCTATTCCCGCAATGTGGCACTCATTTTTTGTGTGGCACTGTCAGCAGTGCAGCCAAAGCAACGGCTTCAGTCTCAATGGTTGTGCGTTTGGGTCAAGACGTGTCTTTTTCATTTTAATTGGGGAGTGTTAATCTATTAGCTACATAGTTTGGATGCCATGCACTAAACACACATAATGCAAATTGCAGCGTTAGCCAAAAATGTCTTCACTGGAGCAACAACAACAACAACAACAGCAACAGCAGAAGCGACCAACGTTGCATTTAACAACGGATTCCGCAGCTGGAACTGGAACCGGAACTGGAACTGGAACTGGAGTTGAGACGGCCATGTCGGGAGTGGGAACGGGAACGGGAACGGGAGTGGGATGTTCACCGGCAACGACACCGTTGGGCAGCGGTGCTGGATTCCTGCCGGACATGCCACAGTGGAAAAAGGATTTGATACAGCGACGAAAGACAAATGTGGCACGAACAAATGCAGCCGCCAGTTCGCCAACGTCCACAGCTGATGGCAGTTGCATGGCTTTCACTGAACCTGCAGGTGAGTCTACTACACTGATAAAAAAAGAATGACCAACTTCTAAAATCTTGAACATTCATCTTACATAAAATAAGACCATTTTAAGACCAAACTACTAATACTTAATATAAGAATTAAAATCTTTAATTGTTCGGAAAATATTATATGAATATAGGTAATTCTCTACACTGATAAAAAAAAGAATGATCAACTTCTAAAATCTTGAACATTCATCTTACATAAAATAAGACCATTTTAAGACCAAATTACTAATACTTAATATAAGAATTAAAATCTTTAATTGTTCGGAAAATATTATATGAATATAGGTAATTCTCTACACTGATAAAAAAAGAATGACCAACTTCTAAAATCTAGAACATTCATCTTACATAAAATAAGACCATTTTAAGACCAAATTACTAATACTTAATATAAGAATTAAAATCTTAAATTGTTCGGAAAATATTATATGAATATAGGTAATTCTCTAATGTCAAATGCGACATTGTGAAAAAAAAATATTCCCAGACTTTATTTTATTTTAACAAAAGGCGAAACTTATAGCTCTTGGCTAGCACTATAATTGGTGCAAAGAATGATTTTGGGCAATTGTTCATTTTCAAGATATTTACAAAAATCCAAGAAATTCGCACGCGGCTCATACAGAAGTCACTTTTTCGGTGACCAGTTCAAACACCTAATTCAGCGAAACCAGAACGAATATTTTAACGCAATTAATTTTAAAATGTTATGTTATGCTATTTCTTAACAATGGTTTTTAATTGATTTTAAAATATGAGGTAGTTTTTTTAAAATTTAATTTTAATTATTTTCGCACGCGACATTTTGTTCCATCAAACTTTTTATGTTTTTTGTTTACTTCGTATGCAATATATATTAACTTTCTTCATCAATATCTAGTTTTATGAACAGAATTGATGTGTTTTCTTTGCATTATTATCAACTTTTTAATGCTGGAAGAGAGATTTCATTAAATAATCATTTTGGCAGTCAATTTTGAAGAAAACAGGCAAAAATACAGAAAAACTGAATTCATTCAAAGATGCAGTCGGTTTGGTCATCCGAGTTAATTAATTCAGGTGTGAATTGCTTAAAGAAGTAACTTGAAAATGTTGCTGGACGAAAATTTCACAAGATGTGAGTTTATGATCGTTTTTTTGATTTTTGCTGCGGTTGACACTTCTGTGAAAATGCCCATATGTCATATTTTCATGTTTAATCAATTGTTTTCCCGTGGCGCTCTATTTAGAGTCGCGGCTTCAGTTTGAAAAAAACAAGCGCGGATTCGAATCCCACTCTGGCTAAAAAAAAAACAAATATGTTTAAAAAAAACACCAAAGCAGGAAAAAATGTTTTAGTATCAAAATAGAAAACAACAATAAAAAAATAAATTGAATTGTTTGGCGACTGATTAATAAAATATTATAAATATAAAACCTGCCTTATTTTTTTGTATTTTGGTCTAAAAAATGCGTCGAGAACATAAAATTCTTAAATTTAGAAAACACATCTTGATTTTAAGAACATTTCAAAAAAGAATAAGTTCTTGATTTAACACCAAACAGTCTTAAATACTCAAACCAAAAATAAAAAAATAAGGCAGGTGTTTTAAACTTTAAACTTATTTTTTTTTTTATATGTATACTTTTTTTGGATTTTCTTTTTTTTTTTTATATCCCTATTATATGTTTTTTCCTTGGCTAGAGCGGATTTCGATCCCTCGACTTGTTATAAATTAAAGAGCTGCGAATTTTTTGATTAATATTCTTAGATTTATTAATTTGGTCTTAGAATTGTCTTATTTTAAGAACAAAATATTTAAGATGAATGTTCTTGATTTTAGAAGTTGGTCTTTTTTTTCAGTGTAGACTTTTAACCGGTTCACGGCGATTGAAATAATCACTGTGAACAATGAAAAGAAAGATCGCTTCAAGCGAATACACCTGAAGTATGTATGTGTGTGTGTGTGTGTGTGTGTGTGTGTGTGTGGTATCGATATCGATTCATGAAATCGCATAAGTGTCGAGTTGAATAAATTGCGAATGCAGCTGCTGCTGTTTAATTAGCCACGTTAATGTGAGCAATAAAGGAAAAAAAAAATAAAATATAATAATAATAATAATTATTATCGACAGCTGTTTCGTTTACTGTTATTTCACCTGTCAGCTCAATACGCATGCATCTGTTATGCTATCGACTATCGATTACATGACACACACACAGGCACATTCACATTCCTAGTTTATAAGGCAGCTAAACCGGATTTAACCAAAATCGTTTTGTCAAACAACTTTTTTTTTAGTTGTCACTTAATTGTGTTTTGAATATTGAATTGAATATTTGGCATATTGTAGAGTTGTTTAATGACACTTATTAGCTGATTTTGTAATAAATTTCAAAGAGATAAGTTTAAAAACACTTTTTGCGTTCAAGGACATTCAAAAGGCAGTTTTAGTCAACTCGTTTTCATGATGATCGTTTTCATGATTAAGCCGACGTATAAACATGGTAACGGAGACACAGCAAACAAAACAGGGTTGTTTTTGTTGTGTCGACTTCCTTATCAGAATCAAACTTTATCAATTGATAATTAGTGGCCTGTGTTTAGACATGTCTATTATTACTCTCGTATTATTATTGACTAAATATTTCACATAGTTCTATTCTTTTGCGCTTCATATAATCATCATAATTTTTTGTGTGTTTCTCTCGTTTCTTGCAATTTGTGATTTGCAGACTCAGGTGCGACTGACGCCATTGCAACTGCAACAACAACAATAACTAGTCAACAACAACAACAACAACAATTACTAAAACGAAATGTAAGCCAAACAGCAGCAGAGGAAAAGTCTGAGAAATGTTTTATTGGAGCTGGAGGTCATCAGACGCTTCCAGCAGCAACAGCAGCAGCATCAGCCCAAAGTACCCAACAACAACAAGGTAAAGACTTCACCACAGTCTTTTCAACAGAAACGTCAGCATCAGCAGCAGCAGCGGCAGCAGCAGCACCAATACCAAAGCAGCGATCAAGTTTATTTAATACAAGAAGTCAATCAACTGGCAAGGAGCAAGAAGAGATTCTAAATTTGGATAGCAGAGAGCGAGAGCGAGAGAGAGAGCGAGAGCGCGCTGCGTTCGGAGAGCGTGACGTTGAGGTGAATAGCATTGGCATGTTGAATAGCAGCCATAATCGTAAATGCCACTCTCGCGGCAGTGGTGAAGTTGAAACTGGCACAGCGACAACTGGAGCATTAACAGTGCTAGGCAACAACAATATCACCACTACCATCACCACCACCACGGAGAGTGGTAGCAGCGACGGTGGCAGCGACGGCGGCAGCGGAGCAAATGTGAAACAAACGGCGACATCGTCGTCGTCAGCAAATCAGTTGCAAACGAAATGCAAACTTGGACAGAGCGTCGTCGGTGCTGAAGCAGCAGCAGCAACAACAACAACAGCAACAACAACAGCAGCAACATTGGCAGCGATCAACCATCAAAATATTATTACGACAATTACAGCCGAAAATAAAAATTGTAAATCGAAAATATCTGATAAATTGCAAAGCAACAAGTTTATACAAAATCAGCAACAACAACAACAGCAGCAACAACAACAACAACAGTTGGCCGCATCGCCCACAAAAGTAGCGGTAAAAACAACAATGGTCGCCATGCAAGAAATGAAAAAGACAACAACACAAAATGGCCAACAACGTCATCATCATCATCATCACCTCAATCATCATCATCATCATCAACATCATAATGTGAAGCAGAATGCTGAAACAACAGACGTTGATGTCGACGTTGGCGTCGGCGTTGGCGTCGGCGTCGCTGCCTTGCCTACGACAGATCACAGCGAGGATTTAAGTTATGGACCCGGCATCGTATCCAAACTGCGCTGCCGCTACCTCAGTCTGGCGCTGCGCTGCGAGACGCGTCAGCAGAGCCAGCAGCAGCGACTGCAGCGCTCCACGAGTTTAAATACGCTGCTCGATCGCAACGAGGATGAGGATGAAGAGGAATTGAATAATGTTGTTGTTGTCACAACACCCACAGCAGCAGCAGCAGCAACAACAGCGGCAGCAACTGTTGCTGCTGTCACTGGCAGTGGCAGAGACGTTGGCGTCGCTGTCAGCAGTCGCAGCGCAGCTCCTCCTCCCATTTTGGGCGTAAAACCAACAGCGATTGCAAGTGGTTATATTAAAAGTGTCAGCGTTGTACAACAACAACAACAGCAGTTGAAGCAGAAGCAGCAGCAGCAGCAACAACAACAACAACAGCAGCAGCAGAGTGTTAACGGTACACGCTCGCGGCATTTTAAGAGGGGGAATGAGGTGATGAAGCGTGCGCGATCCGTTGAAGCGCTGCTCTGCGAGAAGTCGCCTGGAACACGCAGCGTGCCAGCTATCAAGCAACAACAACAACAACAGCAACGGGAGCAGCAGGAGCAACAACAACAACAAGCAGTGCTGCCTCTGTCACCATTGAGGATAAAATTCATAATGCCAGAGAGCGTCTGCACAGCGGCACCGATGCTGCACCCCCAAGCGTCTCACCTCGATCATTGATGACACGGAGCGTCCGCCGCCAGATTTGGTTAAACAAACGCTTAAAATGTTTGAGGCCAGCGCCAATCGACGTCCGCGTGCGGCGCAGCGCAGCAACGGCGTCGGCGGCGTTGCGAGCAAAGTTGCCAGCTATAAATCGATAATTGCAGAGCAAAAGCCAAGCAGCAACAAAGTGGGAGTAACAGGAGGAGCAACAGTAGCAGGAGGAGGAGCAGCAGGATTAACAGGTGGAGCGGCAGGATTAACAGGTGGAGCAGCAGGATTAACAGGTGGAGCGGCAGGATTAACAGGTGGAGCAGCAGGATTAACAGTTGGAGGAGCAGCGTTCGCTGCATCAACGCCGCTCTGCAAGCAGCGCGCGCCGGCAGCGTTTGGAAATGTTGTGCCCGATATAATACCGAGACAATTGGAGACATTTGATTCACCGGTATCGACGCTTAGCAAAATGCTGGGACGCATGCAGCTGGAGACGGCAGCGACGCCAGCGTCGGCAGCAGCAGCAGCACAGACTGAAGTGGGTGGTGGGGGTGGAGTTGAGCGATTAGTCAGCGATAAACGATCGCAGGCAGCAAACGACGACGACAACGACAACGACGACGACGACGATGAAGACGAAGTCAACAACGAAGTGAACGATGATGACGTCGACGTCGCCGACGACGTTGACAACAACGACAACAATGATGAAGGCGGCGACGGCAACGGCGACGATGTTTGCAATGGCGATAAAATGGGCGCGGCAGGCGATAAGTTAACGCAGGCAGCGCTGCCAGCGCTGGATGAGGCAACGACAGCAGCAACGGCAGCAGCAGGAGGAAACGTTCAACGCTCATTCGCGGCTGCTTTGCAAGAGAATGCGCACGTTGTGTCCAGCAGCATTAATAACAAAATCAACAAAAAGCCAAACAACGATACTGTATTAACAACAACAACATCAACAACGACAACAACTAAACAAATTGGTGTCATACGACCACTTTTGAATCAGGCAGCTGGTTCCGGTTCTGGTTCTGGTTCTGGTTCCGGCATACCATTAACAAGTCGCGAAATTGAAAAGAATCGCATTAATGAAATGAAAAAATCAACAGCCCTGGCCGCCGATGCAGCCCTGGCCGCTGCCGTCGCCGCCGCTGCTGCCGCTGCCGCAGCTGCTGAGAGCAGCACTAGTCTGGATACCGTGATAAAGGATGCAAGCGAAACGGACGCTGCCTCGGCCTCTGCCGCTGCCTCCGCCTCTGCTGGCATCTCACCAATCTGGCCACATTTGCGTAAGCGTCGACAGCCGACCACAGCAGGTGGCAACGCGTCAATTGGCGGCAATGCGATTGGCCATGCGGACAACAACACCTCCATGGTGTTTAATTTCTCCAAGAGCACCAAGGAGGTGCCCGATTATATTGAAAGCGATGTTGTGATCTACAGAAGGAAACGGGAATTGCCAAAGGTAAGTGCAAATACAACAACAACAACAACAATAAATTCACCTCACCCTTGTGACCAGCTGTTTGTCAGTCTGTTTGTCTGTCAGTCTGTCTGTTGTTCTTATCAAACAGCAAACACAACTCAATCCCCCCCCACCCCTCGACTACATATGTGCATATGTATGTATGTATGTATATTCACCACGGAATGTGGCGCCGTTGCGCATTATTCATGCTTATTTTCATTATGAATTATTATATTTTCTTCTTAATCTTTGCAAGCCCCCCTTACACATACACACACACACACTCATACAATACCAGGGCCCCAAATACACACATTTTGTTGCTGCCATATATGTATATGTATGTAAACAAATATGAAACAAAGCGCCCACCAACAGAGAGAGAGATTGAGAGCGAGAGAGCGCAATTTTGGAAAGTTTAACAAAAGCAACAAAAAAAATGTTAAGAATGTCAAACTTACTTTGTTTGTGCTCTCTTTTTATTAATTTTCCCATGGCCATTATGATCGTTTCAAGGTAGATGTTTCATTTAATCAATCACTTTAATTAGTTAGTCATTAATAAATAATCGATCGCCATGTTTTGTGTAGAAATTTTGTAGAAAGAGCAGCTGTGAAATGCAATTCCTTTTATGCGCTCACTCTCTCTCCCTCTCTCGCTTTATTCGTGACGCGCTCTCTCACTTACTCACTGTACAACGATTTCCGCGTGACCTTCTAAATGTGTGAGTGTGTGAGAGAGTGAGAGAGTGTGATGCGTCTCCCCAATGGGAGTAACCATATAAGCGCATGTTTTGTAAGTGTGTGTGTGTGTGTGTGTTTGTAAATTGCATGCTCTGTTTGAGAGCATCTTTAATTAATCGATTCATCGATCAATGCAATTTATGCAAATGTACGCTGATTAATTTTTGTATGCCCTCAAAATGTACATACATACATACATTTATATATATGTATATGTATATTGAGATATCCATACATATTCCAGTTGCTTTGTTTAATATTAAAAAACATGTTGGTTGCTTTTGCAATTGGGAAATTCCTCTTTCCACTGTCTCTGCGTTCTCCTGCGATTGCATTGCAAAAACCAGTTCTTATGTATGTATGTGTACACACTTCTCACACACACACACACATGTGTACATACATAAGTATGTATGTATGCATGTCTACCATATTACGATATTTCTTCGTTGTTCTTTGCTTCCTGCTGCTGTTATATAAAAACATACAGTTAGTCCAAAAAGTGTTTTGACAAATTACAAATTTACATATTGGTTTCTTTATTTTTAAGCATTGCTAAATTTCATGTAAATTATTATTATTTTTCTTAACTTGTTCTAAAAAACCAGAGACAAGAATAATAAAATAAGGAATAAAGCAAAAAGTCATACAAAAAATACTTTTGATTTGGTCAAAGCACTTTCTTGACTAATTGTAGATGTTCATAAATACTACAGTCATTGACAAAAGTACAACAAGCAATATGAATTTGACATTTTATCATAGCTTTTGATCTGATTAGCCTTGTTTTTTTATTTTTTGCACAAAATGCAAGTCTGCAAATTAAATACAATTCTACTGAGAATATATTGATTATTATATATTGTTTATTATAAAACAAAATGAGTTAATCAAATGTTAAGTTCGTTGTCTACATTTTTTTTAACTTTCTTTACAACAGTAGAATTACCAATACTTTTGTCCATGACTGTATATGTACATTTATATCTGAATATATATATACACTTACCGACATATTTATGTACATAGACTGAAGGCAGACAAAGATATTCTGACTGTTGCAGTGTTGGAGTTGAAGTGTGGTGTGGTGCGGGGGGAGTTCAACTGGAGCTAGTGGTGAAATGTGGTGAAGTTGCTTGCGGTGTGTGGGGAGGTGGGATAGGCGCATTGGGTGCACAGCTGTTTTAACGCAATCATGTTGAATAAAAGACGCTGCGCTGCCGCCGCTTTACTCTTGGCAAATTCACCTTGGGTCTCACCACAAAAGAGCCTCCTCTCTTTCTCTCTCCCTCTCTCTCGTGTTTCGTTCTTTGGCTTGCGTGCAAAAATATAACAAGCGCGCGCGCACGCTCTCTGTCTCTCGCTCAGTCTACAGTGGCTCCCAGCTTATTTGACCCACTATTACTTGTAAATTTACATATATCAAATATTTTAAAAGTTTAATCGACAGTTGAACAAAAATAAAAACATTTCTTAATAATTGTTAAACACAAGCCAAGCACTTTTTGCAATCAAAAAAATTAAAAATAACTTTTATTTTATAGCTTTGATATTCAAAACAAAAATAACTCTTATTATACAACATTAATATTCAAAATCAAAAATTAGTGTTATTGGAATATCATATTTATATGGTTATTTATTTTTATTTACAACTAAGCAAAACAAATAAATTATCTTTGATTTATACGTAAAAAACAAAACATAGTCAACATTGTTGTAGTGGATCAATTATGCTGGGAGCGACTGTTGGCCAACAGACGCTGGAAAACTCGTTTTGTGCTTTTTTTTGTTTTGTTTTTATACATACATATGTACATATTTTTTTTTTCTTGTTTTGCCGCTCTCCGGCACTGAACTCAATTTTGTCAATTCTTTTTTGATGTACAATTCTGGTCGGTCGCTTTTGCCTTGTGTTGTTGTTGTTCTTGTTGTTGTTCTTGTTGTGGTCTCTTTATGTTTCAGTCATTTTGTTGTTGTTGTTATCTTTGCCTGAACTTTATTATCTGTTGTTGGTTGTTTGTTGTTGGTATTATATGCCGTTCATTAGGTTCTGTTTCTGACATGGCGAGAAATGGGACAGCTGTGATTCAGAGCGACCTCTTTATATGTATCTCTCTCTCTCTCTCTGCCTCTGTCTCTCTTCATCTCTCTGAGAGTTGATCGATGGGCTTTGTTTTCACTTATCCCGTTTAACCTTTAAATTTAGGAGGAATAATCAAAAAAAAAAAATCAATTATAATGCTTACTTAAAGACTTTTATTTCATAAATCAATTTTAATAATTATTTGTTTAAAATAAAAATTATTATTATTGCTTTTAATTTTTTCGGTCTTTTATAAGAGTGTGATGTTTTTTTTTAAAAGTCTTTAAAGACTTTTATTATTTGATTTTGGATAAAATTCGAATACTTAACATAAACATAAATAACTATTAAGTGTAATTTATAAAATAAAAGTTTTTTTAATTAAAAAATACATAATATAAGTTTATTATATGTAGCTGTTTCCAAAGATATTGTAAATACAAAAAATTTTGTATATTTGAAACACAAATTTCACTTGTTCTTATAGTTGATTTTTTTTAGTATAATTTATGATCAATGATTTTCGATTAAAAAAAGACTGAAAAAAATCAATAATAATAAATATTTATAATTCTTTTTTGTTTAAAACACAAATAATTATAAAATCAAAGTTATTTTCAATTTTCAAGAATAATATAAATTTGGTATATTTGAAACACAAATTTCAGTTGTTTTTATAGTTGATATTATTAGTATAATTTTTGATCAATGATTTTCGATTAAAAAAAAGACTTAAAAAAAACCAAGTTAATAATTATTTATAATTCTTTTTTGTTTAAATCACAAATAATTATAAAATCAAAGTTATTTTCAATTTTCAAGAATAATTTAAATTTGGTATATTTGAAACACAATTTCACTTGTTTTTATAGTTGATTAAAAAAAAAAACACTAATAAATAATAATAATGAAATAAAAGACTGAAAAAAATCAATAATAATAATCATTAATAATTCTTTTTTGTTTAAATCACAAAGTTATTTTCAATTTAAGAATAATATAAATTTGGAAAACTTGTTCACTTGTTCTTATAGTTGATTTTTTTTTAGTATAATTTTTGATTAATAACTAAAATTTTCAATCCCTGAAACTTATTCATATTTTCCCTTTGTTTATTTTTTGTTGTTGTTGTTATTGCAGCCAAATGAGCCTGGCTTCGTCTTGCTGGGCGATTTATCGGTCGAGACATCGACAGACACCGATTACGATGATTATTCCATGTGTCCGCCATCACCATGCGATGTGGAGTTCGAGAATGCGAATATTGTGATCGATGGCAAGTCCAGCATTCGACAAAAAGCCAAAGATTCATCGGTGAGTACCCATTTCACATACAGTTAGTCAAGAAAGTGTTTGCACCAGGGATTAAAACCTTAACCGAAACAGTAACCTTTAACCGATTGAAAACCGATTGAAATTTGTAACCGTAACTGAAACCGTAACCGAAAATATGTTTTCCCACTGTACCGAAACCCATAAATCGAAACTCTTTAAACCGAAATAACCGTTTAGTAACCGTTTCATTTATAAGGGTTAATTTCGGTTACTGAGCAGCTTTGATATCTTTGAGCTGTCATAACTTTGTCAAAAGTCGATCACTTTCCATGCGCAATGTAAATTTAAGCATGATTTTACCTCTAAATTCGTTCTGCATTTAAATTTTGTTAAATTTTGCAAATTTTTGAAAATCGAAATTTTTTGAAAATTTACAGTGTTACCCCTTTATCTTTTTTGATTTTTTCGAAAAATTTCGACTTTTCAAAATGAACAAAATTTAAATGCAGATCGAATTTAGAGGTAAAATCATGCCCAAATTTACATTGCGCACGGAAATTGATTGACTTTTGACAAAGTTATGGCAGTTCAAAGTTATTAAAACTCAGTAAAATCAAAATAATTAAAATTTTCAAACCAAATGAACCATTTATAAGAGATCAAATTATAATAAAATCGACATTACAATGAACTATTCCAGTAACCAGATAACATTATTTTCCAGGCTAAAAGAAGCATTAAGTCTTTTTTCATTTAAAGCAATGAATAACGCTTCTTATTTTGGTCAACCAAAAACCTTAATATTAATTTTTTTTTGTGAACCGAAACCATAACGGTATTTTTAAACCGAAACTTATAAAAAAAAACCGATAACCGTTACGAAACCGATACTTGAAGATTTTGGATAACCGAAAACCGCAAACCTTAATTCGAACATAACCGAAACCGTAACTGAAACCGATATTCGTTTCGGTTTAAATCCCTGGTTTGCACAAAATCGAAATATACATACATATTTGTTTATTTTTTTTATACATAATCAATGAAAGTGATTTTTCCATTTTTGCAAGATAAATTGTGTTAATTTGTGATTTAGTGAAAACACTTTCTTGACTAACTGTATGTCCATTCATTCATAATGCGGAAATGAATCAGGAAATGCATCTGGACTGACCTCAATAAGAAAAAACACAGAAAACCGATGACTAATTTAAATTTCATTTCGGGAACACTTATGTCTCATATCATATAACACTTATATGGTATGGTATGGTATTGTATAGTATAGTATAAGGTCGTGACTAATGCCCACACTCATGTTATGGGGTGTACAAAAATACTTTCGTAGATAGTGTAGGTTCTTTTTTTTAATTTTTTGGTGTTTTCAATTTTACTCAACTGTTCTTTTGTTTTTTTGTTTGCAAAGGATAAGATAAGATTAGTTTGTATGAGTAGGCTACACTGATAAAAAAAAAAGTACTAAGAATTTTGGTCTAAAAAATGCGTCGAGAACATAAAAATCTTAAATTTAGAAAACACATCTTGATTTTAAGAGCATTCCAAATAAGAATAAATTCTTAATTTAAGACCAAACAATCTTAAATTCTCAATAAAAAATAAAAAAATAAGGCGGGTGTTTTAAACTTTAAACTTATATATTTTTTATATTTCTATTTTTTTATAAATATTCCGATTATTTGATTTTTCCTTCATATTGTCTTCATATTAAATATGACATATTTATAATTTCTAATCAATTTAAGATTTTTAATTCTTATATTAAGAACTGCGAATTTTTAGATTAATATTCTTAGTTTTATTGATTTGGTCTTAAAATGGTCTTATTTTGAGAACAAATTATTTAAGATGAATGTTCTTGATTTTAGAAGTAGGTCTTTTTTTTCAGTGTACCAATGGGTTGGTCGGGAACTTAAAACAATCAAAGAATTTCTATGTGACATTATTGTAATGAAATTTGGAATTGTTTCTTATCAGTTTTCAGTTTTCAGATATCAAAATATGCTTGACCGCACCAATAACGATAACGATAACGATAACAATAACGATAGCTATCCAGCATAGTTTTACAGTTTCCCCGTATTTAACTAAGGGGTATATCTATTAAAATAAGTGTGACCCACATTTCACTTTCATTTGTCTCATTTGATATTTTAATCACTGCCAACCAAAAAAAAAAAAAAAGAAAACAAAATACAAAAAGGTTGCCAAACAATTAACAGTAATTATATTGTATCTCATTTTTGCCGTTCGTTTTTTTCTTGTCACATTCTTTTTTGCAATTAAGGGCAAAAATAATCATAAGAAAAATTGAGTTTGAGCCACTTTCATTTCATTCAGTTTTTCTTTATCTTCTTTCGATAAACGTTCTTTGCAGATTAAAATTATGTTAAACTTGTTGACATGTTATTAAGCTGTTAACATTGCATATCTGTTATTATGTTATGTTATTTAGCAGAGAACATTATTTTAAAATCAAATTGCATTCTAAGAATTATTTATTTATTTAAAAGTTACGAAATTACGCTTATTTTTAATTTTTATTTTATTTATGCAAAAAATTAATAATTTTCAATTTTTATTTACAAGTTACGAAATAACACTTATTTTTGATTTATTCAATAAAAATAAAAAATTAAAGTTATTTCTGGTTTTTTATTTTAAAAGTTACAGAGTTATTCCGTAATGTTTATTTAATAAATCAAAAATAAAAGTTAAATTGACTATTTTTAGTATTTTTTGAATCCTTAATATTCGACTTTAAAGGATTTGTGAAGTTTCTTTTGAAAGATATTAAATCGTATATCAAGAATATTTTTTAACTTTGTTAATACAACAATTTAGCTTTTATTTTTGATTTTTAAACTAAACATTACGGAATAACTTATTTAACTTATTTGTAACTATTAAAATAAAAATCAAAAATAAATCTTATTTTTTTTATCAAAAATTAATTTTTAAATAAAAATTGATACATAATTTTTTTTTATATAAAAATGAAAAATACGAATTAAAAAAGATTTATATTATACAAATTGTAAACATAAGTTTTG
The DNA here is from genome assembly GCA_035042165.1 of Drosophila kuntzei. Lineage (NCBI taxonomy): Eukaryota > Metazoa > Arthropoda > Insecta > Diptera > Drosophilidae > Drosophila > Drosophila kuntzei. The sequence continues at coordinate 1,453,214 of JAWNLU010001422.1, forward strand.
AGCTGATAAAGCAAATTAAGAGTAAAATATTAATTTCAGTGTATCGATTTATTTATCCATTCATAACTCTTTTTTTGGGGATCTTTTGCAAAAACTTATATATAGGAAAAAGGTTGGAAAAATACAAAAATGCGTATAAAACACAGGAAAAGTTGTGGTTTTTCTCTAATTTAAACAAATTTTAAACATTTTAAAAAATTGCAAATAAAATAAGAAATTGTAAAATGAATTGGCAACACTGGTTATCCTGATTCTTGACTGAATGTCGCATATCAATTAGCTTTTGTGTGCCAATCGGACAGCGTTGCCAACTAATTCAACAGTTTCGATAATTATTGTAGGGTATTTAATTAGTCTATCAATTGGTTTTAGTTGCTGTATTTATGTTCGTATTTTTTTATTGTCACTTCCTTGTGCGTTATCACATTACTTATTTATTTATTCAGTCGCTGCTATTTATCAAAATGCATTATAAGTGGCTTATGTGGGGTTTTCTTTTAGACAACACTGTGGTCTGTAAACGGAAGGCAGGGATGGAGGAATGGAGGGAGGGGGAGAAGGGGGAGAGACTTCGGTGCGTTTCATCAATTTGATAGATACGAACAGGTTTCTGTATTTATTATAAACTGTGCGGGTATATTAAGTTTGTGAACAATATGTAACAGGCATAAAGTATATATATTTTTGCAAAATTCCACCTGCAAGTGTGTTTACCTGAGGTCAAAAGGTCATGGAATTGATTTATTTGAACAACTTTTTTGTTTCTTAAGATATTTTAACTAAACTTACAGATTATATGTTTGGGACTCTTACATTCTGAACAAAAAGTCGGATTACTATATCATATAGCAACCATAGGAACAATATAAGGCAAATTATCGATTACTATGAAAATTGTTTTTATTTCTTAAGAAATCTCAACCAAACTCATACTAAAGCGGCCAGGGGAGGAGCCCCTAGTAATATATGTATATAAGAGCTGGAGTTCATTTTCAAGTTTTCATTTTCATTTTATCATGTAGCTCTCGTAGTTACGATCAGTCGAAAACAAGTTTTATTAAGAAAAACTTGTTTATTTTTTGAGATATCTCAACAAAACTTACAGAATATGCATTAAAATTGATTTTATACATTCTAACTGAATTTAATACAAATCGGACCACTCTATCGTATTGCTCCCATAGGAACGATCGGTTCAAAATCAATTTTTAGTATGAAAACTTGTTTATTTTTTGAGATATCTTCACAAAATTGACAGAATATGCATTAAAATTGATTTTATATGTACATTCTGACCAAATTTAATTTAAATCGGACCACTATATCATATTGCTACCATAGGAATCCAATCTTTGACCGAGCACAGGGTATTCTACTGTCGAGTGCGCTCCACTGATTCGCTTGTTGATTTTATATATTCAGTATCTAATAATGTTGTTGTTTAATTTTTGTTTTGTGATTGTTTTTAATGCAGTTCCGCGTACAATTCAACGATACGTTAACGTCCACGTTTGAATATCCCTCCGAGGCGTCGCAGACGATTGACGACCCACCCTATGCTGATCCTTATGGCCAAGTTAATAAGCATCATCAGTTGCTCTACGAGGAGCACTTAATATTGCAGCATCATCAGCAACAGCAACAACAACAGCAGCAACAACAACAACAACATCATCATGTAACTGTTGATGAAATAATTGAGCTTCCAACATCCACAACGTCGACGTCGACGGCAGCGTCAGCGTCGGCAGCGACGTCGCATAAAACGTCAGCGACCAGTGCAATGCTGGGGAATTTACCACTAGGTAAGTGACAATACAATCATACACACACACACACACACACACAAACACACACACATATATATATATATACATATATATACATTAGCGTGCAAATTTAAAAATTTTAACCCATATTCGTAATCTACGGTCAATTCTATGTTGTTCTCAACAAAAAAACATGGTTCTAAAATCAATTCCTGCATTTTTTTTTGAAATTTTATATTATCTCTAGTGCTTTTGTTCAAATCCTGACAAAATTGGTATCAATACTCTTGATATTCCCAGGAATTTTAAAACTTCTCAGAATCAAAGGACCAATTGTTCTTAAAACACGATTTTATAAATCGAGTATGTCAAGATAGATTTTAAAAAAATTCGTTATTGATAAAAACCTGTATTTTTTAAGGAATATGAATACACACATATAAAACTAAAAATTTAAAAAAAAAATTAATTTTTAAACTGAAAAAGCGTGGACCAGAAATTGATTGTAGAACTATGGTTTTTTGGTCTTTTATGATTAACAAGCAAACAGTATTAAAAAGCAAAAAGATTTAGCCGTGTCCGTTTGTCAAAAAAAATTGTTAACAACTATATAACATAGTAATCAAAAAATAATAATTTTGATTATTTATTAAAAAAATAGCTATAATTGAAGCTATTCGCTATTTTAAAATTTATTCCCCATTTGCCAATTGCAAAACGCAAAATCTAGCGGGAAAATAACTAAATTGACAACACTGCATCTTAGAATTGACCGTAGATTACGAATTTGGGTTGCCATTTTTTTGTGTAAAAAATTGGATACACCCTAATATACACACATGTGTGTCATTTAAGAGCATGGCTTAAATGTAGGGATGTTGATATTTTTTTAAAAATGTTGATATTTTTTTTAAAAATATTAATATCAATATTTCGATTTGCAAAAAATAATTATATTTTTTTTAAATAAATAAATAAAATAAAGTTAAAAGTAATTTTACTCGATAATAGCGTTGATATTAATATCTGTGTGCGACTTTAAATTTGTCTGGTTTCCACTAATTTTTACTACATTATTGTATCGCATAATTATATCGATATTAATATTATCGCCCAAAAACTATATCTATCGTTATATAGATATATCAACAACCCTACTTAAATGTGCGCTCTTTGCCTGCCTGTCGTTTGCCTGCCCGTCACACTTTCTCTCTCACACTCACACTCACTCTCTATCTACTATGTATATCACTTTTTCTCTCTCTCTTTCTCTTTGTCTCTGTGACTCTCTTTCCATCTCGATATGCCTGTTATCTCTATTTCTGTTCTATGTCTCTCCAAATAAACTATTCGTAGTTATGCTGTGCTCTTGAGTTTTATCCTCATTGTTATCGTTTAACACATTTGCGGGGGAGAATTTCTAGTGATGCCACAACAACAACAACATTAACACCACAAACTCACCTCACACACACACACACACACATACACAATCAATATGCTTTCATATCAATTAGCATTTGCATGCGTGCCAAATAGATTCAAACATGCTGATATTACTATAAGGTGTCGTATTCCCATGCAATAAAGTACCTTAAATCAAATTCACCACAACAACAGTATTCACCACAGCTTCATTTTTGTGCCTTATTTTGCTGCGAACTTTGTGAAGAGTAAGGAACCTATACAACGTTCTTTTCTCTCATCGTGGTGAAAAAAATAAGACTCGAACATAATACAATTTGAACAGAGAGCAGCTGTGGAGATAAAGTCACCTTGTTAGTAAATTCACCTTGAATTCAATAACATTAACACAAACTCACCATACTCACCACACTCACACACATACACACTCTCTCAGCATCCTTTTGTTATCTCTCTGTCTCGCTCTCTCATATCAGTTAGCATTTGTATGCCAATAACAATATTTAATTCGCTACTTTTTACAACAAATTTAATTTACATTTCGTTCTTCGTTTTTTAACATAATTTGTACATTTTGAATAATGGCAAACAAATGTTTAAAAACTAAAATAAATGTACATTTAAATATAGGGGAGCAAAAAGTACATACACTTTGTATGTATCAATTAGCATTTGTCTGCCAATTGAACAGCGTTGCCAACCACATTGAACACTCTCACTCACTTAGCATCCATCCCTGCTCATATATCAATTAGCATTTGCATAACTGCTGGACAGCGTTGCCAGACAGTTAATTAGCATTTGCATAACTGCTGGACAGCGTTGCCAGACAGTTAATTAGCATTTGCATAACTGCTGGACAGCGTTGCCAGACAGTTAACAAAAACAACAACAACAAAAAATTTCTCCACATTACAGAAAACGCAACTGTTACAGTTAACATAGCGATTAACAGAGTCGAAAATGTTGATGTCGCTGCCACTGCCGCCGTTTTGGTGAGAAATGCAACCATGACTAGGGACAGGTTAAGTGCCAGGGCTGCAAGTCATTGCAACGATTGCAACGACAGCAGCTGCTGCTGCGGCTGCTGTTGGCCAAAGTTGCAACAGTCGTGGCAAGTGTTGTTGCCACACGGCAAACAATTGCTGCTAAATTTTCGCAAACTAATTCAGCTCATCAGGTGGGTGCAAGCTCAAGCAGCCAGCTCCCTAAACCGCAAAGCAAAACTACATATATATCTACATATGTACATATATATCAGGGATGAAAGCACTTATCGATAACCGATAAAAATTTAGTGACCACAACTGAAACCCTAAGCAAAATAAAACATTCTTATTATGCCGAAACGGTAAAAATTTATTAATGTCGAAATTACCGATTAGTAACCGATTCATCTGTAATGGTTAATTTTGTTTTAATAAAGCTTTAAATTCAATCATTTTTCAACTAATTTTGATTTTAAATTTAAATTAAATTTCAATATTGATCTCATTAAATAGATATTTTTGGAAATCAATGAATTCTTAAATTTAAATGAAATTTCAAAATTAATCTTATTAAATAAATAGATATTTTTCGAAATTAAATATAAATTAATTTTAAATATTGATCTCATTAAAAAGATATTTTTTTAAATCAAAGAATACTTAAATTTAAATTAAATATTACTATTAATCTTATTAAATATATATTTATTTATTTACTGATCTTATTAAATAGATATTTTTCGAAATCAAATTTAAATTTGATCTCATAAGATAGATATTTTTTGAAATCTTGTTTATATGTATATTAACGTTTTCTAATATTTTGATAACTAGTAACGTTTTTTGTTGACCGAAATCATACCGTTATTTCGAAATCGTAACAGGTTACGAAACCGATATACAAATATTTTACGTAACCGATAACTGATAACCGATTACCGAAAAATGTGAACAAACTGATATATTGATACCCTGATATATATTTATATATATGCTATCTATAGACCGTTCCGTGCCGCCCCCTATTGCCCCCCCTTTTTGCCCACGCCCTTTGCACATACAATCCACACAATACAATCCACAATTGAGGGTGATTTCTTTTTGTTTTCTGAATGTATAAAATGCGAATGACGCGTATATTTTGCAGATTACCCAAGTTTAGGGAGGGGTATTATGTTGCAACAACCGCCACACAAGCAACAGCAACAACCGCAACAACAGCAACAACCGCAACAACAGATGAAGGAAGATGCAGGATCAAGGAATCCGCAACGTCGTCGTCGAGCATCGGTTCTAATGAAGCCACAATATGCGTGCTTTCTGCAAAATGATGCAGTACAGCAACCAATGCAACAAATGCAACAAATGCCACGCAAAGCTGCCTCCTTTTCGCACTACTCGCTGCAGCAGAGTAATTATCAGACAACAACAACAACAACGAGTGCTAACAGTAAAAGAAACAACAGCTCATCCAATTTCAATTCCAATTCCAATTCCTGCTGCAACTCGTTGAGTCGCCGTCGCGCCAGTTTGCCAATTACCAGCAACCAATTGTCGCCCTCCTCTTCCTCCTCCTCCTCCTCCTCTTCCTCCTCCTCCTCTTCCCACTCGTCGCTATCGCTACCGAATGCATCCACAACTTTGCTGCAGGCACGCATTCCAGGCAACACGCTCTACTATGTGTGATCCTACGCCTCGTCACGTCGCGGAACTCCAAAAAGTCCTCAACAAAGCTGCTTATTACTCGTTACTCGTTACTTCGTACACCTCCCGTCCGTCCATCTATGTCAACGAAACGTAGGCAAGAAATTAAACAATAGTTTTTTTGTAATTTACACCCGCTCCTCAATAAGCAACGCGTACTCGCTACTCGTTACTTTCAACACGCTATGGTACTGGCCCCAATTACCCTACAATTGAGTTCTCGTCACTCGCTGCTCCCATGAGTTCTCCTTATTCGTGTACTCATTACTTTAAACACGCTATGGTACTGGCCCTAATTACCCTACAATTGAGTTCTCGTCACTCGCTATGGTCATGGACTTTACTGCTCCCATGAGTTCTCGTTAGCTCTAATTACCACAAACCCGCTACTCGTTGCTCGCTATGGTATCTGGCTCTAACTACCTCAATTGTGAAATCTTATTACTCGCTAATTGCTATTGTACTGGCCCAACATACAACTCGTTACTTTAAATTCGCTATCGTTCCGCCGTTAATTACCCCAAATGAAGAGTTCTCTTAATTCGTTACTTGCAATGGTAATGGACCTAACTACATGCGCTCTCGTTAATTTATACTCGCTATTATACTGGTATTGGCCCTCATTATCCCAATCTTGAGTTTTCGTTATTCTTTACTTTGTACTCGCTAGTGTTCCCTTTACTCGTTACTTGGTATTGTACTGACCACAACTCGTTACAGTACTTTTCCCCCAATAACCCCAATTAAGAGTGCTACTTACTTATTGTGATTCTGGACCCTAGCTACTCCATGAGTTCTCGCTACTTTACACTTGCTGTGGTACAGACACTAATTATTCCAATCAAGAGTTCTCGCTACTCGTTAACACTAACTATCCCAAATCATGATTTCTTGTTACTCGTTACTCGCTAAATGTTACTCGCTACTCGTTACAAATATATATATATACAGGGCTGGCTGCTCTTCCCTTGACTCTGCTTGTTAACTTGATATTGACATCAAATCGAAAGCTGTAAACCCCTCTACACACACACACACACACACACAGACAGTCATCCACACACACACTTATAAATAGTAAATAAATAGTTTTACTCGTTGTAATGTTCTATGTACATACATAAAAAAAAGAAGCTTTTTTCGTTGGTGTGGCTTCATTGCTGTTAATACTTGCAGCGATCTGGCAACACTGTCTGCTCATTAAGTTGGCTGCGCTTGGCATTTAACATAATTAATTGTAGCTGTATTTTGAGTTGTAGCTGTAATTTTATCTGTATCTGTCTTTATCTTTCTTTATCTGTAGTTGTAATTTGTAGCTATAAAATTCTACTATTTTACTACATATATATAATATATATACTACATATTTATACTAAATTCAATTTTTCATTTTATCTTTTGTATTTTTCTCGTTCTCGTTTCTCCAAAACAAAAAAATTCTTTTCTTCTCTCTCTCTCTCTCTCTTTCTCTATTTGTTGTGTTTTACTAATTTCTTTTGCAGATATTATTTAAAACTAAATAACAGACAACTAAGCAAATACTTTTGAAATAATATCTATATAAAAACTGATCAACAACAATATAATATTTTGAAATGATTAACGACAAAAGAAAATAAATAATAAATAAAAAATAACAAATATCTAATTGAAATATTTGTAAAGATGACAACCAGGCAGCCAATCAAACAATCAATCAATGAATCAATCGATCAATCAATCAATCAACACCAATACCAAACCAAACTAAAACTATGCTGAGCTTCTGGTGATGGTTAAACAAATCCAAAAACCAATCCAAAAACTAATCGCCAATTCATATTAACTTCTTAAGGTAACTAACACCCCCCTACCCCCCCCCCTCCCCCCACCCTAAACCAATTATTGTAGTTATTTTAATTTCTCAAAATTTGCACATTAACCAACACTGTTCTGTTGTGTGCTTCACAAAATTCTTGTACTAACCCGAAATTTTTGAAAATAAAATTTAAATTCTATAAATATTAACAATGAATTAAAAATTAAAAATTGACCTTCGATTTTCAGGCTCAACTGCGCTGGGTTTTTATACGCCCGTCAAGGCCTCCCCCATGGACAGTCTCTTCCAGCTGGGCGTTACCCGGTACACGACGTCCGAAAGCGGAAACGGAAGCGGAAGTGGAAGCGGAAACGGAAGCAGCAATGGCAGCCCAACATCCAATGGCGGCGCCTCCTTTAATGCCAATGGAAATGGAATTGGCAGCATTGTCGGCATAGGCGAAGGACTCATCAAGGCAGATCAGAGGGAGGAGGAAACGGAAACGGAGACGGAGACGGAACAAGATTATCATCTGTCGTCGGGGGGGATTGTCTATAGCGAGGGTACCCAAAAGACCGATTTATTGTACTGAATGCAATGCTTATACATACATATATCTATATACTATATACATATATACACATATATATTTATAGATATATTATTTCTAAGTTGTAGGGCTAAAAAACAAAAAAAAAACATACGACATTTGTACAACAACAGAAACATTTGCAAAAATCAATTCAAATTTTTTTTTTTTTTTTTTGATATATTGCATATTATAAATAATATACATAAATACTACTATATATTATTATAATTATTAATATTATGATTGTAATTGTATTTTGTGGCAAGTGCATTTGCATTTGTATTTCATATATCTACACACACATATTTTTTTTGTACGTCTATACAATACTATATATATATATATATTTAACAAATATACTTACTTATGATTGTGTACTTTAAAAACAAAACTAAAATGAATAAGAAAAGTAAAAATCTAATTGTAAACACCGAGGTTGAGCCACTGGTAAATTAAAAGCCACATCAGGCCCCGTTGTGGAGTATTAATAAACCATAAGCATTAAGCAAACAAAATTAACAATATGTGAACAACTTTTTCGTCAGATTAAATTTCCCCTCTCAAACCACTCAAAAAGACTCCCCACCCCCCTTCATTAAAAGAAAAAAAGAATGTAAACATTTGCCTCATAATTATTACATACATACATTAGCGTCTATTTAATATTTTTTACTATTGTATTCCATAAAATGATAAAATTAATATAAACACATAAAAACAAAAAATAAATCGTGACCAAATTCAAATATTCAAATCAGCTGACGCAGTGGCAACGCTGCACGCGTAAAACTATCGATGGTGGGCGCCATTCGAGGGCTTCGATAGTTTTGGCGCAATTCGTTATCGATAGTACTGGTGCTTAAAAAAATAACGCCATTTAAATTAAACATAGATGCAACACGCTGTCGTCACCATTTAATGCGCCATCTTTCGTCTGTTTCTGAAACATAAATACGCCACCTTTGATTTTGTTATAAACGATGTTAAACGAACCAGCAAAAGAACTGAACTATATGTATGACCTACAATCAGAATGTTGTGAGTTTGGGAGAAAAAGTTGTACAATTTAATTTAGTCCGAAAATTCAAAATTTCTCAAAATTATTGAAATTCCAAAATAAATATATTTTGCAAATTGATCTGAATATGGGAGCGGAGCTTTTCAAGGAACCAAGGCTGCCACACCGTTTTCTAGAAACCAAGGCTGCCACACTGTTCAGTGCTGAAAGACTGAGGTCCACAAAAAATACAGAGACTTTTTGTTTGACTTATTTAATTTGTGTAAATCAAAACGGAAAGTTATGCCTAAATCATTTGAACAAGACGCAAGCAGCTAACGGTTGGCCTAGTGTATGTGGAAATGCAAAATGCAAACTCCCTTCGTTGGAAGAGTATTACTTTTAACCTTAGTTGACATTGAAATGTACCCGCTAGAGGCGGAGACAGTGCGTCGACGTCGACGTCTGTCTGCTCTGTCTGTCTGTGTTGTGTTGTGTGCTAGAAAAGGAGAACAAGCCAAGAAAAAGTGCACCTACTATTTGTATGATTGTGAATGACACATGTGCTTGAAGACACCGCGCCTCCAATTTAAATTAAAAAAGAAACTGAGAAAAATGAATGCAAATGATAAACGCTAAGCGAAATTGAAACTCACTCTGCGGGAACAACAATAACATACACGCAAGCAAAGCAGCGACGCCGACTGCAGGCAAGGAAGACGCAGCGATCGAGTTCGAATTCGAATTCGAGTTTGAATTTCGGTTTAGTCTCAGTGCTAGTAAAATGTGCATTAAACTGATCAAAACAAACAGCCAAAAATAAAGATAGTGCAACAGAGAGAGATAGAGAGATGAAGAGTGAGAGTGAGTGAGTGAAGAGAGGGGTCGTCTGTGTGTGTGTGTGTGTGCGTGGGAGGGAGAGTGTAATTACAAATGTGATAAAGTTGGAAACGCATTTGTCGCCCATTTATTGGGCCACGCGTTGTGTAATCATTCATAAGTACTACTATCTGCGATATATATTGTGAATAGCGAATGCGAATGCGAATGCGAATACGAATGCTAATTCTATTTCATTTCATTTCATTTGATTTTTTTTTTTTGTTCTGTTTAAATCGATTTGTTGTAGTTGGCATTCGCTATTAATTAAATCAGAAGCAGCGACAGCGGCAGCAACTGAAGCAGAGGCAACCGTAACAACAGCTGAGTGTGAGGTGAACGAGTAAGAGAGTGAGAGAGTGGGAGTGAGAGAGCAACAGCCTTAAATTTAACTTCCACACGGTGTTGCCAACTCTTCAGGACCTAAAAAAAGCTACATACATATATAAACATTTGAAAATAGCTAGAAAAAGTTTCGAAATCTTCAAACAAGTCAGATAAAATGCTATTAATGTTTTTAGATGAATTTTGACCCTATAAAGCATATGTATTCTAGATTAGCATTGAAAATCGAGTCCGTTTGTCAGTCTCTAAGAGCTAGAAACACAGAATTAACAATATAAATCTTTTTATTTATATAAACATATAAAAGTAATAAAACTATACAATGATAGTCTAGCTTATGATTATCATTTTAAATATTTTTAGTAGTTATTTTAATTTGAACAATAGCTAGATTTCTCGCCAGCCGCCAGCCGCCATTTCACAATTGTTTATTCGAAAAACTCTAGATCTGGCGGTAAAAAAGCTGAGTTGGCAACACTGCTTCCATAACTGTAACAGTAACAGTAACAACAACAACAATTGCTTCTTACACCAGCGAGAGCTGCAAAACACCGGCACAACAGCAGCGACGCCGACGGCGACGTCAGCGACAAGAACGATTTGTTGGTAATTAAAATACAACAATAACAACTAACGCAGCAAGCAGATTGACAGAGACAGAGAGAGAGGCAGTGGCAGTGGCAGAGAACACGGCCCCCCAGTCGCAACGTTGTCGGCATATAACATAACGCAACAGATTCAATTCGTGCATTGATCGTGTTGTGTCGCGTCGCCTCAAGTCGCGTCGTTTATAAAAATAGCAATACGCTAAGGAAAGACACACAAAGAGAGTGAGAGAGCGAGAAAGAGGAGGGACAGAGCAGCATTAGTATTATATTCTGCGTGGACACAAAACTGTGGATTTGGATTACATTTAATAACGACAATAATATCAGCAGCATACAACAACAACAACAACAACAAGTGCAATACTCTTTAAGAGAGAGAGCGAACTACAAAGAGAGAATCGAACTGAAACAATTGACGCGCTGCAGCTGCTTGCGTCGCTGTCGCTGCGGACGTTGCTGAGAACGCCGCCAAAATTTCACTGGATATAATGGCTAAGGACGAGGAAGATGATCTGCTGCCCGACAAGGACGCGGCCAAGGGATTCTATGCCAAATATGAACCCAAGGAAATATTGGGCAGGTAAAACATTTTTTATTTATTTAATTTTAAATAAAAACTAAAAATGTCGGCAAAAAGAAAATTAAGTGTTAAAAAATTAAACTAAAAATTATATTGATAATTAACAATTAAATTTAAATTCAAAACTGAAACGAAGAAAAGGTTTAAAAAAGTCATAATTGATTCCACATTTGTTGCAAGGATTATCGCTTAATGGATATATTAATAAATATTATAGATATATCCTATAATCATTAATTTGTTCTTATTTTAAATATGAAAAATTTATATAAGCTTTAGGTTTAAAGTTTTTTTTAGTTAAAGAAATACAGTAAACCTCATTTTTTTGGTTTTTAGCTTTTTTAAAGTATATTTCAAAATTTCTCAATTTCTCTTTTTTAAATCAGACAGTGTTGCCAGACTTTTGACAATTAAAAAAGCTAGATTTAAAAAAATATAATAAAATATATATAATAAAAATGCTTAAAAGGGGAATTAGCTTAAATTCATTCGAAAAACTAAAATTTGTTGCCGTTTTAAAGATTTTGTTAAATTTCAAAAGCTTTTTGCACATTTTGAAATAAAATAAGTTAAAAAAATATGCAATTTTACGAAATACATCGATTTTATTCTGCTGAAACAAATTTCATCTACTTAAATAGATAGATATATCTGGAATATATACTATAGTTAACATTGAGTCTGACATCTCAACTTCATCTTCAATCCATTTTATAGTTAACATAACACCAATTTTTTAAAATTAACTAGTAGCTTTATCCAATTGTTATATATATATCATATGCTACGGCGTAATTTTCTAGTTTCCCATAACTAATATTAAATGTCAGGGAAAACTCAGCAAAAGACACCACAAATATCATTGACCTTTTTCGAAAAAAAAAAACAATTAAAGAATTTCATGAAATTGAAAAAAGTTACACAAACAAATATGAGACTTACTGTAAATTTAGCTAAAATTTGGCTAGAATTTCAATTTAGCTGGAATTTATGAGATAGTCAGCCGCAGCCAACTTCATGTACAACATTTCAAACTTATCATAAAATTAGTAACAATTTATAGACACAATTTGTGGATCTCATAAAATACATTTACTGTTTATGCAGATTTTTAATAATTTTGATTAGTTTTTTTAAATGCTAAAAAAAAATAAATATAGAGAGTAAATTCTAAAAAAATTAATAGCTATGCAATTTAGTTAAAATATTACTTTATATAGAAGAAATTTATAAATCTATTTGTTTTATTAATTTTCGATTGTAAAGTGTATTAAAAAGATTTTAGTATCATATTTATAACAGTTTAAATAGACACTTTTTAGGTGGTTCCAAATTTTTTTTTATTTCTTAACTTTTAAAATAAAGATTTTACTTTACTGCAAAGATAAAGATCAAATTTTTAATGGAGATTTGTTCCATAACAGTTTAAATTCTAAGGATTTGCTAAGACACTTTTTAGGTGGTTTTTTTTTTTTTGTATGTTTTAATTTTTATTTTCAATAGAATTTTTTGTTTGTTGCCTAAACTGAAATGAAAGATTGTGAAATAAAATATATAATATTAAAACTAAAAGGCGAAATATATTTATATTTTTAAGGAAAGAACTTTGAGAAAGTTAAATAGATCGAGAGGGCATTTAGGGTTTCGACCTGTGCCCAAATATAAATATCTCGATATGAGTATAACATATTTAATGTTGTTATCGTTGACTTTGTGCCGAGTTTGCAGAATTTTAGACTTTTGTTTATATATTTTTTGAATGGGTTGCCTAATTCTGAGCTATGACTCAAAGGCGAATGTGGAATGGACAATGGAGAATTAAGACGAGACGTGTGAACTGAATTGTCAACGATTCAAGATCAACCTTGAGTTGAACTTCACAAATTACTAGATAGGTAAATGAGAAGATAGGGCAAATGGGATAGGGATAGATACTATATTTGGTTAGTTAACAGTTGGTAAATACTAGTTAATAAAACTGTAAGTGATATGTAATCCAATTCTCATTTGATAACTGGATAACATGATAAAACAGTGTGTCAACTTTGCAAATAACTAGAAACTATAAAACTGCATTTTCAAATTGCATTATTATAATTATTTTAAATACACACATTTATAATTTAATTTTGTATCTCAATATTCGTATATTGATATATATTTGCATACATTTTTTATTAAAACCGATTTCTAAAATGATTACTAAATACAAATATTAATTTTATCATTTATACAAATTTTATTAAGATCAAAAAGTTAGAGTTAATAAAAAAAATAGAATATCTGAAATTTTGTTCATTTATCCACATCATTTTTTCAAGCTCTAAAAATATTTGCATTCCTTTTTTTAATTAAAATATTTTTATAAAGTGTGATTTTCTAGCCACTTTCTTTTTGGAAACATTCTTAACGTATTCGGAGTTTAAATAAAGTTTTCATGCATTTTTCAGATTTTTATGTTGGCTTTTTTGAAAAACAAATCCGAAAGCTTTTAAAAAATCACCCTAAAAAAATCAAAATTTCGAGACCTCATTCAAAAATAAAATATCTGTAAATTTTCAATTTTTATTCCTTTTTGGCTGAAAAAATATTTGCCCACCATTTCTTATTTTTAAGAACTTTAATTTAAGATTACGAAATTAAAAATGTATTTCAATTATTATTTCAAAATTTTTTATTGAGGAGAAAAAATTGGAGTTAAATACGATTAAGTTAACAAAATGAGTAAATAAAAATTTAGATACCCCATTCAAAAATAGAATATCTGAAACTTTTTCATTCTTCGCATTCATTTTGGCAGAAAAAATATATATAAAAATAAATAAAAACTATAATTTAATTATTTCAAAATTTTTTATTGAGAGTAAAAATTGTAGTAAAATATGATTTATGAAAAAAATAGCAAATAAAAAAAGAATATCTGAAATTTTCTCATTCTTATTCATTTTTGGCTGAAAAAATATTTGTATTCCATTTTTTTTAAAGTTTAAAGAATGATTGCGAAGTAAAAATTGCAAATTAATTATTATTTGAAATTTTTTTATTGTGGGTAAAAAATTAGAGTTAAATATAATTTATGAAAAAAGAGCAAATACAAAATTAGATACACCATTCAAATATAGAATATCTGAAATTTTCTAATTTCTATTCATTTTTGGCTAAAAAATTATTTACATTCGTTTTTTTTTAAGTGATGAATTTATGATTACGAATTAAAAATTTTAATTTAATTATTATTTTTAAACTTTTTATTGAGAGTAAAAAGTTGAATATAAAAAATAAAAATGGAGAATTTCAATTTAATTTAATTTAGAAATTACAATCAACATTTTAAATTTCACATTCCACATTCTACATTCTACAGGGGCATCAGCTCGACGGTGCGACGTTGCATCGAGAAAGAGACGGGCAAAGAGTTTGCCGCAAAGATCATCGATCTTGGGGCCACAACGGAATCTGGCGAAACGAATCCATATCATATGCTCGAGGCAACTAGACAGGAAATCTCAATATTACGCCAAGTGATGGGCCATCCCTATATAAGTGAGTGTATAACAGTATAACAGTTGATATGAGTACAACACAATTACTAGTATAACCGTATAACAGTTGAGTTGAGTATAACACAATTAATCGTATAACAGTCGATATGAGTATAACACAATTAATCGTATAACAGTTGATATGAGCATAACAAAATTAATCGTATAACAGTTGAGATGAGTATTACACAATTAATCGTATAACAGTTGAGATGAGTACAACACAATTATTCGTATAAAAGTATAACAGTTGAGATGAGTATAACACAATTAATCGTATAACAGTTGATATGAGTGTAACACAATTAATCGTATAACAGTTGAGATGAGTATAACACAATTAATCGTATAACAGTATAACAGTTGAGATGAGTATAACACAATTAATCGCATTGCCTTCGTTTTAATTCACAGTCGATTTACAGGACGTCTTTGAATCAGATGCATTTGTATTTCTCGTCTTTGAGCTGTGCCCCAAAGGCGAACTCTTTGACTATCTGACATCGGTGGTAACGCTGTCCGAGAAGAAAACCCGCACCATAATGCGTCAGATATTCGAGGGCGTCGAATATATACACGCCAAGAGCATTGTCCATCGCGATCTGAAGCCCGAGAACATATTGCTCGATGAGAATCACAATGTGAAGATCACTGACTTTGGATTTGCCCGGCAGCTGCTCGATGGCGAGAAACTTACAGGTAGATCATTTACCCCATTCGTGGAAACTATTTTAATAACTTGTTTTGTTCTCATCAATACGCATACCAAATTTCAACAGTCTAGCTTAAGTATTTTCCGAGTTACAATAGGTCTCACTTCAATAATGTTATATCTCTCTCTTTCATATTGATAGAAATTTCTTTAAAAACAAGTTTAAGTCTTGGTAATTCAATTGATTTGTTGTCATTAGTTTTCAAAGTTAATTTCAACAGTCTAGCTCAAGTATTTTCCGAGTTACAATAGGTCTTACTCTAATACTTTCCTTCCTACTGATACAAATTTTATTAATAACTTGTTAAAAGTCTTGACAACTTAATTATTTTATTCTGATCAATTTGAATACCAAATTTCAACAGTCTAGTTCAAGTATTTCCAGAGTTACAATAGGTCTTACTCTAATACTTTCCTTCCTACTGATACAAATTTTATTAATAACTTGTTAAAAGTCTTGACAACTTATTTATTTTATTCTGATCAATTTGAATACCAAATTTCAACAGTCTAGATTAAGTATTTCAGAGTTACAATAGGTCTCACTGAAGCACTGAAATAATTCTCTCTTTCCTACTGCCAGAAATTATTTTGTTAAAACTCTAGGTTATTAATTATTTTTGTTGTCATCAATTTGCATATCAAATTTCAACAGTGTATTTTAAATATTTCAGAGTTACAATGGGTCCCACTTTGATACTGTTTTATTTCTTTCTTTCTTATTGATATAAATTTCTTTAATAACATGTTTAAGTCTTGGTAACTTATTTATTTTATTCTGATCAATTTGAATACCAAATTTCAACAGTCTAGCTCAAGTATTTCCAGAGTTACAATAGGTCTCACTTAAACACTGAAATAATTCTCTCTTTCCTACTGCCGAAAATTATTTTGTTAAAACTCTAGGTTATTAATTATTTTTGTTGTCATCAATTTGCATATCAAATTTCAATAGTCTAGCTCTAGTATTTTCCGAGTTACAATAGGTCTCACTTTTCTACGGACAGAAGTCTCTTTAATAACTTGTTAAAATTCAAAGTACTTTATTTGTTTTGCTGTCATAAAACTACTTATCAAATTTTGACAGCCTATTTTAAGTATTTCTAGAGTTACAATGGGTCTCACTTCAATACTGTTATATCTCTCTCTTTCTATTGATAGAAATTTCTTTAAAAACAAGTTTAAGTCTTGGTTATTCATTTGATATGTTGTCATCAGATTTCAAACCTAGTTATAAAAGTCTAGGTCAAGTATTTCCAGAGTTACAATAGGTCTCACTTAAACACTGAAATAATTCTCTCTTTCCTACTGCCGAACTTATTTTGTTAAAACCTTAGGTTATTAATTATTTTTGTTATCATCAAATTTCATAACAAATTTCAACAGTGTATTTTAAATATTTCCAGAGTTACAATGGGTCCCACTTTGATACTGTTTTATTTCTTTCTTTCTTATTGATATAAATTTCTTAAATAACATGTTTAAGTCTTGGTAATTTATTAATATTGTTGTCATCAATTTGCATATTAAATTTCAATAGTCTAGGTCAAGTATTTTCCGAGTTACAATAGGTCCCATAGGTCTCTCATGATAGAAATTTCTTTAAAAACATGCTTAAGTCAATTGATTTGTTGTCATTAGTTTTCAAACTTAATTTCAATAGTCTAGCACAAGTTTTTCCAGAGTTACGTTGGATCTTACTTGAATACTGATATCTATATCTCTCTCTCTTTTTCTATTTCATTCAGATCTGTGCGGTACGCCGGGTTATCTGGCGCCGGAAACGCTCAAGTGCAACATGTTCGAGGGTTCTCCAGGTTATTCCCAGGAAGTGGACATGTAAGACACTGAATATATATATTATTTATAATATATATTATTTATATTATATATGTGTATTTCAGTTGGGCCTGTGGTGTTATTATGTTCACATTGCTTGTCGGCTGTCCGCCATTTTGGCATCGCAAGCAGATGGTAATGCTGCGTAATATTATGGAGGGTAAATATAGTTTCACCTCGCCCGAGTGGGCCGATATTTCAGGTGAGTCCTATGATTAAACTAATCAATAGTATTAGATATATGTTTTCTTTTTTTTTTTGTATTTTATAGAGGATCCCAAAGATCTGATACGCAAATGTCTAGTCGTTGATCCAGCGCAACGTATCACCGTCAAGGAAGTATTAAGACATCCATTCTTCAATCAAATGGTAAGTGACGGCATTATAAAATTCCCCCAGTTCCCTAGGCATTATGAATACGAGTATATAACGTATCTTAGTCGAGTTCAGGTCTACACAATATATATACTATATTTAACTACTATTTGGTATTATTAAGTTCCCTTTGAAAATTCAGTTAATTGTGGAATCTTATAGACAGGGTCCCTAAATATACAAACAACAAAAAAAACAAAAAAACAAATTACACGGAACTCTAAACAATTGTGACTCACATTCCCGCTAGCCAATTAACTCTGCTTTATTTACCATATAGTACTATATTTTTTAATATATATATACATATTTACAATCCCACCCAGTTGAACTTTTGTAATGCACCTGGAGAAAAAAGAAATATGCACATTCACAATTTCAATCTATAAATTTTCCTGTTTTTAACTAGAAAGAATTCTACCTGCTACTTTTGAGCTTCTTTTCTAGCATAGTTAAATTAATTTCTATCATTAAATTTCGTTATATTTATTGTCATTTTATTTTTCTTTAAGAATTTTTTATTATTATAAAAATTAACATTCACAATTTTAATCTTTAAATTTCCCTGTTTATATTCTGAACTTTTCTTATTATCTTTCCCACACTATTACTATTTTTTTTTTTTTCTTTAAGAATTTCTTATTATTATAAATCTATAAATTTTTCCGTTTTTGTAAACTTTTCTCAATATTTTCCTCACCGTATTCCTATTATTATTATTATAATTTTTTTTTTTAAGAGTTTCTTACCATCAAAATTCACAATTTCAACCTACCTGCTAATTTTGACTTATTTTCTGAACTTTCCTTATTATCTTTCCCACACTATTGCTATTATTTTTTTTTCTTTAAGATTTTCCTATAAATTTTTCCTTTTTAAAATAGAAAGAAATCTAACGGCTAGTTTTGAGCTTCTTTTCTAGCATATCACAAACTTTTCTCAATATTTTCCCCACAGTATTCCCATTATTAATATTATAATTTTTTTTTTTTTTTTTTTTTTTTTTTTTAGTTTCTTACTATAAAAATTCACATTCACAATTTCAAGCTTCTTTTCTAGCATATCTTAAACTTTTCTTCATATTTTCCTCACACTATTACTATTATTATTATTATAATTTTTTTTAATTTCTTTAAGAATTTATTATTATTATATATACGTAAACTTTTCTCTTTTTCTTACATATAAAATACATACGTTTACTTAAAAAATCCAAAAAAAAATCAAAAATTGTAAAACGAAAATTGAACTATCGAATACATACATATATATACATATATATCGAATATAATATACATATATATATATATATATATATATATATAGTTGTTCGAGCAAAACATTGATGGCCTCAAGCGCAGCCTCTCGACCAAATCCAGAAGAATGAGTCGCATCACTGAAATCGCACTGGTAACGAATTATGTTTGGACTAACACCGACTACAAACTACTCTATAACAACAATAATATCAATAATATCAATAATAATAATAATAATAAACAAAATCACATACATGTGTTGCATTTTGCTCGGATCCGATATAAATTTAATTCGGATCTGTTCTCAATTAATCTAATATTATTTTTTAACACCATGTTTATTATATCTTCTATGTATGTGTCTATTTAAATAGCCTAGTTCGTGCTTGTGCTCGTGGATTATACAAATTTGAGCATTTTGTCCATATGCATAACCTTCTTCTTCAAAACAAAAAAACATACATACATTCTGTCTAATATTATAAATAATTAATCGTATAATTGCTTAATTTCTTTAATTACTCTTTATTTCTTAATACAATTTGTTGTTGATTGCGTCAATCGTTCGCCATACATGAATCTCTACTGTACTTATTTGCTTGTCTAATGTTGTTGTTAATTTGTCTACCCCCCTCCTCCCACGCGATAACCGATAATCGATTACCGATAACACAAGCAGACAACATCCAAACAGCAGCTCAAGCCAAAAACTAAAACAAAATCAAAATCAAAGAAACCAAAATTCAAAGCTCGTGTGCATGCATGCCATCTCTGTCTAGCATACTGTAACAATTACGATTCACATTTACGTCTATGTGTGTATGTGTGCAGCATAACTGCATGTATGCAAAGCAAGAGCGTAACCAAAATAAAGGTGCATATAAATAAAAAAGAGAGTACTCAATTTAAGAGCTTCAATGCGAAGCAAGAGCGTAACAAAAATAAAGGTGCATATAAATAAAAAAGAGAGTACTCAATTTAAGAGCTTCGATGCGAAGCAAGAGCGTAACAAAAATAAAGGTGCATATAAAAAAAAAGAGAGTACTCAATTTAAGAGCAGGTATTGATTTTAAGCTTAAATTTAAGTGGATTTTAAGCTTAATTTTATTTATTTGTAAGTATTATCATTTATTATGTTTATATGCATTTTTGATGTATTCCATACTTATTATTATTTGTTTGTCCCTTCTCTCTTTGTATTTAATTTAAGAGCAGAGAAAATAAGTTATATTTTTTAAGTTTGGGCTTATTTATTCAATTAATATTATCATTTATTCTTCGGATTTTTATTCGAAACATATAAAACACAAACAGTATTTACAATTTGAAGAGACTTAAGTTAATTTTAAGCTTAGGTTTAATTATTTACATACACACATTTATTATCATTTATTATGTTACTCTTTGTGTTATATACCCTAACAATATTTACAATTATTTTTGATTCTTCTCTCTCTCTGCCGACGTGCTGCCTCTGCCACTGCCACTGCCTCTGCCGACTGTCGTTTGCCATTTGCAATTTGCACTCTCTTTTTGCCGTTCTCTCTCTCTCTCTCTCGCTCTGTCGCTCTGTCGATCTCTTGATTAATGTGAAATTAGGTTCTAATGGGCGATTTAACGATGACGCGTCATTCGCCTGCGATTCGTCCGCATTTAAATTTTGCCGGACAATATCTAATGTATGGAGATGGAAATTTGAATCCAAGTTCAAGTTCAAGTCCAATTCAAAATCAAATTCAAAATCCGCCACAATTTTGTTATAGCCAATTGAACAGCGGCGGATCGTCCTATATATATTATACGAGTGCGCCACAGAGTTCGTATTCATCGAATCGATTACGTGATGTTGTTGTCGCCATTACGCCGGATACGGAAAGACAGCAACCGGAAGTAGCAGCAGCAGCAACAACTTCCAACAACAACAACAAGAGCAGCAGCAACAACAACAACAACAATAACAACTTTACCTCATCCAAGACGCTAACGGCAACTGTTTACTATCAACAACAACAAATATTGCAACAACAACAACAACAGCATACGACATCAGCATTAAGAGAGTTGCAGCCAGCAGGCGGCGATAACGTTAACGTTAACATTAACGTTATCGATATCGATAACGATAACAATTATTATGAGAGCGCGGCAAATTCAAATGCAAATGCAAAACATTCATTGTTGTATTCTTCATCAGTGCAGGCAGGTTTCCCCTTTACTTTGGTTTTTGTTTTTTGTATCTCATTATGATTTATCACGTATCTACTATTTAGTTTTGATTTTCAACATTTTCTACACTTATGTTTAACGATTGATTTATCGATGACACGATTACTTTAGTTGCTTTTTAGTTGATTTGATTAGCGCCAAACAAAAAAATGCATCAATCACTCACAGATGAAGCCATTAAATTCACCACACCACAAATACAAATACACCACACACACACACACTGTGACAGCGGAAAACACTCATTTCAACTCAACACATTCATTCATTTGATTCACTTTAATTGGTATCCATGTAACCAGGATATTCAACACTTTTGCCTGAATTTAGATCCTTAAAATTTGATACATACAAAAAAAATACCAAAAAAAAAAGAAATACGAATTAAATTTCTACATAAACCAAAGAATAAAAGTTGAATTCAGTTTTAACGGTCTACATTTAATTCTACTTTTCTACTTGCTACATAAAAAAAGTAGAAATAAATATAAAAAAATTACAAAATAAATGAAAAAAAATAAGAATTACAAAAAAATAAATTCGAATTACATGAATATTGACTGTGAAAACTTTCTACATAAACCAAAGAAATAAAAAAAGTGGAAATAAATTCTAACCGTAAAAATCTGCTAAATAAAAAAAGTATAAATAAATAAAGAAACAAAGTAAAATTACATTTCGACCCTTAAAACTTCGCTAGATTAAATATTAATGAAAAAAATAGAATTACATTTTGACCATTAAAAATTCAATAGATAAAAAAATTTATAGAAAAAAAGTAGAATTACATTTTGACCGTTAAAAAATCCATAGATTAAAAATTTAAAAAAAATACATTTTGACCCTTAAAAATTCGCTAGATTACAAAATTATTATAAAAAAATAAATTATAAAAAAATGTAGATCTAAAAAATATATGCTTAAAAAGGAAAACTTTCTTTAATTTTCAAATCTTTTAAAAAATTCAAAAATTACCGAAAATGATATGAAACTCTCGTCTTCTCTTTGTGTTTGTGTTTGTTACCCTGGTACATGGACCATTTAATGTATAGTTTGAAACATTTAATTTATTGATAAACTTATTACTATTAATTCGTTTTTAGCTCTTTCTAGTCGTACAATTTGATACAATAAATGAACTGTTTGTATTATATGCACCTTTGTAGTATTTAGTTGATAAAAACATTGAAATACATATCTTATTTTTGGGTTAACTGGATGATTTTTGTGTATATCGATAAGTATTGCTTTTGCCGATAACTTTTTGTACAATAAATATATGTACATATATCACTAATCATTATGCTCTCTTTCTGTAGTTAACGCTCTCTTTCCTTTGTCTCACGCACTCTCACAATATTCACCACACTTGATTCGTTAAATCTACATACAGTTGGTAAAGTAAATGTTTTGACAAATTACAAAAATCATAAATTTTAAATAAATAACTAAACAAGATAAAATAAAATAAAATATGCATTTATTTTAATTTATTTTTGTCAAAACACTTAGTTGACTGACTGTAACTGCATGTCGTATTGTTAATATTCGTTAAGTTTTGTAATAATACCAATATACATCCATAAAGATATTATACATATATGATTTAAAAGATTAAAAAAAAACAAAAAAAATAGAAGCTTACCGATTGACTGACGATGTTTTTCGTTTTGTTTTTAATTTCTCCTCTGTATGATTTGAAAAAATACACGTTACGTTTTGTTTTGTGTGTCATGTTCTCTCAATATTGTCAGAGTCTCAACGCCCTTATAGGATGTGTGTCTATAAGTCGGTGTTGTGGAGACTCCCTTGTGAGTAAACCAAACAAAAATCTAAAACTGAGCCAAAACATTAGTTACATTTTTACTTTTTACCGTATATACATATGTACATTAGGGCGTTCGTTATTTTTCCATTTCAAAAACTCCAAGTTCTCACCCACCCTAAAAGTTTACATATTAGATGTAAAAAAAATCTACAAAAAATTTCAATTCACTGGAAAATTCTCATCCGATTGTTCCTATGGAAGCTAAATTTGGTCAGGATGTAACATATGGTAAAAAAATACACAATCTTCAAATTTACTTGAGATATTTTTAAAAAAAACAAAGTTTTTATACTTAGTTAATCACATAAAGTGTGAACTTTGACCCGAATTTGACCCCGTTGCAGGTCAAATTTTTTTAAAAGCCGTCTTATGACACAATAAAATTATCTGCTAATTTTTTGTAATAATTTCAGCTTCCTTTTATAAGAACATTTCCATATAAATATTCAGAATAAATTTACCCAGAGACTTGAAATTCTTTTGTAGATTTTTCTTATATCATATGACAACTTTTTGAGGTGTAAGATCATAAAAAATAAAATAAATAAAATTGTGTCAATGCAACGAACGAACACCCTAATATACATACATACATATATATCAAGTTAAACTAAATAAAAATTATTGTATATTTATATACATAAATACATGTATATACATACAGTATACGTGTGTGTGTGTTGTCCTCGAGTGCCGTCCCTTGCGCACTCTCTTTGTCTCACTCACTCACACACTGGAAACTAACTTATGATCTTTATTATGTACATGTATCCTGTTTAATCGTAGTTTGCTTTGCTTTTGAAAACTCACCACAAACCCACCACACTCACACAAACACACACTAAGTTTAAAGAGAGAATAAAGTCAACGCTCTCTTAAAGTTCTCACAACAAGCTTAACAGCATGCAAATAAAGCTTAAGTCTCTCTCACGCTCACTCCTCTCTCTTCTCTCTCTCTTTGATAAATACACACATACACACACACACACACACATACACTAACAACGTCATTGTCTCTTAAATCGCAAGTTGTGTTGCACTTATAAAATGTTAAGTGTTTAATCCAAAACAAAGTAAGAGAAAAATATAAAAATATACTCACATTTGTTGTATCAAACAGCTTTTAACACGTGTTTGACCCATTTTAACCACATTAACCCCACGGCGAATGGATTTAAACTAAAACCCCTAAAAAATGAAAAATAAAAACAATAATCTTTGCAAAAACCAAACAATTTATTTGTCAACTAATTTTCTCCACTCCTTTTTTTTTGTGTGTTTCTGTATATTTAGCTGCGGAAACAGAGTCGCTTCAATGCGCGCAAAAAGTTCCAATTTGCCATATTGGTGATAAGAGCTGTTATCAGGATACGACGCCTGCGCTACACTGCGGAGCCCCTTCATGTTGAGGAGGCCATCCGTGATCCTTATCGCGTCAAGGTGCTGCGCAAGGTGAGTACACGCCAATTCACCACACAGGCATGGTGATCAGTGTTGCCAACTGTTCACGGCCTAAAATAGCTACATATATCAACATTTAAAAATAGCTAGAAAAAGCTTGGAAATCTAAAAGAAAGCCGAAGAGAAATATATGTATATATTCTAAACCAGTATTAAAAATCCAGAAGATTTAGCCGTGTCCGTAGGTGTAGTGGGAATATAGCTAAATTAGCAACACTGGTGGTGATATTATTATAAGGTGGTGAATTAGCTCACCTACGGTTGTGACTCTGTGGAGTGAAGAGTATGGAACCACACATCGAGGGGAACGATTATTCCCCTCATTGTGGTGAAAAATATTAAGGCTTGAGTTGAAACGATTACGCCACCTTTAATAATATTACATATGTATAAGAGGAATGAGTTTAAAGAATCAATGCAAAAAAAATTATTTATCAAAATCATAGAAACATGATAGACTTTTATTTTCAATTTGTATCATAAAAACCAATGGTAACTTTTATTTTTGAGCTAAATTTTTTTGTATAAATAAGTCTTTTATCCCAGCCGAAAATCAAAAAAATATCGTCTTCAGTTAGGTATCGGTTATATTTGTATTTTGGTTTCGTAACGTTTCGTTTAAAAAATATTGCAATGATTTCGGTTCACAAAAAAAATTTGTTGTAAAAATTATAATTAAAATCTAAATCTAATCTTTATAATTAAAATCTAAAATAAATGTTCAAAATCACAGTTATTTTATGATTTAAATAAAAATTGATATTAAATATTTGTTGACAACTTTTTAATTATAATACAAAAGTTAAAAAAATATTTCAAAAGTATTAGATAGAAATCTACAAATAATATTTATTTGAAATGATAATAATCATTATGGTCACATCTACAAATGATATTTATTTGAAAAATGATAATAATCATTATGGTCACTTAACACACAGCAGAAACTCACCACACTTGAACTTGTTTTCTTTTCCTTTTCGTTGCAGGTTATCGACGGCTGCGCCTTCCGCGTCTATGGCCATTGGGTGAAGAAGGGAGAGGGACAGAATCGTGCTGCCCTGTTCGAGAATACTCCGCGCACCGAACTCCATGCGCTCTACATAAACAATCTCAGTCGATAGGCAGAATTAATCGGAATTAATCGGGGAAAAGAGCCCACGCAATGCTACGCACACAAAAACAAATCCAACATACACATGCACATGCACATGCACAAACATACATACATACACACATACAGACTCACGAGATTGAGTAAAACAAAACGACGACATCAAATACACACAGTTAGTCAAGAAAGTGTTTCGACAAGATAAGAATGCACATTTGTTTTTATTTATTTTTAAAAATAGTTAAATTCGATGAAAATTACTTGACTGTAAGAAATAATATAGAAATTCAGTATAAAAAGTATACACACATACATACATATATTATTTGAAAGAGAAATTGAGCACATTTTTGATTTTGTCCAAATACTTTTCTGACCAACTGTAATCAGCAAGCGTTGAGCTTCGATTGCTGTTGTTGTTGTTGTTCTTGTTTTATTCACTTACATACATACATCATACATATATTTTTTTTTCGATTCGTTTTATTCTTCTTCAATCTGCTTCACATCATAAATATACAGATAGCTGAAATTTTGAGTTCATTTTGGACTTAGTTGAACCTATATACATATATACTATATATATACATACATACAAAATATATATACTATGCTAGTTTTACTTACACATGTACATACATACTTACATGCACACATACATACACACATGCAGTTAGTCAAGAAAGTGTTTTGACCAATTATTAAAAATATTTCAAATCGATCAGAATAATTATTCTTTTTTTTTAAAAATTAAAATAAAAATCTATAAGCAATTTTGTGGTCTTTTGATTCTGTCAAAAGACTTTCTTGACCAACTGTGCATACATATACATAAAAATGTTTTTAAATTGTCGCAAGTTCAACAACACACGAAAAGCAACAAAAACAACTAAATAACACACACAGACACAAACACACATACATACATACATACATACATATGTGCATACATCGATATGGATGTAGTAGTTGTAGTTGTAGTAATAGTGAGAAAGAATCGACAGTTAAAAAGGAAGGCAGAGAATGAACGAAAAGCAAGAAAGAAAGAAAGAAACAAACAAATATACATAGATGCATACATATGTATTTTCTGTTAACGATTTTATTAAATTATTTAAATATATTGCTAAGCGTTTACATTTTAATTGTTATGTTGTAGTATACAAAATAAATAAAAACAAACGAAGAAAAAAAAAACAACAAAAAGCGACGGCAAATCAAAAACAAGGCGCCTATCGATATCGATATCGATAACATGACTTAAATGTGCTTGGTGCAATCGTAAGCGCGCTCACAGCATTCGGGATAACTGCGATTCGTGTTGACAAAGTCACGCTGCTTGCAGCCCTTAGGTGGCGCCACCGCGGCACAAGTGCGATACTCAACATAACCATTGTCCATGCAAGTAACTCCCGTACAGGGATGATTTGGCGCCTTGCCATCTTGACCGGGCGACATAATCATATCGGAGGTCAACACACACTTGCCCGGATGCGCTAAACGGATTAAATATCATTTGCATTTATTAACTTGGTAAGTGTATTCTTTTTACAGTTGGTCAAGAAAGTGTTTTGACAAAATCGCGATAAAAAAAAAAGTAAATATTTTGTATTATTTCAATCAAGATAAATAATTATTGAATTTAATAATTTTGCAAAATAACAAAACATTCACATATTTGTGAAAACACTTTCTTCACTCAGTGTATGTACTTACAAGGATTTCTGTGGTCAACGAGTGCAATCGCTGCCTCTGCTTGCTGCTGGCAGAGCACAAAGAGAACAGCGCAAACGAAGAGAGCGACAAAGTTGAAGTGCGACATTTTTGTTTTTTGTTGTTATTGTTTCGAAGTGAAGAGCGTGGTTTTATTCGAAGATTTGTTGTTGTCAATTGGGATGTAAGATCGCAAGTGCTGTTGATTCTGTGAAAACGTCAACGTTTTATACTGTTTGTTATCACAATTGAATGCCGAAAACCGAAAACCGAAAGCCGAAAGCCCGTGTGACGGCTTATCGGGATTGTCGTCAGCTGAGCTGAGATGAGATGAGTTGCCAACGACTTGACCTTGTCAATATGTATGACAAGATGTGTCTGTGTCTGTGTCTGTGTCTGTGTGTGTGTGTGTGTGTGTGTGTGTGTGTGTGTGTGTATGTATATCGCTCCTTTTCGCGCCCATGCCGGTTGATCGTCAGCTGCCTGTTTGGTTGCTTTTTATTGCTATTGTTATTGTTATTGTATTATACCCTTGATGAGTTGCGGGTATTTTCAATTTGTCGCAAAGGAAGAAAGTTGAGTATCAAACCCAAAAATAATATCGGTTACAAAATCTTTGAATATCGGTTTCGTAACGGTTTTTCTGTTTCGGTTTAAAAAAACCGGTTTAATTTCGGTTCATCAAAAAAACAAAAGTAAAAATGTCTTAATTAGATCAATATTCAATTTTAAAGTCAACAACATAATTGAATTTACCAGGGATTAAAACCGAAACGAATATCGGTTTCAGTTACGGTTTCGTTTACGGTTATCGGTTATGCAAAATCTTGGAGTATTAGTTTCGTAACGGTTATCGGTTTTTGGTAAGTTTCGGTTTAAAAATACCGGTATGGTTTCGGTTCAGAAAAAAAAATAAAAGTTAAGGTTTTCGGTTGACCAAAAAAAGAATCGTTATTCATTGTATTACATGAAAAAAGTCCAAATGCTCTTATAAGCCTGGAAAATAATGTTATCTGGTTATTAAAATGGTCCAGCGTAATGTCGATTTTATTATAATTTGACCTCATATAAATTTGGTTTGAACATTTCGATTATTTTGATTTTATTGATTTTTAATAACTTCGAACTAACATAACTTAGTCAAAACTCAATCAATTTCCATGCGCAAAGTAAATTTAGGCATAATTTTACATCTAAATTATTTCTGGATTTAAATTTTTTCATTTTGAAAATATTAAAAATTTCGAATTTTTTAGAAATTTTACAGTGTTACCCCTTACCATTTTTCGAAAATTTTAGAAAATTTCGAATTTTCAAAATGAACAAAATTTAATTGCAGGACCAATTAAGAGGTAAAATTATGCTTAAATTTAAATTCCGCATGAAAATTGATTGACTTTTGACAAAGTTAGTCGAATCGGTTACTAAACGGTTATTTCGGTTTAAAGAGTTTCGGTTTATGGGTTTCGGTAGCGGAAAAAGTTATTTTCGGTTACGGTTTCAGTTACGGTTACAAATTTCAATCGGTTTTCACCGGTTAAAGGTTACGGTTTCGGTTAAGGTTTTAATCCCTGGAATTTACAGCTTCATAACACCGAAACTAACCATTATACATGAAACGGTTAGTAATCGGTTATTTCGGTTTGAATAATTTCAGTTATTTGGTTTCGGTAGAATGTTTTATTTCTGTTATGGTCTCAGTTGCGGTTACCAAAATTAATCGGTTAAAATTGACTGAAGGTTACGGTTTCGATTACGAATTTAATACCTGCTATAAAGTTATGTTTATACTTCATATGTTAAATCGAGTTTAAAATTGAGTTTCAAAAATCGCTAAAGCATCGCGTTATCGATTCATTGTGAAATTTTAAATCGATTTTCTATGCCATTCAAATATTAAAAAAGGGTCGAATGTGTTTTAGGATATTTCAACCAAACTCACAAATTTTGAATTTAATTTTGCCATTTCTACATCCTCACCAATTTTAGTTGAACGATAGGTCGAAAATCGACCTTTATTATGAAAAACATTTTTATTTTTTAATATATTTTAACGATAATTCCTATTTGTATAATTCCCGAACAAATTCGATTAAAAACGAACCATTATATTATATGTATATGATATATAAGTTTAATTTTAATATGGAAAGCTTTTTAAATTTTCAAATGTAATTCAAATTTAAATATTTATTTAGTGTGTCTTTAAATAAAAACATTTTTAACAAAATCTGTAAGGCTCTGCAAGGGTATCAAAACGTCGGCGTGTCGAAGATAGAATTTCTTTCCTGTTTGCCGTTGTTGTTGTTGTTGTTGTTGTTGCTTGTGGCGACTTCCCTGCGGTTCATTGAGTACTTAATTATATTATTATACGCATATAAATAATTTTTGTGAAATACTTTAATTGTTAATTAATAAACACACACATACACACATACATACACACATACATACATGCCGCTTATCACGTTTTTCATTTCATTTCGTTGTCACTGTCAATTGGCGCCTGTTTTATTTTATTTTTATTTTTTTTTTGGTGAATTTTTGTTCTTGTTTAATTGTTAATGTGGCATTCCTGCGATTTCTGAAACTGACTCAACGATTCGTACAAAAAAAACGTCGCAAACTTTCACGGATCGTTGGGTTCGCTGGGATCTTCAACCTCTTCACAAATAACCGTCGAAAGTTCAAAATAGCAATCGATATATTATATATACTATATGTATATCGATAAGTGTCATTGACACTCCTGCATTTCAAATAAACGCAGGTCAGTGTTTTCACAATTTCGAAAGCTTAAATGCCCAATTTGATTAAACAAAAAGCTGGAAAAAGATTTTAAAAAAATTTTAATTTTTTTTTAAATAGTTTTATTTTATTATTTTTAATTGTATATTTGGTTTAAGGCCAATTAAAGTATTTGCAGAGTTTCAAAGGCTTAAAATATCTACAAAAAAATGATAATATTTTTTTATAATATCATTTTAATATTTTAGGATTTTCGGATTTCATTTAATGAGTTTGACACAAAAAAATATTTAGAAATGCCTAAATAACAAATGGTGATTGTTTTAAAATACATAATTTTATTTTATTATTTTGAATTGCAAATTCGGTTTAAGGCCTATTAGTGTTTTTAGAATTTCAAGTGCTTAAAATACTAAAATAATTTTAATGAATAATATTAATATTTAAGAAATTTTAGATTGAATTTAAAGTGTTTCCAGAATTTCAAAGAACATGTTGAATTTAATTAAGAAAAAAAGCGTTAATAGGGAAATGAGTTTTAAATAATTTAGATTTGCATTAATTTGAATTAATGCCAAAGCGGCTTTAGAAAAATCTTCATTAAAGCTGTCAGCTTAGATTTTTCCATGTATTCCGTATTTATCCAATTAATGCAAATGCGATATTAACTAAATTTAGTTTTTAAGCGCATTAATGCTAAATTTCAATTAAACTTGTCTGCTGTGCAAACAAGTAAATAAAATACATATATAATAATAATAGTTATTCATCAAATCAAGTCAAATTATTATTATAATAATACATATAAATAACATTAGGAAGTTTGCCAAAAAATAAAATTGAAAGTTTGCATATTAATAATTTGAATCGATCATTAATTTTTTCGAGGATATCTTTAAATTTGAATGATTTAAATAGGAATAGAACAGTTTATCATTGAAGTTCCTAAACATTATTCATAACCATTTTCTGATATTTTTTCTTGATATGAAATAAATGGTTACTTGACTTGGCAAGTTTATCATTAGATTAACAAGCGATTCTTTCTTCCATTTAATGTCAATAACAATTTCAAATGATTTTCTCGCTTAAGCATTCCCGATTCCTTGCGCAGATTCATCTGATACGGAAGTGGGTAGTTCGTACTGCAGGGATCACATTTTGGAAAGCTGCGATCAAAATTTGCGTAGATGCAATTGAACTGGATATATTAAAGGAAATCGTGCATCACTTTTCGATTCTCATCGAACACTAATTAATCTGCTAGACTAGATATTATATGCAGTTGACAGTCATCATTGAGTGCATCCATTTCAATATTCACTTATTTACATATCAAGAATATTTTTAATTTGTTACGTTATCATTAACAACGATGCACAGCATAACAGTGTTGCCAGATGCGCGGAAATTGTTCATCTCTGCGATGTTAATGCGTGCCAAATTGAGCATAACATTGTGTTAACATTTACATGAATTCGAATTTAACATTTTTATTTCATTCTTTAACATTCCCTATCCAGAAATCTGTCCCTATTCAATTTCTGTACAACTTTTAAAATATTCACCTAAATTATCTATTTCAATATTAACTTATTTACATATCAAGAATATTTTTAATTTGTTACGTTATCATTTACAACAATGCACAGCATAACAGTGTTGCCAGATGCGCGGAAATTGTTCATCTCTGCAATGTTAATGCGTGCCAAATTGAGCATAACATTGTGTTAACATTTACATGAATTCGAATTTAACATTTTTATTTCATTCTTTAACATTCCCTATCCAGAAATCTGTCCCTATTGAATTTCTGTGCAACTTTTAAAATATTCACCTAAAATATCTATTTTATAATAAAAAATGGCATCGCTATTAGCGATTATTTCGTTTATTTCACTTGTAAACGAGTTTTCGGTTCAAGCAATCGATTGTGTGATTTACACAGTGAAAATTCCACTGTCATTTGGCGCCAGTTCAAAAAATGCCGAAATAAAATGTATAGGCAACAATTTCGGGCATCGTGTTTAAATAGGTCCGAAAATCCCAAATTACAATTAAATTAAATATTAAAAACTGAAAGAATACGGTTCCTTTTTAAGATATTTTTATTTTTTCAGTGTCTCTGTCCCCTTTTTTCTTAGCGACTTATGGCAACGCTGTCTGTGTGATAACGATAACGATAACGATTCGATAAGCGTGCACTTTCGATATCGATATATTGCGGAATAAGACAAGCCGGTCCAAAGCAAAAAAGCATTTTAAAATAATATTATATATTGAGTCGAATATTAAGATGGATACACTCAACGATGATTGCCAGCTGCTTATACTAAAGTATTTAACTCTAAAAAATCAATTCAACGTATTCCAAGCAACCAATGGAGAACCAACAAATCGTTTAAACTGGAATCTTCGCTATACTTGGAAACATCAACAAAGATTTTCATTGGATTCGGAACTATGTCAGCGCTTTTATATAGATAGAGAACTGATGCATGATTTCTTGTCGATCATAAGTGCAACGTTGCAGGAATTGCAACTAAACGACATCAAATTCAATTTACTCAAAGATTGGACTAAGTACAAGTTTCCCAAAATGAGATCACTGAATTATTATTACGGCTAATGGGCGAAGACAACAATATAAAGTACAGCGGCACCGACTTTGTAAATATATTAAACAAATCGAGTCGAGTATTGTCATTAATGGCACAACTGTTCCCGGAACTTAATTATATCAATCCGGACAAGCCAATTCCTTTATTGCTCTTGAGAAATTGGAGACATCTGCGTAAATTATGCATTACCGATTGTTGGTACATTACGCCATGTGAAAAAGACATTGAAGGATTGCAGATGCTGGAAGAACTGAGCATTTCAAGTGGGATCTTCAACCATCGGCATTTGCAGAAGATGGCGAGTTTGCCTCAACTTCGAACCCTGAACCTGAACATGGTAGCCGCTAGAAAGAATCTTGACAGTATAATTGGGGTGCGTGGAAAGGACATCGAGAAGTTATTTTCATACGGCCTTAATACTTACGAATTACAATTTGTAAAACAATTGAGCAACTTGCGTCAATTGAGCTTAAAGTATTCACTTCCATTAATAGTTCATCGTCCACAAGAATTGCTTGCAGCTCTTCCACAATTAGAACGACTTGATCTTATCGAAACTATATGTTTTAAGTCTGAGACAGTTCTTTGGGAAACTGTCGCCCATTGTCCATCTCTAAAGATCTTAAACATAACCTCCAGGGGTCTAAAATCCAACTTCATTTCTTCAACCCGGCAACCCATGTTCGAGGCCTCGGATAAGCGATCTACCCCCTAAACCTAAATTTTGAAAACATAAAAGATTCATATATTTCGTTGATCAACACAAATTTCAATCATCCAAATTTAAATGTCTTATTTGAGGTTTTAACCATGAATAACAACGCCTACATGGAAATTAAATGGGAAAAATTTGTTCATTTTGAATTTTCAACCAACGAAAAGGAAAATTGTTAATGTTATTTTAAAGAGCATTTATGAAAATTATGTAGGAAATATTATAATAATTAAATATTCAGTGTCATAAATAATATTAATATATGTAATTGTTAAACTTTGCCAAAGTCCACAACCATTGAGAAAATGAATGAATTTAATATATTCTCAAAGTATTCTTACAAAAATGATGTGATTAATAAATTGAATATAATTGTCGCATACATATTACAATTTAATTTTTGTATGTAGTATTAAGTTAATTGAAATATTAAAAAAAATTAAAGTTATTAACTAAACTTGTTTGTATATTATCCCATTTAACAAATGTATATAGACATCTTTATATTCATTATTTGATGTGAAACAGAGCAAGGAAACGTAGTTACTAAAAATATTTGAAAAAAATTAAAGTTATCTTTAAAATGATTTTGAAACCCTACTTTATGTTATTTTATATTCATTTAGTTTTTATCATTCTTTTTAGTTTCAGTACTTTTATTATATTTATTATTCAAGAAAACCATACGAATTGTTCCTGCACTCATTCAGCAAAAAGAGCGACAACAACAACAAATTTAATAAGCTCGCTTGACTTTAAAAAAGACCAGAAAAATCGAAAATGTGACCATTTCTACCAGGCGAACAGAAATGTGCAGTAAGTGGCGATAGATAAAGTCAAGTGCGCACATCCACACGCACATGCAGCGAATGTTTTTAGGATCCACAAGAGATCCACAGGCGCTCAGCAGCCATCATGCCAGCGGCCATCATGCCAGCGGCCATCATGCCAGCCTTCCATCCAATCACAGCCTTGCGCGCTCTGAGAAAATCAAAGCTTTTACCGCTACTCTCCTGAGCTTCACTCTCTCTCACTCACAAATGTAAACAATCAGATTTGTTTACTTTCTGCTTGCTGCTGATTCTGTTCGCCTGGTATTTCTGCTATCTCTGCGTTATTCAGTCGCTGGATAATTTTTGCATGGCACAGTCTATTGCTTAACGCAAATAAAATAAATTTAAATAATATGTACATATATTTCAGGGAATAAAAAAATGGAGTGCTAGAAAAAAAATAATAAAATTTGTGGGCATTATCCAAATTGTTTGTTTTGTTTTTTTGGATTTTAGCTTTTCGATTATTCTAATATTTTTCCCAGTATTTATATAGATGGCTAGCAAATTTTTTTAATAAGCTAACTCTGCAAAACAACATCACTCTTTCATGCCCAAGTCGAGCTGTGCCAGAAAAATCGAAAATATGACAATTGTTACCAGGCGAACAGAAATGTGCAGTAGGTGGCGATAGATAAAATCAAGTGCACACATCCACACGCACATGCAGCGAATGTTTTTAGGATCCACAAGAGATCCACAGGCGCTCAGCAGCCATCATGCCAGCGGCCATCATGCCAGCGGCCATCATGCCAGCCTTCCATCCAATCACAGCCTTGCGCGCTCAGAGAGGATCAGAGCTTTTACCGTTACTCTCCTGAGCTTCGCTCTCTCTCACTCACAAATGTAAACAATCAGATTTGTTTACTTTCTGCTTGCTGCTGATTCTGTTCGCCTGGTATTTCTGCTATACCTGCGTTATTCAGTCGCTGGATAATTTTAACATGACACATAATTCTGTTTTTAAGGCGAAAAAAATAATTTTAAATAATATGTATTTTTCAGGGATAATAAAATGGAGTGCTAGAAAAAATAAAAAAATTTGTGGGCATTCTCCGAATTATTTGTTTTGTTTTTAGCTTTTCGATTATTCCCCTATTTTATCCAGTATTTATGTAGATGGCTAGCAATTTTTTTAAAAGCTAACTCTGCAAAACAAAAACACACTTTTATGCCCAAGTCGCTGTGACAGAAAAATCATAAATGTGACAATTTCTACCAGGCGAACAGAAATATGCAGCAGGTGGCGATAGATAAAGTCAAGTGCGCACATCCACACGCACATGAGAGCAGCGCGCGCTTTTAGGATCCTCAAGAGATCCACAGTCGCTCAGCGGCCATCATGGCCGCCATCATGCCAGCGGCCATCATGCCAGAATTCTATCCAATCACAGCCTTGCGCGCTCTGAGAGGATCAGAGCTTTTACCGTTACTCTCCTGTGCTACGCTCTCTCTCACTCACAAATGTAAACAAACAGATTTGTTTACTTTCTGCTTGCTGCTGATTCTGTTCGCCTGGTATTTCTGCTTAGTGCACGTGAATTTTTTGCGTGATTCGGTTCGCTGTAACAGTTGCTCTGTCTCTGTCTTATATGAACATATGTATGTCTCTCACTCCAGTTCAGGCTTTTGTATACCCTATCAGCGGGTTTTATGAAATTGTCAATCATTAAGTAATTGCTGCATAAGTCTTCATAAATTTGCATTTAAATTGACTTGGATTGTAATTGTAATGAGGATGAAATAATTATGTTGTATGTTTGTTTTTTAACATTTTATTATTGTCATTGAAATAGTTAACATTCATACAATTGATTCTCATTGATTTATTATTATTTATTTATTACATATGCAATGTATGTATAATTTATAATTTTTTGTAATTTTACGTTTTTTATTCTTTGTATATTGAATTACAAATAGCAAGTTCAACTGTAAAATTTGTTGGATAAGAAAATGAAAACATGAAAGTTTTTGTTTTTGTTTTTTTTCGATACGATTAATTGTTCGATACACAACGCGCTATGATATCAAATTGATCGATAGACGATAGGCACACTGAACGAAACATGTAGAGAATCGAGAATGAGGAGAGTTTTACAACTGTAAATATGATAGTTAATCATTTGGTTTTGTTTTTTGTTTTTTTTTGTTGTCTAAAAACAGAGTACAATTTCTAATTAACCATAATAAACATAATCATAATAATAATAAAAGTTTTTAGTTTAGTTTAGGTTTTTTTAGTTGTATCCCTGGGTGGCAATATACATAGAAACAAACAAACATATATTATTTTGAGAAGGAACAGGATGAGAAACAGAAACAAAGAATGAGACTGTATTCTATATATGTATTATAATGCTTAAGGAAACAATAATATAATATTTTATAATATAGTATAATAATTATAAAAATCACACATAATGAGGACAAATTTGGTTAAACAAATTAAATGAACATAACGTTTAACGGATGTTTTGTTTTTATCTCCATATTTTCGTAGCATTCTCTACAACAACAACAACAACAAAACACACACACACACACGCACAACAAAAGTTTTTAAACGAGAAGCTGAACAATTTCAATGGACTCAAATGCAGTCACATACTCTACATGTACATACATATATATATACATACATATATATATATATATCGATATATAGTTATTTTGCTCTCATATACATATACATATATACATACATATATATATATATATTTAGTAGTTTTACTCTTACGATTAAGTTGCTAAAAATGTGTGTTTTTGTTTTTTTCGCTATCATTACTATCATTATCATTATCAATATTATTATTATTATTATTATAAGTTTCTCATCTATTTGCCATTTTGTGTAATTTGTATATAATCATCATTTGGTTTTTTTGGCTTTATTTACTGTTTTTTTCTTTTTTTTTTAATTTGTTCTTTTTTTAACAGACACGCAGAACTTTTCATCTTGTTAATAATTATTTTAAATATTTGTCAATTCAATTCAATTTCGTTTTCGTTTCTTTTCTGCCGCTTCTTCTTCTTCTTCTTCTTCTTCATCTTGTTCGCTTGACAAATGCGTCCAATTTCTTCGTATATATGTATATATATATATATGTATATATATTCTATAATATATAAACGCATTGTTTGTATCGGTAAAACATTAAGAATCGCACAAAACAATTAATTAAAAATTGTAGTCTATAAACTTGAATCCGACTCAATCGGATGTCACTTGCTACTCCTTCTCTTCTCTTTCTCCTTCTCTCCATTTGTCTCTCATTCTCTCGTGTCGTGTCATTTGTTATTTTAGATATTTGTTTGTCCCCCTTTTTTTTAGATGGGCACATAATTCCCCTTGGGCTTGTAGAACAACTGGCCACGGAATAGACGACGACGAATCTCGCTGGCCAGCAGACGCTTCTCCTTCTTGATCTTCTTGAGGACTCCCTTGTTCTCCTGGGCGCGACGGGACAAATAGGGCAGCACCTCCTCAACGGGTCCATACGGTATATACTTGTAGGCGGAGTAACCAGCCTGACCTGCAATTTATTAATTAATTCATTCATTAATAATTATAATAATTGATTAATCAATTCCATTTCCATTTCCATTTCCATTCTCGAAACTCACCCAGCGGGAAGGTAATGTAATCACACATGCCCAACAATTGGCCAAAACAGATGACTTTATCCTCGGGCGAGATGCCAATGGATTTCATATTCTCAATCGCAAAACGCACCGTGTCCTCATTATGCGAGGCCACCATGATTCCAATCTTCCTCGCATCATCACCCACATCCTTCAGCACCTGTCGAATCGAATCGAATCGAATCGAAGAAAGAATTCAAATTAAAATTCAAAATCAAATTCAAATTACATTCATTTATTTATGTCGTTTAAAAATAGGAACGCAAATAAGAGTTATATATGTAAATGCAAATATTCGAGCCTGTTCCGAATTCCGAAAATGTCTGGAATTGCCGCAAATCGAGCGGTTCCGAATTCCGCAAATCGACAAATCGTTTTCAAAACGTCAACGGAATTAAAAGTAAATGCTATTTAAAGCATTCATCAAAAAAATCCCAAAAATTATAAACCAGCGACCTTAACCGAAACCGTTACCTTTAACCGGTAAAAACCGATTGAAATTTGTAATCGCAACTGACCGAAACCGTAACCGAAAACAATTTTTTTCACTGTACCGAAACCCACAAACCGAAACTCATTAAGTCAAAATAACCGTTTAGTAACCGATTCATTTATTAAGGGTTAATTTCGGTTAATTTGATAACTTTGACAAAACTCAATCAATTTCCATGCGCAATGTAAATTTGTGCATGATTTTACCTCTCAATTCGTTCTGCATTTAAATTTTGTTCATTTTGAAAATTCGAAATTTTTCGAAAATATCAAAAAAAATAAAAGGGGTAACACTGTAATTTTTCGAAAAAATTCGAAATTTTCAACATTTTCAAAATGAAAAAAATTCAAAAGCAGTACGAATTTTGAGATAAAATCATGCTCAAATTTACATTGCGCATGGAAATTGATTGGGTTTTGACAAAGTTATGGCAGTTCAAAGTTATTAAAAATCAGTAAAATCAAAATGAAACGAAATTTTCAAACGATCCAAATTTATATCAGATCAAATTATAATAAAATCGACATTAAACTGGATCATTTCAGTAACCAGATAACATTATTTTCCAGGCTAAAAAGAGTATTAAGCCTTATTTCATTTAAACAATGAATAACGCTCCTTATTTTGGTCAACCGAAAACCTGAATTTTTATTTTTTTTGTGAACCGAAACCATATCGAAATTTTTAAACCGAAACATATTAAAAACCGATAACCGTTACGAAAGCGATACTTCAAGATTTTGCATAACCGATAACCGAAAACCTTAACCGTAACCGTAACTGAAACCGATCGATATTCGTTTCAGTTTTAATCCCTGGTTAAAATGTAAGATGGGAATTACTGACCTTGATGCGACGGAGGCACTCGGTGAGGGTCTTGTGATACATATCCGTGGTTGCCTCATAGGTGGGATTGACGGGATCGGCATAGCCCAAGGCCTGGGCCCGAGCACGCTCCTGATCCATGTAGGCGCCTCTCACCAATTTAGCCCCAAAGTAGAAATTCTGACGCTTCGCCTGCTCCAGATCTGTTCCCACCTAATGATCAAAATAAAAACCAAGCCAAAACAAATTGATGAAGAAATATTTACTATATTAATAAACTGACAGATATATTTACAATTGGTCAAGAAAGTCTTTTGACACATTCGATTTTCTTTTCTTACTAATATTTAAATACTTTATCTTTTCTTTTTTAACTTGATCTATGAAACCAGAGAAAAGAATTATAAAATAGGAAATAAAACCCATAAAAACTATATGAAATTTTGTACATTTTTGATGTTTTTGATCAAAACACTTTCTTCACTAACTGTATGTAAATTATTAATCAATTTTGTCAGTTAAAAATTATTTGTTGATTATAATCAAAATAGTCAGGGGTGTTTTAGAAATACAAACCAACCAAAATACACAAAAATAAAACCAAAAACTGATACATTTTTGATTGGTTTACATTTCTGGAACACCCCTAATTATTATTAATTAGTGGTGTTATCAATAAAATACAAAATTTACAACTCTTATTTGAAATAATAGTTCAATTTTCAATATTTATTTATAAATCAGAGTATACCTCTTATTTTAAATTTGTATTATAAAAAAAAAAAAAAAAAAAAACTTTTTTTTTCCTAATAAAAATTTAAAATAAAATAATGTATCCAAAATTACAAAAAATACGCCAAAAAAAAATAGGGTTTTTTCTTTTGTAATTTTCGTCTGTGCATTAAACTTATATAATATTTTCAATTTTTATTATAAAAAAAAAAGAAAATAAATGTTATTTTTCAAATTTTATAATTCCAATTTAAAAAAAAGGAGTTATACTATGATTTGTACATAAAAATTGATATTCAAATAAGATTTCATAATATTTATAATTGGATGTAAAATAAAAGTTGAATTTTATTTTGATGATCTAAATTCGAAAATAAAAGTTTCTCCTCAGGATAAATTCAAAAATTTGATAAAACAGATTTTCCCATTTATCCAATTGATTATTTTTCAGGTTTGATTTTTATAAACTTATGCCTGATATATATATAATATTTTAAATTAATAAAAATGCATCTTCTTTATAAATTAAGAAATAAATGATGTTGTATTGTTATCTAAATTAATTCCCCTCTTTTTGGATATACCCTTTAGTTGGGTATATATAGTATATGATGTGTTATATCTTACCTCACGATAGGCCTCACGCAGATAGCATTGATAGGTATTGAATACTATGGCCTTTTCCTTGTTGTACTTTCGCATCATCTCGAGGGTAATTCGAGAGATCGCTGGCTGGAAATAAGTTTGCTCGGCATCAATCATAATGCGTACATCCAACTCAGCGGCAGTCTGAAAAAAAAGAATTCAATTCAAAAATCCAACATTAATTCAATATCTTTCTATTGGGGAATTATTGATTAATATCCGAAATTTGTAAAACTAATTATAAGTTAATTTAGAAATGTTATAATATCAATTCTACGATTAAGTCAACTGTATCTTGTTCTGACAAGATTAATAATACAATATAATAAAATAAATATAATAATATAAATGTAATAAATAAATAAATATATTGATTAATATTAATATTCATAAAAAATTGTATTGACTAAAATCGAATTTTGTAAAACTAATTATAAGCAGGAATTAAAACCATAACCGAAACCTTTAAATTTAACCGGTAAAAACCGATTGAAATTTGTAATCGCAACTGAAACCGTAACCGAAAACAATTTTTTTCCGCTGTACCGAAAACCACAAACCGAAACTCTTTAAACCAAAATAACCGTTTGGTAACCGATTCATTTATAAGGGTTTATTTCGGTTAATTTGATAACTTTCAACTGCAATAACTTTGACAAAATTCGTTTCAACCGAAAACCTAAAATTTTTTTTATTTTTAAACCGAAACTTATAAAAAAAACCGATAGCCAATTCGAAACCGATACTCAAAGATTTTGCATAACCGATAACCGAAAACCTTAATTCGAGCATAACCGAAACCGTAACTGAAACCGATCGATATTCGTTTCGGTTTTAATCCCTGATTATAAGTTCATTTAAACATATTGTAATATCAATTCTAGGATTAAGTCAACTGTATAATATTCAGAAAAGTGTAATAATATAATATAGTCTAATAAAAATATAATAAAATAAATTTAATATATAAATAAATATAAATATATATTTTGTTTACTTTAAAGAAAGATTATTGATTAATATTCATAAAGATGGTATTACAAAAATCGATTTTTGTAAAGCAAATTTTAAGTAATTAAAAAAATGTTGTAATACCAATCCTAGGATTAATATAATAATATATAAATATAATTAATGAATAAATATATAGATATAGATATAGATATATGTAGATATTTTGTTTACCTTTACGATTGTGTTTAGACGACGGATCATGTTTCTAAACATCTCCTCCTCTTTGGGTGAAATCTGTGAGATCAGGCGACGCATTTGACCCGTTATGGGATCGGGCACCCGAAATGTGTCGCTCAACTGCGAATCCTCATCGACGATGCCGGACCAGGGAAACAGATGCAAAATGCTGTGATAAGAAGGCACAAAAATCAAGAAGAGAAATAATTAATTAGAAAATATTTATTAGTCTCCATCATATGAATAAATAAAAATCATATAACATAGTTTTTAAGATTTACAAAGTCAAAGTATAAAATATTGGGAAACCAAAATAATGAGGAAAAAAAAGGAATCATAAATTAGGAAATTCAACTTGTTAAAATATTCAGAGGGCAAAAATTAGAAAATCGAGCATTTTTTAAATACATATTTTTAATTTTAGCATTACCTAATTTACCTGTCAATTGTTTTTTTTCCTTATAACATTATTCCTAATTTTAATTTCCATATTAAATCTTTTCTAGTTTTGGTTTCCTAATATTTAATTCCAAAATTTTGATATTCTTAGTATTATTATTTTTCGACATTTTTATAGGAAATCAACTATTGAAAGGCAATGCGCAGCCAACTTAACAAGGCATCACAACGTTTAGCGTTGCCAGATCGCTGAAAGTTCCGTTATATTTCCTACTTCATGCCTAGTTATTTTCAAAGCAATATTCTTGCACAATAAAGTAAAGTTTTCCTTCAATCTTAACTTATCTCTACGTTACTTAGTTTAAAGTACTTGCATTGATTTCATTTCTCGCTTAAATCTATGAATTTTCCTGATTTCTAGCTATAACTTAATCTTTTCTTTCTATCTCTAAAAAAATGCCATTCTATAAATTACTTTAGCGGAATAAATAAATCTCTTTTAATTGAACTCGAGAAAACAAAACATGAAATAATATTTAAATTTTAATATCTAAAAATTGTCTT
Organism: Drosophila kuntzei; assembly: GCA_035042165.1. NCBI lineage: Eukaryota > Metazoa > Arthropoda > Insecta > Diptera > Drosophilidae > Drosophila > Drosophila kuntzei. The sequence goes on from JAWNLU010001422.1 coordinate 1,496,380, forward strand.
TTCCTAATTATAATTCCTTAAAAATCCAAAAATAAGAGTTTTCATTTATTTGCAGACAAATTTTTGCTGTCCTTTTTAAAATTGTATATCTTAAATTTCTCATACATTTTGATAGATAATTTATATTTTAAAAGATACAAATAAGAGCTAATAATAAGATCTTAATCAATGATATTACTTTCAAATGATACATGTCTTTTAAGGACGAATATTAGGGATCCAAAATATACTAAAAATAGTCAAATTTATTATTATTATTACTTTTGATTTTTAAAATAAATGTTAAGGAAGAACTTTGAATTTGTAACTTTTAAAATTAAAATCAGAAAAAACTCGTATTTTTTAATTTATATTAAAAATAACTTTTGTAACTTATTAAAATTAAATTAGTAATTGCATTTTTTTTTAATAAAAATTAAAAATAATAATAAAAATTATTTAAATAAATAAAGATCCAAAATATACTAAAAAAATAGTCAAATTTATTTTAATTTTTGATTTTTAAAATAAAAGTTACGGAAGAACTTTGTATTTGTAACTATTAAAATAAAAATCAGAAATAACTCATTTTTTATATTTATATTGAAAATAACTTTTGTAACTTATTAAAATTAAATTATTAATTTGAATTTTTTTTTATAAAAAATAAAAATAAGTGTTATTTTGTAACTTATAAATAAAAACTTAAAAATAATTCTATATTTGAAAACTTGGAAACTAATTTTTAAAAAAAACTTACCCCTCCTTGTCGGATGTAACGTTCTTCAAGAAGGTCTGAACGTCCTTGTTGTCGCCAACGCAAGCGTAATACTGCTCGAGATCCTTAATGGTCTTGTGGTGGGTCAAAACATTGCCCTGACCACCGACGAGGGCCTCCATATATTTACGTGTGCGCATTATGACCTCGGATAGTTGCAGCTATATAAATAGACCAACAACAACAAAGAAAGAGGAATGCAATTAACTGTCAAGTTAAATATAGACACACAGAGAAAGAGGGAAATATAGAGAGAGAAAGAGAGGGAGAGAGAGGGAAGCAGTGTTGCCAACAACATTTGATAAATAAAATTATAGCTAGATATAGCTTTAAAAATATTGATTTAAAATATGCACATTTTTAAAATAAAAAGAATTTCACAATTTTTAAAAATAAAAAAATATGTGCACTTTATGTCTATTGTTCTTAAAACAAGTTTAAAAAAAATAATAATAATTCTGAACGATTTTAAATATTTTTAATAATTGGTCAAAACACTTTCTTGACTAACTGTATGTGTGGATAATAATTTGTATCGAATTGAACAATTTTTAAAAATAAAAATAAACAAATATGTGAATTTTTAAATTGTTTAAACACTTTGTTGACTAACTGATTTATTTTTAAAACAAAATTAAATAATTAGAAAGCTCGCTAAGCAATCCAATTTAACCAACTCTAATTTATTTAATTTAATTTAATTCTCAAAATATACTAGCTATAAAATAGCTAAAAACGGCAACACTGTAGAGAGCGAAAGAGTGAGGTGAAGAGAGGGGAAAATAGGGGAAAAGAGGGGAAGAGAGGGGAAGGGAAAGAGGGGGAAAAGAGGGGGAAAGAGGGGAAGAAGGGAAAAGAGGGGGAAAAGAGGGGGAAAATAGGGGGAAAAGAGGGGGAAAAGAGGGGGAAAAGAGGGGGAAAAGAGGGGGAAAAGAGGGGGAAACGAGGGGGAAAAGAAGGGAAAAAGGGAAAAGAGGGGAAGAGAGGAGAAGAGCAGAGAATAGAGGGGAAATGGGAGAAGAGATGGGAAATAGTTGAAGAGAGGGAAAGAGGGGGGAAAAGAGGGGAAGAGAGAGAGAGAGAGTAACTTACCAGCAATTGTGGACGGCCCAAGGCGGTTAATTTAATAGCTGTGATGCCAGTTCCAAAAGTGGCTCCTGTTTATCGTTATCGTTGTTGTTGTTGGGTTCGGAAATGAGAAGCATTTTGAAAGGTAAGTGAGTGACTGATTGTGACATGAGAGAGGCGAAGGCGGCGGCGGGGTGGGGGGAGAAAAGCAAGGCAAAAGCTAAACGAGGCAAAAAAAAAATAAATAAAGCAAGGTAAAAAGCGAGATGAGGCGTCGATACACGATACTCGATAGACATGCAATCGATATGTCAACACACACACACACACACACAAACACACAAAGCATTGACTAAACTAAGAAAAGCGAGAAACAAACAAATACTAAATAAATAAATAAGTAAATAAGTAAATAAAAATAAATAAAAGCAAGCTCGCCAAATATGAGACTTTGACTTTGAGGCTTTAAAACGTAACGATTAACGGCATTTTGGGCTTACCCTGGGCCCGAGCACGTGGCTCCTTGGCATCATCGTCTATATATATATCATATATATCACACAGACAAACACACACATACAGTTGCCAATTGTTTAATTTCGATAAATGCAATCAAATGGTATTTTTGTTAGTTTCGTTTGGCATTTAAATTAGTTTGGTTAGTTGCGTACAATCGGTTATCGGTTATCGTTAATCGGTTATCGTTCATCGTTGATCGGTTAGTTAAATTTGATTTTTTTGAGGCGCCGTCGGATTTGCACATTGTTTTCAAAATGGTTGTGAAAAAGAAATGCATTCGAGAGAAAAATTAATCATAAATTATAATCAAATGAACAAAGTTATCGATAGCAAATATATACAATACGTATATTTGGTAACATTATCATGCCAGAAAGCGTTTACCAGACCAGAAACCTCTTACCAATCGTACACTCCTCTCTTACGATATAAAAAACAACTAATTGTATATCGATAAGCAAATTAATCGACTACCTAAAAATAATTCCGTCACTCTCTCACATGCAATTAATTAATGTCGTTCGTTTTTCGTACGTTTCTGATTCATTTTAAAAAGCACTTCCCACTTCCCACTTTCACTTTCACTTTGAGCTCGATAACAATGACATTTCCGCATTCGATAAATCTGGGAATTTTTAATTAACCCCCAATCAAAAAAAAATAAATAAAAAAAAGTAATTTTGTTAAAAATAAAATAAATTGTTGCATAAATAAATGGAACACAGGGTGCACTGGGAATGCACAGGGTGATGCACAGCACATGCATTGATTATGTTAGTAATATAAATTGTTTAAGAGTTATAGGGTATGACGGGGGGAGGCTATACAATTGGATGGAGGGGGTGGGGAGACATACCCGAAACAGCCTCCAGACACTTGATAAATGTCTCCATGTTGCGCTCACAGGTTGCCTCGTTCAGATAGAAATAGGTGCGAGCACTGCTCACCTTATAACGACGATCCGCAAACGATTTATCCACATGATATTGAGGCAAGGCGCCAGCGTCTTTCGTATTATCCCCAGCACTTGAAACGGAAGATCTGCAAGAAATGGAAATGGTAGGAAATTAAATGCAATCAAACGATATGTTATCGATTCAATCGATACTTACTCAACTTCACGCTTCTCCGCCTCCTCCTGGGTAATGTCCTCTTCGACGGAATAATCGAGAATCGGCTTAACGCCAAACGAGCGAAGTCTGTGCAAAGAAAGACCAAGAAATTAGTGTCAAGACCAAATGTAACACCAAAAAACAAGAAAACGGAAAACACGAAAATACATCTCTGGCACGCCGAAGATTTAATACCCTTGCAGAGTCCTCTAGTTTTGTAAAACTAACAAAAATTAGACTTTAACTAACTATTTTCCAAGACAAACATTTTTTATACTTACTTTAATAAAATTAAAGCAAACAAAAAATAAATTTGGCATACGTTAATTTTGGACCTACATATATGATATACTCATTCGATTTTGACCAAATTTGATCAGAATGTAAGAGACAGCTCCAAACATATTTTAAGATATCTTAAGAAACAATAAAATTGTTCATACAAAGAAAATTCCCTGACCTTTGACCTGAATTTGAACTACTTACAGGTGAAATTTTATATATATATATATATAGAAGTCTGATTTTAACTAAAATAAATATATAAAATGTCATTAAAGACATAATTCTCTTTTTATGTTGAGATATCTTTAGAAACAACAAAATTATTCATACTAAACTTTAATTTTTATGGATTCTTCCTATGCCAACTATATAATATAGTAGTCCGATCTTAACTACATTTGATCATTATATAAAATCATTTGATAAAATGTCATTAAATACTAAATTCTTGGGTATTTTTGGGATATTTCAAGAAATAAGTTTTTTTTAGCCAATCTTTCTATGACAACTATAAGATATAATAGTACAATTTTATCTAAATTCGTTTAAAATGTCAATAAAAATGTAATTCTCTTTTTATGTTGAGATATCTTAAGAAACAACAAAATTATTCATACTAAACTTTAATTTTTAAGGATTCTTCCTATGCCAACTATATAATATAGTAGTCCGATCTTAACTACATTTGATCATTATATAAAATCATTTGATAAAATGTCATTAAATACTAAATTCGTGAGTATTGTTGGGATATTTCAAGTCAAAGTTCTTCATACAATAATTTAAATTAAACCGATTCTTTCTATGAGAACTATAAGATATAATAGTACAATTTAAACCTAATTTGATTAGTGAAAATAAATTATAATCCTCTGCATGGGTATGAAAATGAAATTAAAATGAATAAGAACGGGAGGGGAAAATGGGAAGTTGGGCAAGAGGAAACTTGTATTTGTTGCTTAGTGTTAAAGTGTACATGTATTTGTTGTTGTTGTTATTATTGTAGTTGTTGTTGTTAACTGTTTATTTTCTAGTGCGCTGGGAATTGGATTGAGATTTGAAGGGGGGAGAAACGAATCTCGACGAAAACGTAAACATGAAAACAAAAACATGCCACATGCCACAAATGGGTTAATTAACTGGAGTTAGTTCAATGATTATAATTAGTTTGCGATGGATTAACACATTTATAAAGATTCGATTATTAATCGGGCACCTCTCGAGGGCGGGAACAATCGTGTGGCGATTCTCGCCGGCCACAAAGTGTCCATAGAAGCTGGACTTCATCAGCAGGACGAATAATTTGGCGCCCAACAAAGTGCGAGCAACTTTTAAAAGCTTTATCGTTCATCGATTATCGATTATTATTCGTTCATCCGCAATTGGTATTTTTGGTTTTTTTTTTTTTTTTTGTATTTTTTGGCGCCAACAGCAAAGCAATAAATTAGGAGTGTAGTTTTTTTTTTTGGAAGAAAATAAAGAGAGAGAGAAAGAGAAAGAAAGAGAGAAGTTAGTTTAATCATATGTTCAATTTAACAATTACCTTTCGAGTGTAGGTATTATCTTGATCTGATCCTCACCAGCAACAAAATGGCCGTAGAATGTTGCCTTCATTAAAACTGTAAATAACTTTTTACCCAACAATTTGTTTGCCGCTTTCATAAGCTGTGATAAGTTGAAATTGTTGTTGTTATATATTAAAGAGAAATTCATTTTAGCACAAACTTAAACAATTTTCAAGGATACACAAATAAAATAGTCAAAGAGAGAGACAGAGAGAGAGAATGGACATGAGGGGTAGCAATGAAAAAACATTTAACATTTAAAATATCGCATATTAAATTGTGAGAGATTTTTGCACACACACACACACACACAAAGAAGACAGCAGACAGAATATGAGATTGAATAAGAATAAGTCGAAAATTTAATTATTTGTAGATCGTTTGCTTTTGTTGTCATTTCGTATTTGTCTGCGTCTCTTTTTTCGCGATACATAAATCAGTTGGAATAGCGCCAAATAACAAAGAGAGCAGAGACACGCAGAGAGTAGGGAGGGAGGAGGAGGGGTAAGAGAGCGATCGTGTCAAGGCCAAATGCGATGACAAAATGCGGCGAATATTGATTGTCTCTACTATAGTGTGTGTGTGTGTATGTGTGTGGATGTTAAAGGGGTAGGGGAAAGGGGAAAGGGGAAGTGTAACACAGCTGCTCTTAAAAAGCTCAAGCCCAAAAAAAGTAAAACACGAGTAAGAACATTACATTACAGATGCTCGATTGCTAGATACCCAGTACCCATCGCAAACATACGATCAGAGGTCAACTTTTTTCCCGTCAGATCTGGAGTTTTTCAATTGGTGGCTGGCTAACTTTTTCTTTAAGTTAAAATAAACTACTAGAAATATTCGAAATTATTTTAAGTGATCCATAAATAACAGTTTCTTTTCAGATAACCTATAAGTGATAAAAAAAAATAAATAATAATTTAAAAAAAAATATTAATTTTTTTTTTAAAAGGTTTGTTAAATTTTGTTGCTCCAACTCTTAAAGTCTTATAGACTGACATTGTCACAAAGCCATAACTCTCTGTACACTTTTGGGTACTGGGCTATAAATAAAACAACAACAAGCTATTTGAGGGTCGCCCGCTTAAAGGAGCTTTTTTTTTTGCCAAGGCACGTGTGTGAACTACACGAACCGGTTAATCGGGAAGTTAAAGGGGAGGCGAGTGCGAGAGGGGGGAAAGAATGGGTTAAAAATAAAATTATGTATAAATATATTTGGTTTTTAAAAACAGGTTACATAAATTTTGGCAATGTTTGCTAAATTCTCGCAAGGCAAAAACAACAAACACACACACAGACACACACACACACAGACACACACAGGTGTTCGCTTTTTTGAGCTCTGCCCCCGCGAGACACGAGACCTGCCGAATGTGCAGCAGGGAGGGGGGGGATGGGAAGGGGAAGAATCGCAAATAGCACAACGGAAATGCGAGGAGCGAAAGGGAGAAGGAGAGTAGAGTAAACGTTGCCAACTAACTGCAATGTATGTATGTATGTATCTATTTCTATTTATTTGTTTAGTCATTCGATTTAGCATTAAATCAATCAAACACACAACACTACACTCTGTCATAATAATCGATAAGCAATTACAAAATCGCATACGTAATGCACAAACAAACAAACACACACACACACACACACACACACACACACGCACACACATGTGCGAGAGAATGAGAGTGTGAGAGAGAGTCCATTGCCTCCTCCACTATCGCATCGAACGGTTTTTTGTTGTAGTTGCGTTTTGATTGGCGCTCTTTTGGGGGCCCGCCTGTGTCTGTGTCTGTATGTGTGTGTGTGTGTGTTGGTGTGTGTAAATGTTTGCAAGTATTTGTCATTTTGACTGCTGCCGCCGTCGCTGCTGACGTATGCGTCGGCTGATGCAGTAACAAGGTCATAAAAACGCAACTGACTCACCCCACATGCATATGTACATACATACATATGTATTTATACATATGTGTACATATGTATATGTTAAATAATATGCCAAGTAATTCGAAATCTATTCATATTCCCACCCCCTCCCTCTTCGCCACCCATTAAACAGGCAATTAGAGCTGCATTCAAAATTTCGACGTGTCATTAAAAATGTCTAGAAGCCTCAAGATAAACACAAACAACAAATCAGAATGAATGGAGAGTGAGAGAGGAGTAAAGAGCATCAAGTGGGTACAGACAATTATAAAACACTGTGCGATCAAATGGTGTAGGGGAAGTACCAGGGGGATCAACTACAACAGATAAAAACGTTAAACAAAAGCTTGGAAACTTTTGATGATTGCCGCAAAGAGAGCAAAAAAGAGAGTCAAATAGTTAGCCGGCATTTAAAGCTGAACTTTGGCATATGAGAGTGGGCAGAAAAGAGAGTAAAGGTTAAAAGGAGGAATAAAGAGAGAGGCTATCTTAATAAATACATAGTAAGGTAATAGAGAGAGAGAGAGAGAGAGTCAGCCGGCATTTAAAGCTGAACTTTGGCAATTGAGAGTGAAGGTTAAGAGAAGGACTTACTTTAAGGGTAAGAGTGAGAGAGATTACATAAATAGAGAAACTGTTTCAAGTTAAGAATATAATTGATAATGCATATGCGATGCACTCTTACCTTCATATTGTGCTCCACAAGCTTCTCGCTGCTGCAGATCATGTAAACCATGTAGGCGCGCACCAGCTCCCATGTTGTCTTGCTCTTAAAAGCCGCTATTGGATCATTGAAGCTGACGTCGAGAGGATCTCTTTGGGATTGACCTTCCGCATTCGGTTGAACTGGCTGCGATGATTCGCATTGTCCTTGCTTACGCTTATTCTCTTGAGTTGACTCGGCGAGAGCAACTTGAGCCTGCTGTTGATCGTGTGCAGCCGAGTGCATGGAGCGTCGTGTCCCAACTCCAACTCCGATACCGACAAAGGGAGACGACTGCAAGAGATGCAGCTGACGTCCATTCAACACATCGAGAGTGGGAGTGAGAGTGAGAGAGGTGAGGTGAGATGAGAGAGCTTTCCCACTGCATGCCGACGACGTTGTTGCTGTATTTAATGTTCTCTTCTGGTTTCGTTTACCATTGTTGTTATTGGTGGCAGCTACTGCTGCTGCCACCAAACCGCTGCTGCTGCTTGGACTGTTGCAACTGTAGTAGACCAATTTAATTGTACGTTGCGAGCTCACGGAACGCAATTGAGCCATTACAGAGCAAGTTCGATATTCGATATATTTTCAACTCTTTGATTTATGCTCTCTCTCTCTCTCTCTCCTTTTTTTTTTTTTTTCTTTCTTTTTGTTACAGTGACTTCTTGTTGTGTTCTCCTTTACTTCTTGTCGCTCTTCTGCCTTCAAATCGCTTCTTGTCGACGACGTCTGAATTTAAATATTTACCAAAAAAAAAACAATAAATAAATCTCTCACAGCTGATTTTGCATTTGTCTTTTTGTCCGTTTTGTGTGTGTTGCGTTTACTGTTGATTTCGAGCTTTTCTTGCTTTCTCTCTTTGCGAGAAGCTGTCCATTATGTGGTTATACAACAATTGCAAAAAGGGGAAGAAACAGAAAGAGATGGACAGAGCATAAGAGAGTGATGTTAGAAGTGAAAAAAAAAAACATAATAATAAAAACACATTTCTTTCATGCTCTCACTCACTCATAAAAATAAAAGCACACACACACACACACACACTTGCACCAAACAATTTGTGCACGAAATTAAATTAAAAACGAATTTCAATTTCAGTTGCTAAGCTCCCGTTCATTGTTCTATGTATGATGGTAGTGTACCTGCTTTTTATTTGTTGTTGCTTTGATTTTTTTTTTTGCTTTTTCTTATTTTTTTTTTTCGATTGCGTTTTGCGCTGCGTACGCAACGAGTGAACGTTTTACTACGGCGAAAGCACAGTTCAAACTGTCAAGACGACAGCGGCGAAATGACTACCGAAAGCCCCCAAGAGCCGAACACAAACACGAACGTAACACACGAATGAACGAACGTCGCGTCACGTCGTCGGCTGACAGGCAGAGGCAGCGACAGCGGCAGCGCAGGCATTTATCCTGCGCTGCCGTCAGTGTTGTCAGAATTTCAAGGGATCAATTGGCTAGTTCGAACCAAAAATGTAGCTACAACTAGCTAAAAAAAAAAATACAAACATTTTGCCTGCGTTGCTAATTTCTCAAATCTAACTACTCATTTTCATTAATTATGTATTCACTCAAAGGGTTGTACAGTCTTCCCGAGTCCATTAAAATCGCATGAATCCTTTCTCTGCGGTTTTCGAACTTCGTTTGGAATTGGAACTGGAACTAGCGTAATGATCTTTTTCATATTATTTTTATATATTTAGTTAGTAGTGTTGGTAAACGGGCCATATTAGTGACGAGTTCAAACTTTCTGTATAATACAGACCTTTACCAAAAATTGACAGTTTCTCCTAGCATCATCTTTATATTTATTATAGCATTTAACAATGTTAATAAAAACTGATTTTTCCATAAGTCAATCTTAATTGTAATATATTGACATCATTAAATATTTCTATACCTCAATTATACTATTTTTTACACAAAATTATTAATTTAGTGCCATATACGGAAGTAAATCTTAAAAATTAGACAAGTAAAACTTTAAAATAGCCGTATTTCTGGCAAACAGCTGTTAAAAATTGAAAAAAATAGCCAAGTCTAGCTACAAAATAGCTAAAATGGCAACACTGCCACCGTCGTCGTCATTGTCGCTTACATAATATTTGCTATCTCACTTCTTCTCCTCACACCCATACACGGACAGAAAGAAGTTCGCTGCGTGACGTCACGCGCACAAGCCCCTTGTTTTAGTATATATGTATGTACATATGTATGTGTATGTATCACGGCGAAATAACGGGGTGACTTTGATTGAGGCTGCACTTCTCTTCCTTTTTCTTTTTTATTGTTTGACCATTAAATGAAAATGCGCCACAAGTGATGAAACGAGGAGAATTGCCAAATGTACATATCTCTTAGTACATTGTATGTGAACATACACTAATTGGTGTTAATTAAAAAACGTGCAAGATAAAAGTCCCCCTTCCCCGTCACACACAGCACTGCCAAACATCGAAAGCAAGGCGAAGGCGAAGGAGAAAATTGTGATTGCCTCTCTTAATTGATTAGCGTCATGCTAAATGCACAGCAGACGACGAGACGACGGCGCAATCAAATTCAAATCAAACTTAGCGGGTTTCCATTACACACGCACAGAGATTTCATTACATTTAATTATTATTATTGCTATTTATATTAAGAGAAGAGAGCGAACCGGGAGGGGGGGAGCGAGCGAGCGAGCGAGCAAGAGCGAACAATTGCGTTGGCGTCGCGCAAATTGGGCAAATGTGCAAATTCATCAAAAAGAAACGCGCTCTCTCTGTTGCTAGCTAGAATCTCTCAATTGCTTTCTCTTCACTTATTGCATGGATAGTTGTTATATAACTGTGCTCTGCTCTCACGTCACACTGACTAACGCAGATCCTTTTATTACGCATTCACAATATACATATGTATATACCTACATATTTATGTATGCATGTGTGCGTGTATCTGTACACATACAGTATGTCAAGCAATTGTTTTGATATTTGTTTTATATTTTTATAAATGGTTTAGCCCATCGAAACTAATTATTTCTTGTTGTTAGCGTGTTATAAAAAACAAATTTAAATAAATACCACGCAAGTGCAATTATTTTCTAGCAAATTAGAATACATGTCAATAATGTATTTGTGAAAACCATTACTTGACACACTGTGCGTCGCTTCGTTAGCGTTTATTTTCTGTCGCTTCGCCTTTTAAATGATTTATTTATGTACATTTGTATACCTGCATGTCTCGAGATACATATGTACATATATATGAGTTGTTCTTGTTTTTTTTTTAGCCACTTACTTGCACATCTATGTACATATACAACACACTTTCAATTTCTTATGCGCCTTTCCAAATTTTCAAATTTTGAAACGTTTAAATATTTTTTTATTTTATTATAGTTGAAAAAAAAAAAAAACATGCCGAATGTGTTATCTATTTATTTGAAATAATGAAATATAATGCATAGCATTCATATTCCTACCTCATGCAATTTCTAGTTATGTATTTATTTTACACAAATTTCAATGTATTTTATTTTTTTTTTGATTTCATCTATTTTTGATGTTTTTGTCGTTTGTCAGTTGTCAGCTGTCAGCATGTACTACATACATATGTACATGCATACATACAAACGTGAACTGTAAGGGTCTGAATGCGCGAACAAACTAAATTAAGGCCAACATTGAAGCGAAACTGCTGGCGAAAGCTCGCTCGAAGCTCGCAAGCTTGCGAATGGGTCAAAACCGAAACCGCGTGGAGCAACAACAAGAACAAGAACAGCAACAACAACAACGGCAGCGAATTGAGTACGAAGAGAACAGTAGCAATGGCGGCTATGTATGTTTGTATGTATGTGCATACAGTGAGTCAAGAAAGTGTGTTTTGGCAAACCCAAAATTCACACATTTGTTTATTTTAATTTTTCAAAATAGTTAAATTCACTAAGAATTATTTTTGCTTTTTTTAAGAACATTATAAGAAATATATATTTTTTGCAAGATAAATTGTTTACATTGTTGATTTTGTCAAAAGACTTTCATGACTAGCTGTACATACCTGCATACATACATATGTACATACAAGCATACGTATGACAGCTGTTTGTTGTTGCTGCTGCGCTTGTTTTCATTCACATATGAATGTATGTAAGTATGTATGTGTTGTAGATGTTTGCTATGCACGTGAGTTCTTAACACAGTGCTCGTAAATCACGCGCCCGCCATCTTGTTGTCTGTTTGTTGTTGTACTAAGCACGATCCTCGCACATATCTTGTCCAATTGGAATGCCTGAGCTTATCTATGCCACAAACGGTTGGCCAACTTCTTATCTCTTACACACGCACACCCCTGCATACATACACATACCCACACATATGCAACACCGGCAAACTGAGTTCTGTTTGTTTTTGTTACGCACATTATTAACGAACGCATCTGGCAACGCTTTGAGCGTTGCCCTCTCTGCACAGCAGCAATAGTTACTTACGCAAACAATAAATCGATATTTATCGATAAGTTACATATTTAAAACGAAATGTGTTATTGATTTTATATGAATATATGTATAATATATTATGTATATGTTTCCACTTTCACAATAGATAATAGATAATAAATTATAGCTACAATATATGGTATTAGAAATAATAATAATAATATTAATTAACAGTTAATAAGCGCAGCACATATGCATTTAACATTATTAATGGTGTTTATGTTTATGTTCTTATTGTTGTTGTGTTCGTTGATCTAGAAAACTTAACAAAAAAAAAAACAGCAAAAAAAATAGGTATTCTTTAAAAATGTTGCAAGTAAAAAAAAATAATCAAAACAAATAACAAACATTAAAAATGTCTCTTTTGAAAATTTGATCTAAATTGTTTTTCTCATCTTCCACAGCTTAACTTTAACATTTTGTTTATACATATGTGTGTGTGTGTGTTTGTTTATGTTTCTTGGTGTTTACACAATTATTGACTAAAAATTGTAGATCCAACGAATGTCTATTTTCGCGCAGTGTATTTGCAAATTGCATCAATTTACAGCTACAGTTACAGTGACAGGCACAAATATATCATCATCATCAAAGGAAATAAAACAATAACAATTAGACTATATATACATATATATAAATCGCTCACTTATTTCAAGACTGTTTAAAATTTAAAATTTGCAATTAAATTAGTTTCAGTTAAAAAATGATTTACATATTATGATTATGACATTTTTACATAATATATAATATATAACAAATATCTTGAAGTAAATTGGCATATAATACAGTTAGTCAAGCAAGTGTTTTGACAAAAAAAAATATATTTTTTATTTGATTTCTAATTTTTTAAAAAAAGTAAAAATAATGTTTAATAAATTTAACTATTTTTAAAAATAACAAAAAAAAACAAATTTGTGAATTTTTGATTATGTCAAAACACTTGCTTGACTAACTGTATGTAAATTGCTCACTTATTTCAAGAATATTTAAAATTTGCAATTAAATTAGTTTAAAGCAGAAATCTTTCGATTTTCAGTTTAAAAATGATTTACAAATTATGAAATGAAATTTTCACATAATATTTATGTTTTTTTTTGACAGTTTTAAAGTAAATTGAGCGATATTTGGTATATATATGTATATGTATATGTAGATAGAAGCACAGCAACAATTGTTGCAAGTTGCTGTTGTTGTGGCAGCAACTGTTGCTAGTTGGATTTGGTCAACTCGGTGCGATTGGCGGCCACTTCGGCCAGAATGAGTAAATCTGAGGTAGAAGTCACATCAAATGTGGCAGCATTTGTAGCTGTTGCTGTTGTTGCTGCAACTGTTGCTGCTGTTGGTTTGATTAACGTTTGATTAAAGTAGTAAGAACCGTTGATGGTCAGGGGCAAAATGGAGGCGACTTCCTGCTCAATGGCGCTCACATCACGTCTCGTAATGCTCTCCTTGCGTGCCTTACGCTTTTGACTGCCCACGGCAGCAACTGTTGCTGCTGCAGCTGCAACTGTTGCTGCTGTTGTTGTCACTTCAGACTCGCTTTTATTGCTCAATTTGTGCAATTGTTCAGCTGTTGCTGTTGTTGTTACGGCAGCAACTGTTGCTGCTGTTGCACTGTTGCTGCTGCTGCTGTTGGAGTTGCGTTGCTTCTTGCTGCTGCTGAATTTCTTCTTCTTTTTGGTGCTACGCTTGCGTTGCAAATACGCATCCAAACTTAATGCCGGCAATTCCTTAATTTTCTCCTCCAAATCAAATTCCAATGAATCACAATTGTTGCGTCTAATTGTTGTTGTTGCTGTTGTTGCACGTGTTGTCGTCAGCTCGAGCAACTGTTGCTGGCAATCAGCTGCTGTTGCTGTTGCAACTGTTGCTGCTGCTGCTGCTGCTGCTGCTGCTGCTGTTGTTGGTGATATTGGCGGCGTGCTGTTGTTGTTGCTGCTGCTGCTGTTGCTGTCGCTGTTCAAGCGACATTTGCTTTTCTTGGCTATCGCCGCCAATTGCCCCGAATTAATTAATTCCTGATAGATTTTACCCTTGCAAGACCTCGAAGATTTAAGTTTCTTATATGGAGAAAGATGTTGTTGCCGTTGTTCCTCCTCCTCGCTCGAGTTGCTCGCGCTTTCAACATTACGCTTATTGTTGTTGTTGTTGTTAGAGTTGTTGCTGTTGTTGTTGTTGTTGTTGCTGGGCATGTGGACGCTTAGAAATTGCGTTGTCTCGCTTAGAGCCTGTTGCAATGCATAATCCTTGTCCTTGTCCTGCACATTTCCCGCATTTCCACTCAACAAAACACTCAATTCTCCCATTTGTGTCTCATCTGCAAATTTAAAATAATTGCGACGCAACACGTGTGCAACTTCATTTGGCTCCCACTGTAATTGCTGCTGCTGCTGTTGCTGCTGTTGTTGCTCGTCGGTTGTTGGTGTTGCAATTGCAATTGCATTGCTGGGACGTGTTGCAAGCGTGCGTAACGGCGGTGCGGGCAATTTGTACCACTTAAAATTGGGATTGGCATTGAAAAAGGCATCCTTGTTCTGCAACAACAATAATATCAACATTTTTCATACATTATTTATTATTATTATTACGATTTTTATTCATTTAGCTAATTTCCCGCTAGTTTTAGCGCTTTGTAATTGGCAATTGCGGAATAAATTGCAAAATAGCGGCTAGCGGGAATTATAGCTAGTTTTAAATTTAAGAAAAACTACTATAAATTCCTTAAGTATTATTTAAAATAGTCAACTTTTTTTTGACAGACGAACACAGATAAATCTTCTTGAATTTTTAATACGGATTTCCAATATATTTTTTCTGATTTAGAACCGCTATGCCTGTTATAAAATCAACCTAAAAACTATTCTAGCTGTTTCTTTGGCTTTCTTAAAGATTTCCCAGCTTTTTCTAGCTATTTTTAGTTGAACAATTGGCAACACTGTTTATATTACTTTAATTAACAAGACAAATTATGAAATGCATTCGATGAATGTGCACAGTTAAAGAGCAAAAGAGAGAGAGACAGAGTGTGTGCTATATACGAAAGAGAAAGTGAGCTCTGCAATTCTTTTTATCATTTCTTATCACTAATTTCAAATTTGAATTTTAGCAATGTTGCCAGACTGTCTGCATCTGTTTTTATCCTGTCTGTGCTGCCAGATGGCAAACAGCTCCTTTATACACGCATTTCCAATTGGTGCTCCAGCAGTGCTGCCAGATTGCAATTATCTTTGTTTTATTGAATTTGAATTTCTATAAAGTTGCCAGATTGCATACATCTTCTTTATCCTGGCATTACAAATTCAAATTGGAATTTAAACGGTGCAGCCAGATTCAGCACAAACTCGTATTTTAACTGAGCAACAACAACTTATAATTTCAAATTTGCAAGCAGTAAAATAAAATATTAAAGTTATCATAAATAAGTAAATAAACAGCAACTCTGCTAAAATTCAAATTGCATTTAAATTTAACTGAGTTGCCAGATTGCAAACATCTGATTTTTTAACCAAGTTGCCAGATTGCATATATGTAAACTTCCTTGCGTGAATAAGCATTTCAAATTCAAATTGGAATATCCAGAGTACTGCCAGATAGCCTTCATTATTTTATATTTCTACAGAGTTGCCAAGTTGCTTATCAAATTGAGCAATTTAAATGTTAAATAAAATGCTTATAAGTGATAAAACTAATTAAATTAAATAAATAAATAAAGAAAGCGTCTCTGCTCACCTGTTGTGCCAAATCGGTGAAACATTGCTTCTCTTGATCGTCCAGGGCTGCCCACCAATCGCCGAGTATCTTGGTAATGGCGCTAAATTCGAAATTCAAATTAAATATTTATTTTTTTTGCATTATTTATTGAGTTAAACTCACCGATTCTCTAGCGATTTGTAGCGCTCTTTGACAATGGCACGATGGCGTTTACAGAATATGAGAAATGCGTTCATGGGACGACGTGCATGATGTTCAGGTCGCATATCCTGATCAACAGTAACCTCAATTGGATAAACATGTTGTTGTTGTTGTTGTGCTGGCAATTGCAATTGTTGTTGTTGCTGCTGCTGCTGTGGTGTTGTTGTTGTTGGTGTTACAGTGACTACATCAACTTCCACATGCTCTTCCGAATCGTCGTTATTATTATTAATAATATTAATATTTTTAGGCACATTTGCATTAAATTTTGCTTTTTTGCTGCTGTTGTTGTTGTTGTTGTTGTTATGACATCCAACTCCAACTCTTCCTCATCTTCCTCCTCCTCCTCTTCGTCGTCGTCGTCGTCATCTTCCTCATCATCCTCTTCGCCCATTTCATCGCTGCTAATGTCGTGATTATGTTGTTGATGTTGATGATGTTGATGATGTTGCAACTTGGCATAATTGTGCACATCTTCAATCTGACGAAAGGCATTTTCTTGGTCCTCAGTGCGTTGTTGTTGCTGTTGTTGTTGTTGTTGCAGTGGCGTTGTCATCACTTCAATAAAGGCACTTTTGGTTATTGCTGCTGCAGTTGTTGATTGCACCTGTTGCTTGTTGTTGCTGTTGTTGCTGCTGTTGCTGTTGTTGCTGGACTGGACATTGACTTGTATAAACTGCGGCTCTTTGGTGCTTGCTGAGGTATTTACATATGAAGGAATTCCAGGTATTAACCAATTAACTGAACCTCCTTTAAGCAGCTGTTGTTGCTGTTGTTGTGGTTGCAGTTGTTGCTGTTGTTGTTGTTGTGGATAAGTCATTAGAAAGTGTTTGGACTCAACTTCACTTTGTGTGATTTGGAACATTGTTGCAGTTGTTGTTGTTGTTGCAACCGTTGTTGTTGTTGTTGGGGCGGCACTGTTGTTGTTGTTGTTGATAATAATATTTGAATGTTGATGGCTTTTGTGCTCATTTGTTGCTGTTGCTAAGGGTTTAAGGCCACTTTTGTTGTTGTTGTTGTTGTTATTATTGTTATTGCTCTTGTTGTTGTTGTTGCTGTTGTTGCTGTAGTTAAAATGCAGAGTTATTGCTGCTGCACCAGCTGGATGTGATCTGGCCACACTGTAACTGTTCATCATATTGCTGACAACAACGTGCAACTTTGTTTTATTATGCCCCTTTTAGTTGCATGTATAATTTGTTGAATTTCGTTGGCGCCTGCAATGGAAATAATAAAACAATTGTTAAATGAATTTCACAAATCGCATATCAATGTGTGTGCGTGTGTGTGTGTGTGTGTGTACGTGTATGGCGGCGCTGCCAGTGTTAAAGAAAATTCTGCAAGTCTGGCAGCACTCCGCGCATTGCTCGGTTGTTTACAAAATAAAGTAGCGAGAGTGGGTGGCAAACGAGAGAGTGAGAGAGAGAGAGAGTACACAGATGATATTCGCATGTATATATATATGCATGTATCATTGTGTGCGTGTGCGCCAACCACTCACAACAACACATATCAGCTGTGTGACGTTTGACGTGAATATGCACAAACGTATGTGTGTGTATTTGTATGTTTGCTATTGGCACTGAAAACAAAATAAAAATAACACAAAATATACACACACATTAACATTTTACAATTTCATTATGTATTATGAAAAATTGTTTAGCAGGTTTGCAAATAAAAACACATTTAAAGTTTCTTACACTTTTAAACAACTCTCACTCTCTCTTTCATTGCAAACTTTAAATCAACTATATGCATTTGTATGTATGTACATATGTATGAACAAAGCAGAAAATACATATGTACATATTTGAATGTATGTATGTAAGTGGCACACGCACAAACAAACGAAACGTCAGCGTATGTATGTATTTATGTGTATGAAATTGCATAAATAAATTATAGATATGAAATGAAAACGCACAATGGAAACAAAAAAAAAAAAACAGAACAACGGGGGAAAACACCAAAAACAACTGCGCAGCGCGAAAACCAAGTTTCCAATTGCATGGGAAATTTTGCAACACTGTTACGTTACGTTGACCAACACGGGATGCCAGCTAGCCAATTATTTGCAAAATAACTGTAAAGCCCAATAAGCGGCTTGACACATGTTAATTAATTATGAACATTATTATTATTTGCGCTTTTTTCTTCTTTTTTTTTTGCAACTATTGCACAATTTGCTGACGTTTTTTGTGACTGTCTGCAACCGTTGAATTTCATATATGACAACAACAACAACTACTGTGAGACACTGTGCTACGTGTACAGCTGTGTGAACATATGTCTGTGTGTGTGCGTGAGAGCGAGAGTGCGAATGCGCGCAGTTTTTGTGTATGTGTGTATGCGGGAGATGCCGTTTTTTTTTTCATTCCCATTTTTGTTGTTGCCGATTTACTTTGAACTTGATTATGCGATTGTGTGCGAGAGACGTACTGCGCTTAAGCGCTGTTTGTGTTGTGTTGTGGATGGCAAGTACATACAGTTGGTCAAGCAAGTGTTTTGACAAAAAAAACATAAAAAAAACATTGTAATTCGATGAGAATTAATCTAAGAACCATAGACAAAAATAATAAAAAGTTAGAAATAACATAAAAGCACATAAAAACTACATATTTATTGCAAGAGAAATTGTGCAAATTTTAAATGTTGTCAAAACACTTTCTTGACTTGCTGTATATGTGTGAACGTATGTACATATGCCTGTGTGCTATAACTTGGGTTCCATCTCCACCCAACGGCGTTGCCACTTGACGCAATTGCACTGTCAAAAGTGCAGCCGACAGACGGAGCGACAGTGCAGCTGTCAGCTGTTACACCGTCGCTTTCTTGTTGTTCTTCTACTCGATGTTGTTGTTGTTGTTTCGCACTAGCAGTACACGGTCAAGGCCAAAGCGACGACGGGGCAACCATTGATGAGAGCTACTGTATGTAGTTGCCAGCTAAGAGGACATGGCTGCGGCAGGTGGGGGAGGGAGGAGGGTATATACAGTGGCGCCCCGTCGTAACCTTCAAACAACAAGTTCTCGTTCTAAATTCAATTCTAGGTTATGTTTCGTTTCGTTTCGCTACACGAACAAATTAATGGGGGGTGGGCGATTTGGGGTGTTGGGGGGAAGGGGGAGGTGTTGCTTTTTTGAGTGCAACAATTTTGAGTTTTATTTATGTGATGATATTTTCACAGCGCTTTTTAGCAATTTTTATTTGAAAACAAAGCACAAAAAGAGACAACAAACGTTTTTACATACATACGTACGTACGTACGGAGGAGGCAACGTAGGCACACACACACTAACACATACACCCACAGACGCAAAACAGCTGATGACGTTTGTTATTTTGTTCGCGCTGATTATATTTTTTTTTTGCAAATAAAAACGGCAAAGAAAATCGAAAACGAAAAATCAACACAAAAAGCAAAATATGCCGTTGAGAGTTATTTTGTCATTTTGTTAAATGAAAACTTGAGCAATAAATTGTCGTATTAATTAAGTATAGTTTCAAATTGAATCAATTTAATAATTTACTTTGAATTTCACCAAGAATTAATCAGAGAATCTTAATCGAACTCAGAACTGCTCTTGTGTTTAATTAAATTTCAATGTTGATGATGTCAAATGAGAATGAAAACTGACTGTTTTTGTATTGTGCGGACGACAGAGGCAACGACGGCAACGGCGACGGCGGCAGAGAAACGCGGAGAGACGATGGTCGTCGTCGTCGTCGTCGTCGCCTCTGTCTCGTTCAATTGAGCGCAGCAGCAGCAGCAGCAATAACAACAACAGCTAAATAACGAAAATGTATTTTGCAGTTGTTGTTTTTGCATTTGCTTTTGCCTGCCTGTGCTTATACTTCTCATACAATAATCGCACACAAACAAATTCCTCTGCCCGCTCTTGTTCGTTCACTGCTGAGCGCGAGAGAGCAAAGTTATTTGTTATTGTTGTCAATGCTGGGAACTCTCTTGCACTTGCGTGTGGGGCTCAAACTCAGCTGTTCGGCTTTTAAGCACCCAGTACCCGATTGTGTGCAGAGGCTTTTGGGTTTGTGACAGTGTCTGTTCGTATAAGTTAAGGAGTTACAGAAACCAAATTTGGGGATCATTATGGTAGTAAGTTTTTAAAACAAAAAGGTAATGAGAATAAAAAAAATATAAGAACATGATTGAAAAGGAAAAGCTTAAATGCATCCAAAACACATAATTTATTTAAACTTATTTTCGGTTTTGTTAATTTACATTTTTATTGTTGGTCTAATTTATTTTCGCATACATTTTTTTCAAATAATTTTTATTTTTTTTTTGTTTATGGGGTACCGGGCATTTAACAGTCGAGCTCCTCGACCGTAGCATTCTCACTTGTTGTTATTCTTATTGGGAAAAACGAATGCAGCTGATTTTCGTATGTGAATTGGTCAACAAGAAGAATTTCTATGTTTTCCATGATATGAATATTATTTCCATCTTAAATATTGCAACAAGTTTCCTGATCTATTTGTACATATGCATGTATGTATGTGTATGCGTTTGTTTGAGTGTGTGTGTGTGTGTGTGTCTATGAACTTGTTTAACTTTTACTCTTTCCCCTCTGACATTTTGTCAAAATTTGAAGCTTCTGCTGTTGCATAATCATTTTAACAGTTTTGTTCTCAGTTTTGTTTGCATTTGCATTGCCCAGCGCTGCCTACACAAAAGCAAAGCAGCAACCAACAATAATAACAACAACAATATTATTGTTTTTCAAGGTCACACACACATGCACAACACAACAGAACACAACACATAAGCAGGAGAAGCATACGTCGCAAAGTCCCCTCCGACACCCCCACCACAAACACCCACCGCGACCGTCATCAGTTATAAGTTCAATTGTTCTGTCTTTGACGTTCGATGCGCTCTCTTTCTTTCGCACTCTCTCCCTTTTTGCTCGATTGTTGCGCTCTCGCAAACAAAAGTTGCCGGGAGCAAGACACAAGTATTTAAACTTGCTATCTCTCACATATGTATGAATGTTCATGTGTGTGTGTGTGTTGGTTTTTGTTTGTGGAGCGCGCAGGCAACGAGAGGATACCGTTATGCATTCACTGTGTCTGTGTGAGTGTGTGTGTGTGTGCGTGCTAGTTTTCAGGGTCAGGGAAATTCGATTTTTGTTTTTGTTTTTATTTTGTCGCTGCTTGTTGTTGTTGAAAAGGCTTTAATTTAAGACAATGACAGAACAATCATTTTTTCTTTTTTGTTGAAGGGAGAAAACAACACTCGTAAATAACGCCAATGTTAATGAACTGCTCTATGCACAGTCAGTCTCAGATGTTTTCAAACAGTTGCAGATTGTATAGATTTATAAATACGTTTTTGAAAAATTTAAGGACAAGAAAATTAGAAACACAAAACTAGGAAACTGATGATTTGGAAATAAAAATGAAAAAAACAAAATAAGAAACTTTTAAATTCTGATAAAATCCAAATAAACCAATAAATAATTGTATTATAAATTCTAAGATAACTGAATAATATACAAAATATTTTTTGTTTTCTGCTCTTGCACTTTTTTCCACTACTTTTTAATTTGTGTACTCTGTTTTTTTATTATTTTAATTTATTAAAGATAAAGTTAAATTTTATTAAAGTAAAGTTGAGCTGGGCGCACACTTTATTGTTGCACTGTACATACATATGAATATGAAGGCAGCTGACTCTCGCATACTTCCGCGCATTATAACCGATAAAGAAACGTATACATACATACTTACATATGTATGTATACATAAATATGCAAGCAAACAAATGAAAAATATTTGTTTTTTTTATTTAATATTTCTATTTCAAGAATAACAAAGAGCATACAGCAATAAACAAAATGAAAATGATAAGGCAGCACTTTTGGTGAGCAGTGTTATCGACTAAGGCGTTTGCGATAAGCGTCAATTGTTGTTGTTTTTGTTGTTGTGGTTGTTGGATGAATGCAAAATGATAATCGATAACATGAGCAGCATCCGTCACATCACATCTAGGGATGTTGATATTTTTAAAATTATCAATACCAATAATATTTCGATATATTATTATATTATATATTATTTTATGGTAAAGTTTGCATTTGAATGTAGTGTCATCAATTTAGTCAAAAACGGTCAAAACTAACGGCACAATTATATTGAAATTCATATTATCGGCAAAAAATATTTATCGATAATTACTCACCTTAGCTTAGATGTTAGCGTTTCAGCACATCAATGAAAGTCTCGTGCGGCACACGAATGTTGGCGAACAGGCGCATCTTCTTCTTGCCCTCCGATTGTTGTTTCAGCAGCTTCATGCGTCGCGTTACATCGCCGCCGTACTATCGATTAATCGAGAGAGGGAGAGAGATTTATTATTAGATTAAAATTTCATCAAATCAATTAATCGAGAGAGAAAGAAAGAGATAGAGATTTGATCATCGGATTTAAACTTAAATTTATCGATCAACCGAGAAAGAAAGAGATATTTGATTATCGGATTTAAATTTCATTTTATCGATCACTCGAGAGAGTGTGTTAATTATAGGATTTAAACTTAATTTGATTGATCAATCGAAAGGGGAAGATGATAGGGTATTCCTGCTCTAATGATATATTTCATATTTCGATTAAATTACTTTGAACATGGATAACGATGTAAGTTCTTTATAAATGTTTTGATCATTAAATAAATATATATGTATTTAATGCTTTTTATAATGTATACGATGCATCTTTTTAACTTGTCAATTGTCAATCACCTGTTCACGAAATCAAAATCTGAATAGAAAAAAAATCATCCAAAAATATATCCTCGGCAACACATATCTATCAACAAACCTAGAACTAGCTATAAAATGGCTAAGTTGGCAACACTGATCGGTGTTTGACAGTCTGGCAACTCACCAGCTTCGCGCGGACATCCTTGGGATATCTAATATTATAACAAAGCTAGAAGTAGCTAAGTAGGCAACACTGATCGATAATTCTGATGTTTGTTTACATTACTAATTTGTTTTTGAGTCTGGCAACTCATCAGCTTAGCGGTGACATCCTTGCGATATCTAGCATTATAATAAAGCTAGAACTAGCTATAAAATGCCTAAGTTGGCAACACTGATCGATAATTCTTGTTTGTTTATATCACAAATGTTTTTTTGACAGTCTGGCAACTCAATAGCTTAGCGGTGACATCCATGCGATATCTATTATAAAAAAGCTAGAACTAGCTAAGTAGGCAACACTGATCGATAATTCTGATGTTTGTTTACATTACTAATTTGTTTTTGACAGTCTGGCAACTCACCAGCTTAGCGGTGACATCCTTGCGATATCTAATATTATAACAAAGCTAGAACTAGCTAAGTAGGCAACACTGATCGATAATTCTGATGTTTGTTTACATTACTAATTTGTTTTTGACAGTCTGGCAACTCACCAGCTTAGCGCTGACATCCTTGCGTATCTGGTATTATAACAAAGCTAGAACTAGCTAAGTAGGCAACACTGATCGATAATTCTGATGTTTGTTTACATTACTAATTTGTTTTTGACAGTCTGGCAGCTCACCAGCTTAGCGGCGACATCCTTGCGATATCTAATATAACAAAGCTAGAACTAGCTATAAAATAGCTAAGTTGGCAACCCTGATCGATAATTGTTTGTTTACATCACAAATGTGTTTTTGACAGTCTGGCAACTCACCAGCTTAGCGGTGACATCCTTGCGATAGGCTTTGATCGTCTCACGAGCGAGAACTTTGCTGCCGACACAGGCTTGAATGGCGATTTGTACCATTTGCCTGGGAATGAGTTCCTTCAATTTGTGGACCATGTGACGTGCCACGCCCGTCGCCTTGGAGGCGTGCACAATGCGGCACAGCTCCTCGACCGGCCGTCCATTGAGATGGATATCGAGACGAACCAATTGGGTGAGATGATAACCATGATCCTCGTAACTGAAGCTGGCATAACCCGAACTCAGCGATTTGAGGCGATCGTGAAAATCCAAGATGATCTCGCTCAGTGGCAGCACATATTTCATCAAGATGCGCGACTCATCAATGTTGACGGAACTCTGCTGAAGTCCACGTCTCTCCACACACAGTCCAATGATCTGACCCACATAATCCGTGGGCGTTATAATTGTGCCCAACACCAATGGTTCATAGTACTCCTCAATGCTGGAGGGTTCGGGCAGCAGAGCCGCATTCGATATGTCCAGCGTGTGTTTGCCGTGCTGTTTAATCAGCTTGGGATTGCGCAGCACAATGCGATAGGTAACGGAGGGTGCGGTTATAATCGGTTCAGCGGCATGTTCCTGCTCCAGACGCTGGCAGAACACCTCCATGTGCAGGAGTCCAAGGAAACCCAAACGCCAGCCCTGCCCCAAGGCCGGACTTGAGTCCACGTTGACCGTCACCGCCGAATCATTGAGCACCATTTTATCAATGGCACTGCGGAGTGCCACGTGCTTGGACTGATCCACCGGAAAGATGCCGGCAAAGACAAGTGGCTGTTGTGGTTTATAGCTGCCGGCAGCCGATGCCGATTGATGCTTCAAATGTATTGTATCCCCAATGATTGATTCCTTGCTGTTCCGCATGTTGCAGGCAATGAGACCCACTTGACCAGCGGACAGTGAATCCACTTGACACTCGGCCGGACACAGCACGGAAATGGATTTAATCGGATACATCTTTTTGGTGGCCATGGATTGAATGTCCTGTCCCTGCTGCAGCTGACCATTGAGCACATAGATGAGATTCAGGGCACCACGGTATTTGTCGAACCAGCTGTCAAAGATGAGAGCACGAAATGGGGTCTCCCGATCCACTCGTGGTGCCGGTATCCTCTCAATCACACGCTGCAGCAGCTGATCGACACCAGTTCCCAGTTTGGCGGACACACGCAACACACTGGCGGGTTCAATGCCAAACAGCAGCTCCATATCCTTGGTCACCTGCTCCGGATTGGCGTGCTTAATGTCAATCTTATTTAACACCGCCACCACCGTCAAATTCCGCTGCTTGGCCAAATGATAATTGGCAACCGTTTGCGCCTGGACACCGTGACAGGCATCCACCAGCAGGATCACCCCATCGCAGGCAGCCAGAGATCGCGAAACCTGTGCCAAAAAACCACCATTAATCTTCATTCTTTACAGACATCATTACATATAATCAATTGTAATCAAATTGGGTTACAGGGAAATTGGAGAAAATTGTAGTTAAAAAACTAATACCAGCAAAAAAATAGAATTTAAATCAAGAAAATTATGAAAACAATTTTAGAAATTTTAAATTCTAAAATATTTGAATAAAATATGCATTTTGAGAAATAATATAATAATAATTAATTACAGCAAGGAAAAATTGTAGTTAGAAAATAAAAACCAGGAAAAATCTATAAATTTAGATCAAGAATATTATGAAAATATTAGAAATTTTAATTCCAATATATTTTAATAAAAAATGAATTTTGAGAAATAATATAATAATTAATTACAACAATGAAAAATTGTAATTAAAAAACTAATACCAGGAAAAATAGAATTTAAATCAAGAAAATTATGAAAACAATTTTAGAAATTTTAAATTCTAAAATATTTGAATAATAATAAATTTTAAGCAAATTATGAAAATATTAGAAATTTTAATTCCAATATATTTTAATAAAAAATGAATTTTGAGAAATAATTTAATAATAATTAATTACAACAATGAAAAATTGTAATTAAAAAACTAAAACCAGGAAATATCGAATTTAGATCAAGAAAATTATGAAAACAATTTTAGAAATTTTAAATTCTAAAATATTTGAATAAATAATGAATTTTGAGAAATAATATAATAATAATTAATTACAACAATGAAAAATTGTAATTAAAAAACTAAAACCAGCAAAAATAGAATTTAAATCAAGAAAATTATGAATACAATTTTAGAAATTTTAAATTCTAAAATATTTGAATAAATAATGAATTTTGAGAAATAATATAATAATAATTAATTACAACAATGAAAAATTGTAATTAAAAAACTAAAACCAGGAAATATCGAATTTAGATCAAGAAAATTATGAAAACAATTTTAGAAATTTTAAATTCTAAAATATTTGAATAATAATAAATTTTAAGCAAATTATGAAAATATTAGAAATTTTAATCCCAATATATTTTAATAAAATATGAATTTTGAGAAATAATGTAATAATAATTAATTACAACAATGAAAAATTGTAACTAGAAAATAAAAACCAGGAGAAATCTATCAATTTAGATCAAGCAAATTATGAAAATATTAGAAATTTTAATTCCAATATATTTTAATAAAAAATGAATTTTAAGAAATAATATAATAATAATTAATTACAACAATGAAACATTGTAATTAGAAAACAAAAACCAGGAAATATCGAATTTAGATCAAGAAAATTATGAAAACAATTTTAGAAATTTTAAATTCTAAAATATTTTAATAAATAATGAATTTTGAGAAATAATATAATAATAATTAATTACAACAATGAAAAATTGTAATTAAAAAACTAATACCAAGAAATATCGAATTTAGATCAAGAAAATTATGAAAACAATTTTAGATATTTTAAATTCTAAAATATTTGAATAATAATAAGTTTTAAACAAATTATGAAAATATTAGAAATTTTAATTCCAAAAAATGAATTTTGAGAAATAATATAATAATAATTAATTACAACAATGAAAAATTGTAATTAGAAAATAAAAACCAGGAGAAATCTATAAATTTAGATCAAGAATATTATGAAAATATTATACATTTTAATTCCAATATATTTTAATAAAGAATGAATTTTAAGAAATAATATAATAATAATATTTACAATGAAAATTAGAAAATTGTATTAGGAAAACAAAAACCAGGAAAAATTGAGTTTAGATCAAGAAAATGATGAAAATTTTAGAAATATTAAATTAAAAAAAAAATTTACTAAATGCATTTTGAGAAATAATATAATAATAATTAATTACAACAATGAAAGTTGGAAAATTGTAATTAGAAAATAAAAACCAAGAAAAAATTGAAAAACTTAGGAAATTTACATTTGGTTAAAGAAAATTACAAAGGTAGAGAATATTTAATTCCCATATTGAAATTGGAAAAATAATACTAAGAATTAAAAAATTAAGAAAAAATATATAAAAATGTAAAAAAAAAACACAAAAAAAATTGAAAATTGAAAATGGGAAATACAAATTGGGAAACTAAAATTAAAATGGTCAAAAAATGGTAAAATTGGACATTAATTTTTGGGTACCTTGGGTACATAATTTTTTTTTGGTTCAAAAACAACAAAACAAAAGGCCCAAAGAAGGGGCTGTGGTGAGTAATAACTACACCATGATTCTGATAAAATTAGAATCCACAAAGAGAGCAACCTTGTTAGTCAAAGCACCTTGCTGTCAATTGGAATCCACAAAAAAAAGAGCAACCTTGTGGGTCAATGCACCCTGCTGTCAACTCTCAAAGAGAGCAATTAGAATCCACAAAGAATCAATGCAAAGAGAGATCAAAGAGTGTAACGCACCTCATTGGAGAAGTCCACATGTCCGGGCGTATCTATCAGATTCAGCAGATACAATTCGTTGTGATGCTTGTAGAATATGGATGCAGTTTGTGCCTTCACCGTTATGCCGCGCTCCCTCTCCACCTGCAGATTGTCCAGCACCTGATGCTGTCCAGCGTTGCGGGAAATGGCGCCCGTCAACTCCAGCAGGCGATCGGCCAATGTGCTCTTCCCATGGTCCACATGCGCAATGATGCTAAAGTTGCGAATGCGTTCCACAGGCATCTCCCTCAACTGACGCTGCAGTGCATCCAGCGAGAGGGCTGAGGAGGGGGTCGAGGTCGGGGCTGTTGTCGCCTCTGCATCCGAGGACGCCCGGATCAAGGTCGTGCATAGCGTACGATAGGCCGCTAATCGATTCCATGTGCACTGCCCAGTTGCACGCAATAAAGTCCAGCGTATGCTTTTGTACATATTTCGCTTTATTCTTTCTTATCACATTTTCTTTCAACTAGAAATCAGCCGGCACATGTGAATGTTACCGCACAACAGGGCTGCAAAAAACAACAGTAGTATTCACCAGTGTTGCCAGGTTTCGAGCATGCAAGTAAGCTAGATCTGCAGTAATATTATGCTAAAAAAAAGCTAAAAATTAAAAAAATACGCTGCAAAATAAGCTAAGTCTAAATGAATAATAATACACAATATAATTTGTTTTTAAATATTTTATTTTAATTTAAATATGCCACTAAATCGCTATTTTGCTTCCAAGTATCGCAAAACAATTGTCTGTAAAGAATTTTCGGCATTTTTATTTATGAAATTTCACTTTTCTTTTACACTCGCACAATTTCGCAATGACAAAGGGTCAAAATTCTTATCGATAATGGTTTACGCACGATTTACGTAACCATCGGCAAAAAATTAACTAGTTCCGATTCTTGTATGCTCGTTTTTAAAGCTAAATGCAAATTCAAATATGCTAGATTTCAGGCTATAAGCTATTCGCTGAATTTATAAGCTTTTCCATTTTGAAAAATGCTAGAACTAGCCTGAAATATGCTAAGCTGGCAACACTGGCATTCACGGTTGCCACTTAATAAAATAGAAAGGCGCCAAAACAAATTTTAAAAAGAGCCAATTTCATCAAAAAAGCGCCAAATTATTTTTAATTAAAAATGCAAACTTAAAATTGTTAACCTATATTATCAGAACTTTCAGTAAGCAGTTTACAGCAGTTTTACAGTATTCAAAAATATTTATTGGTATCGAAAATATCTAGATCTGAATTACATTTTAAATAATTTTAAACAAATTTGTGATCAAACAAATAAGAGCCAATTTCATAAAAAAAGTGTCATTGCGACAACAGGAAAAAAAAGAGCCAGTTTTGGTGCAAAAACGCCAAATGTGGCAACCGTGGTAGTATTATCGAAATAGGGCTGCAAAAACAAAACAAACGGACTTGGTACCCAGAAAACGTCTGGCCACTCTTGGTTCCCGGTAAAAGCTCCAGTCCCATTTTCAGATTAAATTGCAATTTTAAAAAGTTTTGCTGAAATTTAGTTTGAATTTGGTCGAATGTCGGTCTTTTGATTTATTTTATTTTATTTTATTTATTTTACCAAGCAAGTAAATAATTGTTAAGAATTTAATTAAAATAAATTTGTATACTTAAATTGCGTGCCATTTTTTTTAGCTCCGAACAAATGTTAATTGCCAAATGTTCGCACTGTGCAAAGCTGCTCGCTGAGAATTTATCGAAAACCGATTGACATATCGATATGCCTACTGCTTCAATATCGAAGCGAACGCTACAATTCAATTAGAAATATTTGATCATATTCTATTTATTATCTATGTAGTAAATAAGATACCACATTAGAGTATATTTCAATAAGTTGACTGCAGTGCAAAAGTATTTATGAAATCAAATGTTAAAAGGATATTATATTAACTTTTATTTATCACATCATATAAACAATTCTTTAAAAATTTATAACCAAGTTTATTCCTCTGGGGTAGAATAATAATCAATTTTGAATTCAGATTCATTATCATCAATATTGACTAAATTTTTAAAGGACACTGTTAAATTTGGATGATTCAAATGTAAGGGTATATTTTGTTCAACAGTGTTATTAAAATTTAGGTTTAGGGAAGTAGATCGTTTATTCAAAACCATTTCCATTTGGTGCCTCTCTGAAGAAGAGAACGTGAACTCATCACCCAGAATGTTTAAGATCTTCAAAGTTGGACAACAGGCGACAGTTTCCCACTGGCCTCCAGACCTCCAAGTTATTTCATGAACATCAAGTTGTTCCAATAAAGGTAAACTCCTTAGATCTTTGGCTGTGAATGCAACAGAAACAGGCGCATTTATGGTCAATTGACGCAGGTTTTTAAATTGTTTTGCGTACGAAAATATAGGGAACTGATACGGTAGGTTCTGTAGGGAAAATTTCTCAACATCCTCAGCAGAGCGCATCTGAATTATAGTGTCTAAACGATGATGCATATTAAAGCCAATTGTTCGAAGCCTGGGCAATATCATCAACATTATAATTTCAAATTCGCCGCCCAAATTGCCGATTGACAGCTCTTTCACATTATGCAAATTATAAAATACATAACTGAGATCGTCGTTATCGCAATCGAGATGGAAACATTTGCTCAGATTCACTTTTCGCAAGTTGATCCAATTTGTCAAATAGAGCCAATTAAATGGACCGCCAGCTTTGATACTGTTTAGTTCTGGAAATAGCTTTACAAATAATTCCACGAGTTTTTTAACAGCCACGTCATATCCATCATCATCATCATCATCATCATCATCATCATCATCATCATCAGCAATCATCAACCATCGACGATTGTAGTAAGATCGACTTACTTTTAATTCGTAATTCAGTGATCTCATATTTGGAAACTTGTACTGCGTCCAACATTGTAGTTTATCCGCTGTGACTTTGCATAGAGTTAATTCCTTTAACGTTGCACTTATAATGGAGAGGAAATTATGCATTAGGTTTGGTGACTCATTGAGTAATTCCAAGTCGTAGAAATCCAAAGTAAATTTCTGTTTTTGTTGCCAATACTCGCAGATATTCGAGTTAAAACGATTTGTTGGCTCTTCTTTGGTTGCTTCGTAAAGGTTTAATTGATCTTTTAATGTCAAATACTTTAGTATGTGCACTTGAATATCATAGTTGAGAATATCCATCTTAATAAACGAGATTATTACTTTTTATTCAGCACGTCTTGATTGGAAGTCTTGTAATTGCTCTTGTAATTGGTAGTGGTATTCCTGCAAAAGATATAGATTTTCTTAAATATAAATAAAACCATATCTGAACCTGTTTCAGGAATACCACTAGTGTATCAGAACTTCACAGTGTGTGGCAAGCTTGGACCTAAAAATCGGTATGGAAAAAGCTCCATCACCATTTTCTGATCAAATTGCAAAATGGAGCTTTTTTTGACATGTTTCTAATTTAAAAGCTAAAAAATTTCAAGTTTTGCTGAATTTTTTCTTGAACTTTGTCGATTTTCGGATTTTTGGCTGTAAATTAATTCTGCAAAATTAAACATTATTTACATAATTCTACAAAAATGAATTATCAAATTATCACTTCGTTATTTCACATTGGATATAAATTAAATTTGACTTTATCAAGAGGTATTCTGAACACTCAAAGAAGACCTTTAAACGTGCATATAATATAAAAGTCACTTGACGCAGGTTTCTAAAGTTTTTTGACGTCGATTAAAGTAATTATTTCAACATTCATGGCTCGCATTTCAATTATAAATTTTAATCTGTTGGAATATTGAAAGCCAAAAGTGTTTAAAGTTTTAGCACACTCACAAATTTCTTCTTTATGATTGTAATAAACCTTTTAATGAGCACATTCTTCACAAAATTTGCAATGGGAGTTTTTGTATGCTGAGGTGCCAACTTGTTGCTACTTACATACAGCGTTGCCATATAGGCAAAAATGGTTTGCCATTTACTTTATGGTGCTAACTATTTCTGCCTATATGGCAACGCTGTTAACGGCCAATAACATTTAAATTGAGAAAGCCACAGATTTTTATCTATAGATATTAACTTGTAAATTTAAATACTGCAAGATAAATACATTTTGTTTTCGTGGATTTGATATATGAATAAATAGATGGACAATGAAATGGTTTAAAAAGTTGTATAAAAAGCATATATGTATTTATAGGAGGAATTAGTTATGTAAAGGATTAAATTGTTCATATACAGAGCAATAATAAGAAGAAGGATTCGTGTTAACATTAAGTGCGCGTGTTCGACATTAAGCAATTGCATACTGAGCGTGTATAATAAAAATAATATTAATAATTGCTCGATTACTTAAAGTTTCAACTCTCGAGTGGACAATACACAAAATACAAGAATGTACATACATTTACGTTATTGTTGTGTAAGTATATGTATAATAAATTGTACGTGTAAGCTGCAAAATATCTTAGCTTTAGTTATATTTATAAACATTTCGAGCACATTCTAAATAATAATTATAAAAAGGCTTAATATATATTATATATTAACTGCTGTCTTATTGTTTTTGTTTTATACTTTGCATTTTTTGAGACTATTAAAAGTTTTAACATGGGCAGAATTTGTATCGTTTTCGTTTAAGCTTAAAAATTAAATGCGTTACAAAATACAAAATAGAAAATACAGTTTACAATAAAGATTACACATACATAATTCAAAATGTTAATATCGAGACGAGACGTCAATGTCTAAATACAATATAATAGGAATACAGTTTGTAATAAATGTTTATCTTCTTTGTAGGAGTGATATGAAGTTTTGTGAGTGTGTGTGTGTGTGCACATACATATATATATATATATATATATATGTTGTTCAGATGCCTTGAGATTTGATTTTCCATTTTGATGTTTTTACAGTGTAATAGGTATATCAAAAAATCACTTTAGCTAAATATATATATATATATATATAGTTATAGTTATCATGTCTTACACATATGTACATATGTATATATATATATATAAATATATATATATATAGAATGCAAAACTAAACAAATACATTAGCGCCCATCGTGTTACGAAGTCGCAATCGCAATCGCAACTTAAAAACTGCATACAAAAAATATATATATGTTTATATTTTTAATATGTAAATTGCACAAACATGTGCTCTCTCTCTCTCTCTGTCTCTCTGGCTGTCCTGCTCACTTTTGTGCCTGCATACGCGCCTGCATCTGGGCGAGCATCTCCTGCATGCGTCGCAGCTCCGCTTCCTTCTCCTGCAGGATGCGATCCTTGTCGGGCAGACCACAATTATCACGCATCTCCAATTTAATGCCATTCTCCTTGCCCTTGCTGTTGATGCTGCCCTTGGCTAGGCGATCCGAGCGATAATTCTCATAGTGCACCTCCTGTGTGACCTCCTGCAGATCCTGCATGTGTGTGATGAGCATCGTGCGCAGCTTGATAAAATCACAATGCTCGGGATTCTCAACTTCGACAACTCCCCAGGGATAGAGACGACCCCGAACCTTTTTCCCTTTGACCTCGAGCAACGTATTTGCACCGCAGACGGCAAAAGGCACCGCTTCCTTTAGCTGCTTCACCTGCTCCTTGTAGTCCTCATCCTCATCGGAATCACAGTCGGGCAGTGGATAAATCTTAATGCCATGGCTCTCAATCTCCTGCAAAATGCGGCACTTCAATCGCAATATCTCCTTCTTGGTCAGACAATCCGCCTTGGCAATAACTGGCACAATGTTCACCTTCGAGTGCAGCTTCTTCATGAACTCCACATCCAAAGGCTTCAGACTGCAAATCAGATCAGACAGAATTTCAGTTTAAGTTAATCAAGGATTAACTAAATAAATCAATGCAAGGGAAATATACGAAATATTCGCATACATGGAATACAATAAAATTCCTATTTTAATCAGGGATTAAAACCATAACCGAAACAGGTAACCTTTAACCGATAAAAACCGATTCAAATTTGTAACCGTAACTGAAACCGTAACCGAATATAATTTTTTCCACTTTACCGAAACTCTTTAAACTGATATAACCGTTTGGTAACCGATTCATTTATAAGGGTTAATTTCGAATCTGGACGTCACAGGTACTGAGCAACAATGTAACATGATGGACATGATTTGTACCTCTAATCCGCTGCATATAAATTTTGTTCATTTTAAAAAATTTGAATTTTTTTCGAAAAAACAAATTTCGAAAATTTTCGAAAAATTTAAAATTAAACAAAATTTAAATGCAGAACGAATTAAGAGGTAAAATCATCAATTCGTAACGGTTATCGGTTTTTTGTAAGTTTCAGTTTAAAAATACGGGTATGGTTTCGGTTCACAAAAAAAAGAAATTAAGGTTAAATTACATGAAAAAAGACTAAATGCTCTTTTAAGCCTGGAAAAACTTGTTATCTGGTTAATGGAATGATCCAGTGTAATGTAGATTTTATTATAATTTGATCTCATATAAATTTGGTTCATTTGGTTTGACAATTTGGATTATTTTGATATTACTGAACTTTGATAACTTTGAACCGCTATAACTTTGTCAAAAGCCAATCAATTTTTATGCGGAGTGTAATTTGAGCATGATTTACTCCAAATTCGTTCTGCATTTAAATTTTTTTCATTTTAGAAAATTTTTGAAAATCGAATTTTTTTCGAAATTTTACAACACCTGTATCTTTTTTGATTTTTTCGAAAAAATTCGAATTTTCAAAATGAAAAAAATTTAAATGCAGATCGAATTTGCAGGTAAAATCATGCTCAAATTTACATTCCGCATAAAAATTTATTGACTTTTAACAAAGTTATGGCAGTTCAAAGTTATCAGTACCTGCGACGTTCAGTACCGAAATTAACCGTTATATAACAATCGGTTACTAAACGGTTATTTCGGTTTAAAGAGTTTCGGTTTATGGGTTTCGGTACAGCGGAAAAATATTTATCGGTTACGGTTTCAGTTACGGTTACAAATTTCAATCGGTTATTACCGGTTAAGGGTTACGGTTTCGGTTAAGGTTTTAATCCCTGATTTATTGTTTTTGACTAAACTTTATTAACATAACTAATTAGTTATGTTTTGTAAATTATGTTTTTCTTAAAATATTATTATACATTTATTGCAGGTACTGTACAATTTTTAAAATGTAAACTATTTTTGGATTTTTAACAAAAATATTTAAAAATAACTAATTTTTGTTTGGATTTGAATCATAAATATAATCATCAATAATATTTATAATAAATATGGCTGCCCTAAGATTTTCCTATCAAAACAGTTAATTTTTTTTTAGGATTTATTTGTTTTTAGATTTATAAATAACACTTTTAATTGCGATGCCTGAGTATTTTCTAATTTTTATTTGCTAATTTGAAGTTTTCGAGTTTTATGATGGAATAATTTAGTTGTTTTTCCCCAAATATACGTAATTATGGTATTTCGAGTAGTATTTGAGGGAATCTTACCCGTGTCCAAATGGCGATATAAAGTAGAAACAGCAGTGTATCCGATTGTCCACAATATTGCGTCGATTGAGGCCGCTTTCGTCCTGAAGGAATCGCTCGTATTGCTCGTCAATGTATTCGAGTATGGCGCTAAAACTATTCGAATTATCGATGGCATCACCAAATCCGGGAGTATCGACCACCGTTAGACGGAGTTTAACGCCACGTTCCTCAATCTCCACCGTGGATGCCTCCAGTTTCACAGTTTGCTTTTGTTTCTCTACAATTTGATATGGAATATGAAATATGTATATCAATATCAATAAAATGCAATGTTGGATTGTTTGACTCACCTATGGCATCGGGTATGATGCGTTCCGGATATAGATCAGTCAGGAATAGACTATTAACCAGCGTTGATTTGCCCAAACCGGATTCTCCCACAACCATAAGCGTAAATTCAAAGCCCTTTTTAACCGACTTGCGATGCACTTGATTCGGCAAATTGGCAAATCCCACATAACCGGGTGTTTCAATGCTCGAAAACTGCAATCAAATCCAAGAAATACCAAAAATATTCATTACGAATTCAAGTTCAATTCAAAAATACAGTGTAAAAAATCTTAATTTATTATTGATTTCAGTCATTGTTGCCAACTTAGCCTTTTCCCGCCAGATTTGGAGTTTTCCGAATACAAATCGCGGGAAAAATTGTGAAATGGCGACTGACGGGATTTTTAGCTTTTTTTTAAATTAAAATAACTACTGGAAATGTTTAAGATTATTAATACTAGATTTCTGATTTTATATAATTGTAAGCATTTTTTTTTGTTGATATTTAACACTTATTTCTGTTACATGCATTTGCACAAAGCCATTATACACTCTGTCTTTTTTTCATACAGGGTAGAAAATCAACCTAAAAACTAGAATAGTTTTTTATCTTCTTTCTTGTGGATTTCGTAGCTTTTTCTAGCTATTTTTAAATGTTGACATAGCTTTTTTATTTACTTTTTTTGGTCTTTCGGGTTCCAAAAATGTTAGAAAATCAACATTATACACACAAAAAATTAATCGATTTAAAAAATTGATCTAATAAATCAATATTTAAATTGAAAACGATGAATTAATGCTTGATCGAACCGAAACTAATCGAATCGGTTACTAATCGGTTATTTCGGTTTCGGTATAATTGTTTAACAATTTGAATCGGTTAATGCCGATAAAAGGTTACGGTTGCAATACCTGGCTTAAAACGAATACACCCTTTCTATTGTTTAACTACAGGTTCTGATAACAAATGTTGACGATCAGTTTATTTACGCTCTCTTACAAGTGTGTTCGATTCTCACGCTCTCTCGCTCTTGATCTCTCCCGCTCTCTGCGAGTGAGCGGGTGTTGGAATGTTAGGAGAGTGCGGGTGGAAGGGAGTGGGTGGTGTGCATATTTCAATTGCTGGGAAAGCCTGGCTCAATGAAAGTGGCGTCGTTTCTTTGGAATGCCAGACACGCGCAAGTTTCTCTTGCACATCCAAACGCACACACACACCCTTAACACACGCACACACATGTGCACATACCATATGCATATGCACGTAAGTACTTAAGTATGTCGGTAAATACGTACATATCTTAATGCCAATGACACCACACAGACACTGCGTATATATGTATGTATGTACATATGTGCATGTTTGACTGCAAGTGTGTACATACTTGTATATAGGTCACAGGCAACAAAGGATGATACACTTAACGACGCCGACGCCTTTTTTCTTTTTGCCGGCTTGTGATTCATGCACTTTTTTTTGAATGCGACATTTAATTAACATGCACAGACACACACATATGCATAATTTTTGCTGTTGCTGTATGTATGCGCAATTGCATATGCATTTCCGTTGCAAGAGCTGCACACATCAAAAATTTGCATGATAAGCCGCTACACATATACAACAAAAACAACAAGAACGCCATCGTCAATTGTCGATTGTCGGCCGAGGCTTGGATATAAAACCGCGCCCAGTGCTACACAATTGTACGTAGCGCCTTATTAACATCCCGCACACACTTTGCTGATTTCACATTTGTTTTTTTCATAGTTCAATTAAATATACTTACGCCCTTTGTATCAGCCATTTTAAAAAAACAAAAATTAAACGACGAACAAAATATGTTGTTCATGAACTGAAATGAACTAGAGCGGACACACTAATAGCATGCAGTGTGACCAGCTTTATTATATGTTAAATTTACCAAAACCTATCGATAATAATCTATAAAAGCCCGCGTGACATGTGTACACACTGTCAATAGCAAGTTGCCAGCGCTGTTCTTATATTTTTCAGTATGTGAAATGAGGTGGCAACGCCCGTACATTGAATTATAGAAATGGCGCGCGCTTTAAATTGTAACTGCTGCTTTTTTCAATTGTCATTTAAATTGAAAACGAATATTGTTTGGCTTTTATAACTGGTAGTATTTTATTTCAAAAACAATAGACATATTTATGTATGCTGGATCGTGACGCACATGCACTTATCGTTAATTCAAATACAATACATACATCGATAAAATAAAAAACGTTGATAGTTTCGGGTTTGTTTAACTATAATAATATATATATATATACTCGTAATTTAAGTTTTGCTCACTTCTCTTTCTATTCATTTTTGGTTTTTTTCTCAATATGCGCGTGGATCGTTAACTATTTCATAGTATACAGTATGTATATATATATATATATATATATATGTATATCTTTATGACGTTGACAAAACATCGACTAGAATATGCAATAATTAAACAAAATAATCAAAATTAAACACAAAATGTCAAATGGCAAACGGTAAAAAGGAATTACACATAGATATAAATATATATTGTGTGTGTTTTTGTTTCGTTTGGTTTTGTTTTTTGTTTTGTTTTGTTTTTGAACTAATATCCTCATCTATCACGCTGCTCACATCTCATCGGAAATCATCTGCGATTGATTATGTTATCAGACGCGGCGCATGCAATCCGTGCACATTCTCAATGGGCGGACAGTGAGTGGCACCTGGTGGCCCCCAGTCGTGCAATCCCCGCGAGTTGGCCAAACGATGCGTCAGACGATGGGCAATACTAAATCCTCCACTGCCCTCCAGTTGCGTCAGCACAATGATCACTTGCCTGCAAAACAAAATAAAGATTAGCATAGGATTTCCCTGGGGATTCCCTATCGTATAGGGAAAATAATACTAAGAATAAAAAAAATTTTTAAAAATAAAACTAGAAATATTAGCAATAAAGTTATTAGAGTATAAAAATTAGGAAAAACCCAAATCAAAAATGTTTTGCTAAAAATCGCGTAATTTTTAATAAATGAAAAACCAAAATTTCCTAATTTTTAATTCATAATTTTAACTTTCTAACAACATAATTCCCAATATTGGCTTCCTAAATATTTCTAGTTTTGTTTTCCTAATTTTTATTTATTTTATCACTGCGGACGGCAGTCCGCGCTAGTGACGAAAGCAACACGTAGTGTGCAAAAGGCGACTAGCAATATATACACGCAGAATGGAAAATTTGCTATGACTGTCCGATCGGATTGAGTTATATACCGATCGAAAGGTATGACTTTACCTAACAAAAGTGCATACTAAGACTTTTGGTAACTCACCTGGTTCGTAAGATATGGGGGTGTAAGTGGGAGGGGCCAAATTTTAATGATTGCAGCTAGTGGGGCCGTTGGAGCCTTTTGGTAAAATTTTATAATTTTTAAAAATTCTTATTAAAAATACGCGTCGAATGATACCTTGATCATTTCAATCCGACATTTGGTTCAAAAGATATATTAATTTGAAGTTTTTAAGGGCCTTCTCAAAATGAGATGAAAAGTTTGTTTGTCTGTTTGTCTGTTTGTCTGTTTGTTTGTTTGTACGAAGGCGCTGAAAAAGCTAAATTTTTCTGATGAGGAATTGTTTCTTATCAGAAATCTAGAAATGTTTGTTCTACGACTTTAGCGGGAAATAGCTAGTTTAGCGGGAAAAAGCTAAAACGTGATAAATTTGAAACACCCATTGCTTCCAATCCAAGAAAGCTAGAGATGTGTTCTATATGTCGTTAGAAAGGTATATTAGAGGGCTTTCAGACGTGCCTTGAATATTTTTTTGCAAAGTGCTCAGGTAAAACGCTACAGGTGAAAAAAGGATTTTTAGCTTAAACTTTGGCGATTTATTAGAAAACGGTTCCGACGATTTTTATTAAATTTCAATATGTTGTAACACGTAAAATTTCGCGTCTTTTGATATATGACACATGTCTCTCAGCCGCAAGGTGTGGAAGATATGACCGGTTAACTGAATATATACATTTTACTATTTACTATATGGTACTAATTAGAAAATCAAGCTTTGATACAAAAAACTTTTTTGTTTTTCAAGGTTTCTCAACCAATTTGACAAAGTATGCATTTAAGTAAGTCTTACACATTATGTCCAAATTTAGTTGAAATCGGTCCACTATATCATATAGCTGTCATAGGAACGATCGGTTAAAAATCAAGTTTTAGTATGAACAACTTTTTTGTTTTTTAAGGTTTCTCAACCAATTTGACAGAGTATGCATTTAAGTTAGTCTTACACATTATGTCCAAATTTAGTTCAAATCGGTCCACTATATCATATAGCTGCCATATGAACGATCGGTCCAAAATAAGGTTTCAGTACGAAAATCTTTTATATTTCTCAAGATATCTGAACCAATTTGACACAGTATGCATTTAAGTTGGTCTTATACATTATGTCCAAATTTAGTTCAAATCGGTATACTATATCATATAGCTGCCATATGAACAATCGGTATAAAATCAAGTTTTAGTATGAAAAACTTTGTTGTTTTTTAGATATCTTGATCACACTGTCAAAATACGCATCTGGGTTGGTTTTATACATCCTAAACAAAATTGGTTAAAATCGGTTTACTATATTATATAGCTGCCCTATTTATTTTTTATTTGAAGTAAGCATTTTGATAATTTTATAGCAAAATTACACTGTCAGAATCATATAAAATTCCAAAAATTTCTGATATCTTCCAAAAAACTTTTTAACAAAGTAAAGTCTAGTGACGAAAGTCTTTCCTGCCCCAAAATTTCTGATATCCCATTTTGTGACGAACGATATTAAACTTAATATATAAATAATTATAAAATAAAAAGTTTGGCATTCGGCACTGCGCATTAAAATTATTTTTAGGTATAAAGAATCAAGATCTTTATGCGCAATGTTCCGAATGCCAAACTTTTTATTTTATAATTATTTATATATTAAGTTTAATATCGTTCGTCACAAAATGGGATATCAGAAATTTTGGGGCAGGGAAAGACTTTCGTCACTAGACTTTTACTTTGTTAAAAAGTTTTTTTGGATTTTATTAATCGCACCATTTTTAATAAATGAATTTTGATTTTGGTTTTTCGTAATTTATTTTTCATAATTTTTATTTTCTAATAACATTATTCCCAATATTGGCTTCCTAAATATTTCTAGTTTTATTTTCCTAATTTTATTAAAAATCGCGCAATTTTTATTAAATGATTTTTGATTTTGCTTTTTCCTAATTTATTTTTCCTAATTTTTATTTTCTAATAACATTATTCCTAAAATTGGTTTCCGAAATATTTCTAGTTTTGTTTTCCTAATTTGTATTTATTTTATTTTATTAAAAATCGCGCAATTTTTAATAAGTGGAGGTTTTTGGCTTTTCCTATTTTTTTTTTCATAATTTATATTTTCTAATAACATTATTCCTAAAATTAGTTTCCGAAATATTTCTAGTTTTGTTTTCCTAATTTTTATATATTTTATTTAAATGGTTTTTAATTTTGGCTTAAAAACAGTGTAATTTTTAATAAAATATTTTTGATTTTGGCTTTGAACTTTTTTCTACCACTTTTTTTTTACAATTTTGGCAAGTTTCAGAATTAATCTAAGATATAAACCAGCCAAAAGATTTTCTCGAATCATTTATTTTAAAATGTTAAGGAGAATCTACATATAATTATTGTGTGTCACCTAGTTTGAAAATTCAAAACAATATTAATCTTTTTCATATTTATTTATAGTGTTTCAATTTCCTAAGTTTTGTACTATGAATATTTTTCGAAGTTGAATTTTCTAGTTTGTGATTCCTATTTTTTTTCCATACTTATTTCGGTTTCTTTAAGTATTATTCTTTGTTTTTTGTAATTCCAAAGTAAATATTCGAATAAGGTAGCTCCCCAGGAAAGTTCCTCGTCCTTTCCCTACTCACCTTTGCAGTGGCGGCACAGAGTCCACAGTTTTAAGCTCTCCACGCGTGGACACCACATTGTAGCTCTCCTGGCAATCGCACTTCACATGTATCCATTTGTTCTCATGACGATTCTCCACCATGACGACCAAGCCAGCCCAGCCCTAAAAAATATATATTGTAAGAACATACAAATAATAAATAAAATAATAATAAAATTCTGATCTGCACAAAGCTCTTTCGAACTGATCGGAACAAGTTCAATTGAGCGACTTAGCAAACAGAACGAAAGATGAGCTCAAATTGGGAACTATGTGCAAAACTGAACGAACTGATTGCAGGTCCACTCAGAGTTGCCACCTTCTGAAAATACTAGTGAAAATTGTTCCGACTTTTTGAATTGTGATCTTAATTTTAATATATGTATGTATAAATAAAATAAGTTCCATTTTGTAATTAATCAAAAATGAGAATTATGTATGAGTTATATAATAAATGTTATGAAAAAAATTATAAACTTTGCTATAATTCATATATGTATTTTCTTCAAATTGAGATTGATTCAATTGATTTTTGGTTTTCTCAGATCTCACTATCGAATTGTATTCCGGGGTATGTTGTCGTCTGTCACACTCACCTTGGTCAAGTAGTAGGCGGTCATACCCTCGCGTCCCTCGTGTCTCTGGCCCTTGGTGAGCGTTAAACTGATGATAGCATCGGCCAGAAGATGTGGAGATGGCGTTATCTGCTCGACAAGGAGACGCTTCGAGCTGTGGATCGCGAGGATGCATTGTGGATACTGATGTGGATCCTCGATGCCCGTGTGCCAATGATTAAACGCCAAACAGACCAGCAAATAAATGTCACGCTCCAACATCTTGTGACATCCGACAAAGCCGCGAACCTGAAGAATTCCAAATACAGAGAGATAAGAGAGAGAAAGGACAGAGAA
The DNA here is from genome assembly GCA_035042165.1 of Drosophila kuntzei. Taxonomy (NCBI): domain Eukaryota; kingdom Metazoa; phylum Arthropoda; class Insecta; order Diptera; family Drosophilidae; genus Drosophila; species Drosophila kuntzei. The sequence continues at coordinate 1,538,987 of JAWNLU010001422.1, forward strand.
TTAGCGAGGGAGAGAGAGAGATGAAATCTCTGGTACCTCACACAAATTCCAAAATACTTTTGCATGAAAAAATAGTTCAAATATAACTAAGAATAACATTTAAAGCAAGCCAAATAAGAAAAGAAAACATTGGAATTTGGAAATTCTATTTAAAAATACATTAGGAGTGCAAAAATTGGAAAAATCAATTTTTTTTAAATTTTAGAGTCTTTCTAAAAGCAGTAATAGAAAAAATACGATATCCGAAGTCAAAATCGTTCGATATTTATTAAAATCTTCTTATTCTTAATCTTTTCCCTCCGAATATTCCGAATTTCAAATAACGTGATTCCTTAATTTTCAAAATAGCTGCTGTCCAGATTTGTGTTCCTGATTAAAAATTGCACGATATTCAATAAAATATTTTTGATTTCGAATTTTTGTGTTCCAAATATTTTCATCCAAATTTAATATTTTTCATGTTGTCTAGTTTGGTTTTCCTAACTTTTGTTATTAAATTTTCTTATTCTTATAGGAAATTGAATTCTCTAGGGGATTGACTGCATAAATAGATAGAATATAATTTTAATAAAATATTTTTGAGTTGGGATTTTTTTAATATTCTGTTCAATTTATGTTCTTCTAATTTTTTTTATCCTTATCCCAATATTTTTAATTTTAGTTTTGTTTTCCTCAATTTTGTTAATAAAGTTTGTTACATTTTTATTAATTATGGGGATTCTTAGAGCGCATTAAGTTCTTTAGAGGATTAGGTGGATAAATTGATAGAACTAATTTTATCATCTAATATTTCTGTCTAATTTATTTTTGCTAATTCTAATATATCTAATTTTACTTTCCTAATTTGTATTTCCAAATTACGTGATATCTAGTTTTGTTTTCCTCAATTTTGTTAATAAAGTTTGTAACTTTTACTATTAATTCTGGGAGTTCTTAAAGCGAATTCTCTTAAGGATTGACTGGATAAATGGATTAAATTCTTTTTTAATATATTTGTTTAGATTTTTGCATTTTTTAACAATTCTGTCTAATTTTTTTTTTCCTTATCTCAATATTTCCAATTTTGGATTCCTAATTTATTTCATTTATTTTCAAATTACATGATATATAGTTTTCTTTTTCTAATTTTTCTTAGAGGGAATCGAATTCTCTAGAGGATTGACTGCATAATTAGATAGAATATAATTTTAATAAAATATTTTTGAGTTAGGGTTTTTTTAATGTCCACTTTATGGTCTCCTAATTTTTTTTATCCTAATCCGAATATTTTTAATTTTAGTTTTGTTTTCTTCAATTTTGTTAATAAAGTTTGTTAATTTTAGAATTAATTCTGGGAATTCTTAGAGCGCATTAAGTTCTTTAGAGGATAAGGTGGATAAATTGATAGAACTCATTTTATCATCTAATATTTCTGTTTAATTTATTTTTGCTAATTCTAATATATCTAATTTTACTTTCCTAATTTGTATTTCCAAATTACGTGATATCTAGTTTTGTTTTCCTCAATTTTGTTAATAAAGTTTGTAACTTTTACTATTAATTCTGGGAGTTCTTAAAGCGAATTCTCTTAAGGATTGACTGGATAAATGGATTAAATTCTTTTTTAATATATTTGTTTAGATTTTTGCATTTTTTAACAATTCTGTCTAATTTTTTTTCCTTATCTCAATATTTCCAATTTTGGATTCCTAATTTATTTAATTTATTGTCAAATTCCATGATATATAGTTTTCTTTATTTAACTTTTCTTAGAGGGAATCGAATTCTCTAGAGGATAGACTGAATAAATAGATAGAATATAATTATAATAAAATATTTTTAAGTTGCGATTTTTTTAATATTCTGTTCAATTTATGTTCTCCTAATTTTTTTTATCCTAATCCCAATATTTTTAATTTCAGTTTTGTTTTCCTCAATTTTGTTAATAAAGTTTGTTACTTGTAGTATTAATTATGGGAATTCTTAGAGCGCATTAAGTTCTCTAGAGGATTGAGTGGATATGGAGTGAATGGAAGATTTGCCCACCTGTCGCTTGCTGTGCTCCACGAGGCGTCCGATTTCGGGGGCTGCCGGGGATCGAGTGCGAAAGATGACGACACAGAGATCAAGTTGACTACGCTGCGATTTCTCCGAGTTGCGTTGTCCCTCCTGGAAGAGCGTAAACTCCGCCTCGGTCGGCTCGAGCACCGTGAGCAGGACACAGGAGATGGAGCAGAGGGGCTGAAGGGTGCCCTGGAGACGCACCTCATTCCAGCCGGAACGCACCTTGCAAATGTCAATGCAATCGAAATAATTGAGCACATCCTCAAAGGAGATCCAAAAGACGCCCTCGGAGGCGCCATGTGGCATTAAAGCATCCCGCAAATCATCTGTCCACAATTGTGAATCATCGGACCAATCGCCGCGCCATGAATAATGTCCCCAGGGATTGCGTAGCTTCAACAGCCGATGTCCCTGAATATCCTTGACATCGAGCACGGAGTAGGCGTGACGAGGACGCAATCCCTTGTGCTGATACTCCTCCTCGTCGACCTTCATGTTGCCGCCACCGCAACTGGCGCCCATAAGGAATCGCACACAGCGTGAGCTCAACAATTGTGCCCAAATCAGATCCTTGTCGAGCTCATCCTCGCTGGGCATCGGCAACGAGCTCGCCTGCAATGGAATGCTCTCACAGGGCGCACCCGTTAACGTGGCCAATCCCTCGATGGCCCGTCCCGATACCAATGCCTCATAGCAACCATGAATCTTCGCCACCGCCTTCTCAATCAGCGGCACCCAAAGCTGCTTGCGCTTCGCCTGCGAATAAACCAAATGTCCACGCTTATCGCACGGCAACAGATCATCCACCAGCACCGTCGTCCACTTCCCATCCTTGCACAGACGCACCTGCGAACAAAAAAGGGAATTTCATTAAATTTCAACTTTTATTTAATCTTAAATTTGATATGATTTTAAATCAGGGATTAAAGCGTTAACCTAAACCGTAACCTTTAACCGATGAAAACCGATTGAAATTTGTAAAGCGAAACTATTTATACCGAAATAACCGTTTAGTAACCGATTCATTTATAAGCTGGGATTAAAACCTTAACCGTAACCGTAACCTTTAAACGATAAAAACCGATTGAAATTTGTATTCGCAACTAAAACAGAAATCGAATATAATTTTTTCCGTTTTACCGAAACCCATTAACCGAAACTCTTTAAACCTAAATAACCGTTTAGTAACCGATTCATTTATATTTGAAAACCGATTGAAATTTGTAAACCGAAACCCATTAACCGAAATAACCGTTTAGTAACCGATTCATTTATAAGGGTTAATTTCGGTTGTGGCCGTCGCAGCTACTGAGCAACTTTGATAACTTTGAAATGCGCAATGTAAATTTAAGCATTATTTTACCTCTTAATTCGTTCTGCATTTAAATTTTGTTAATTTTGAAAATTTTGAAAATTCGAATTTTTTCGAAAAATACAAAGGGAATATTTTCGAGAAATTTAAAATTTTTAAAATGAACAAAATTTAATTGATTGACTTTTGACAAAGTTATGGCAATTCAAAGTTATCAAATTAACCGAAATTAACACCTATAAATGAATCGGTTACTAAACGGTTATTTCGGTTAAAAGAGTTTCGGTTAATGGGCTTCGGTACAGCGGAAACAAATTGTTTTCGGTAACGGTTTCAGTTACGGTTACAAATTTCAATCGGTTTTTACCGGTTAAAGGTAACGGTTACGGTTTCGGTTAAGATCTTAATTCCTGCTTAAAAATATGAAATACGAATAGTTGTATGAGGAAGAAAGAGGGTTGGGGGGTTGGAGGGTTGGAGGGGATTACCTGGTAGGCGCCCTGGGGGCAAATTTCCTTGGTGACGAGCACCTCCTTGACGAGATCCTCGCGCTCGGCGAGAACGGCGAGTGCGCTGAGTAGCCAACAATTGCCGAGGACACCTTGGCAGATGTCCGAGGGCAACGGAGTGCGGAAGACAGCCCAGGGTGGATAGGCGCCACCATCGCAGTTGATGTCGTGGGGACGACGCCATTGGACGACGGGATTTGTGGTGCCATCGGGTTGACAGCTGCCGGGATTATAGTAAAGACTTTTGGGTGCCGGGGGAAATGAATCGTCGACAAAGAGTTCATTGTTATCCCGGCAATATTGGATGATATTCTGCCATTTGGTTAATGCCTCCGTCTCCTCCAGCTGTCGCAGATTCTCCATCAATTTACTCTCCTGCCTAATCTCCGAGACACGCATCGATTTGCGAGCAAGTGCATCCGTGAGCACAGCACTCACCAATCCCCGAGAGCTGGAACAAATGTCGCACACAACGGAGGCGGCACAATTCTCATAGGTGCAGGCTGGACATGTCCACTTCTTCACCAGCTGCTGTTGCTGCTGCTGCTGCTGTTGCTGGTGAAGATTATAGGCTGAACTGGAGCTGGCTATGGAGATGTTCCGGGTCACAATGGAGCCGCCGGTGCTGTGACGCTTTGGAATTGCACCGGATGAGCTGCGTCCAGTTGATGTTGGTGGCGGTGAAGGATTTGGAGCAACTGCCGCCGCATTTGGAGCAACTGCAGCCGCAATTGGCGCCGTTGGCAACGCTCTGGGCGATGGACTACGCGATGCATGCAGCCTGGGCAATTGTAGCTGCTGCTGCTGCATCGTTGGATTCGTTGGAATCGTTGGATTCGTTGGATTATTGGTGACCAGCTGTTCACCAGCAGAGATCGTTGGATTACCACCCATACCCAGTTGACCATCCTGCTCCTCATACGACTGTCCATCGGGACGTTCCCTCACCGAATCCACTGGCAGCAGACGCATCGATTTACAGGCACTGCAAAGTCCAACGGATAATGAATTCTTCAATGTACAGTGACTGCATGTCCAGAATTCTCCCTTCCGCAGCGTCATATCCTCAATGGACGAGATGCTCTTCAGCTTCGATCCGCCACAGACGATGCACGCCATCGCCGTTGAATAGTTCACCAATGTGCACTTCTTACACGTCCAGGGCTCATCACTACGTCCCTCCAAACCAACAACAGATGACGAGGAAGAAGCTGCAGCCGGAGCAGGAGCAGAAACAGAAACAGGAACAGAAGGAGGCACTGCATCAAAAAGAAGAAATAATTATTACATTTATTACATTCATTTATTTAACTTGATTCAAAATATGTTAAATTAATGGCTCTGAGAAATAAGGCCCCAAAGAAATAAGGCCCTAAAAAAGAAATGAAATAAGGCCCCAAAAAAGAAATGAAATAAGGCCCCAAAAATTTATACAGTAAACAACAACAACGATTTTTGTGAAATTTGGGCTGTTATTTCCTTTTTAGGGCCTAATTTCCTTATTAAAATTGGGGACTTATTTAAAATGAAATTTTTTGTATCGAATTTTCATTATTTCTTGAAGTTATAGATAGTTAATTATATTTTTTATTTTCGTAACGAAATAACACCCTTATTTCCTGCAGCCTAAATTAATCTATTAATCTTCATCATCAATGCATTAAAATGAGAAATAATTATTCAATTATTACATTTATTTATTTAACTTAATTAAAAATTAATTCATCCATTCATTTTTATCAGCAATGCATTAAAATTGATTTAAATTAACTCATCTTCATCATCAATGCATCAAAATGAGAAATAATTAATCAATTTATTTACTTAACATCAATTAAAAATGTCAATTAATGTAGATTTTAATGAATTCATCTATTCATTTTCATCATCAATGCATAAAAATGAGAAGAGATTTTCAATAATTCAATTTTTTTACATAGCATCAATTAAAAATGTCAATTAATGTAAATTTAAATGAGAGATTTTCAATTATTCAATTTATTTAATTAATGTAATTAAAAATGTCAATTAATGTAAATTTAAATTAATTAATCTTCATCATCAATGCATTAAAATGAGAGGAAATTTTTAATTATAACATTTATTCATTTACCTTAATTAAAAAAAGTTTAATAAATTAATCGTTGTCATTAATGCATTAGATTTTCAATTATTAAATTTATTTATTTAATGCAATTAAAAATTGAAATTAATGTAAATTTAAATAAATTTATATTCTTTGTCCTGACTGACTGACACATCAACGTGTAGGCCAAACGGCTAAAGGTAGAGAGCTGAAATTTTCACACAACATAGCTGAGACAATTTCATCGTGCAATAAGACGACGTTTTGTAAAATTCCACCTGCAAGTGCCTTTAACTGAGGTCAGAGGTCATAGAACTGCTTTGCATGAAAAACTTTTTTGTTTATTAAGATATCTTAAACAAACTTAGATTATATATTTGGGACTATATTATATTATATATTATTATATTACATCCTGACCAAATGTGGTCGAAATCGGTCAACTATATCATATAGCTTTCGTAGGAAAGATCGGTCGAAAATCAAGTTTTAGTATGAAAAACTTTTTGTTTCTTAAGATATCTTAACCAAACTTACAGATTATATGTTTGGGACTGTCTCTAACATTCTGACCAAATTTAGTCAAAGTCGGATTACTATATCATATAGCTGTCATAGGAATAATTGGTTGAAATTAACCTTTTGTATGAAAATTTTGTTTGTTTCTTAAGATATCTTAAACAAACTCATACTAAAGGTTACTTTGAGTAAACTTAATTAACTTATTTTTCTTTTACAATATATAACTCACCTGATGCCGTTGATGATAAATCCATTTGATTGGTATTTGGGTTTGGATTGGAAATTGAGTTTGTCGCCGCGTCGCAGATTTCGCAGGATTCGGACCAGAGGCGATTGTAGGCGTAGGAACATTTGGTGCAGGTTCGAAACTTTCGATTTCCGTGCAACATCATTGATAGCGGTTTATTGTCGTTGCGTGTTGCAGCTGGAATGAGACGACCGCTTGCCTCATGTGTGCTACAAACAGAGACAGAGAGAGAGAGAGGGAGAGAGAGAGAGAAAAGTTAATTGAAATAATCATTAAAGTGTACAAAATTCAAATACAAACTCAACTCAAAATTAAGCAATAAAAATTCAAATTCAAATTCAAAATTTGAGCAACAAAATAACACATAAATAATAACAAATGAAGCGACTGTTTTGTTGTTGTTGCTGCACAATTAAAAGCGAAAAGCAAAAAGAAAACAAACCAAAAAAACAAAGCATTTTGTTATCTTCGTCAGAACGAAGTGCCAAATACCCTATGTGAGTCATCAAAATGCAATAACAATTAAATCACGCGCTGATAAAGCTAACTTAACAATTAAGGTCGACTGGCAAATACCCTGTACGAAATTATAAAGCTCTTACAAATGCTTAAATCAACTTAATATTAATAATTTCGATTTAATCTAACGTTATTTAAATAATACAAATTGATTTTCTTAATGAAAAAAACAAAACAAAACAATTACATTCAGTACTTTTAATTATAGTAATTAAAAAATCTATATAATTAGTTAGAATTACTTGAGTAATTAATTAATTAATAATATTAGTAATATAAAATATTATACATTTAAAACTCCACAATTTACTAAGAATTTAAAAGTAATTGCAATTAATCGCTAGTAATTGTTGTAAATAAAAAGTAATTAAAATACATATGTAAGTATTTAGTTTGCCAAAATAAATGTGAAATATTCGAAATATAACTGAAAAATAATTAGTTAGTAATTATACGTAATTATATAACCTAAAATATACAAATTCATGTGCGTTTCATATGTAATGAATATTTTAAAAGCAATTGTAATTAATTACTGGTAATTACAGGTAATTGCAGAGTATAAATGTAAAAAAGTAATTTAATGACAATGTAATCACACATTTTTATCAATTATGCAATAATTTCAATTACTTAAATGTAATTATTGGTAATTACATGCATTGAACATATAAATACATGCACATTTGAATGCTTATGGACACGTAAATACATAAAATGCAATAACCTTGTAGTAATTGCAGGTAATTAAAAGTAATTACTTGTCCGAAATATTAATATAAATGTGTAACATAATTCTAATGCACATTAAACTACATATTGAATTTTTGCAACGCAACTAAAAAATTAAATGCAATTACATTGTAGTAATTATAAGTAATTACCAGTAATTAAATGTCCAAATTAGTAAAATACATGTGTAATGTAATTCTAATATGTAAATAATTAAATGGAATCGTTGCAACTCAATTTAAAAATTAAATGCAATTACTTTGTAGTAATTGTAGGTAATTAAAAGTAATTAAATAGCTTGCACACTAATATAACCTACTTAAAAATGCTTATTGATTAATGAACTAATGCTAGACTGGATCAGCAAGTGTATGGACTCTTCTGATTACAGGGTATAATGTATAATCAGCTAAGCGTAACGCGCAACGCAAACAATAAACGAAATCAAACTGAAAGTTAACTGCAAAACGCACATTCAGAATTACATATATATATATATATATTGGTTGTATGTATATAAGATATCTGTATGTATATATATATG